>VZRZ01004358.1:2706-71692 GCA_013398175.1 Climacteris rufus | reverse complement strand
TCCACAGCGAGAGCTGGAAAAATGTGCAACGTCAACGCGCTCGGAGTCTACGTGTGGGAGACGATCGTGTTCTTCAGGTAAGGCTCGGCTCCACGGGAGCAGCGCGGCCGGGCTGGAGCGCCGTGCCCAGCCCCGCTCGGGGCGCAGCCCCTGGGCTCGGCGGCGTCCCCTGCCCCGAGCTGCCCTTGCGCGTCCCCTCGGTCCCCGGCTCTCGCACAGCCCCGGGCTCGGGACGCTCCGAGGCTCTGGGACTTACTCCGTTTAATTAGCACCGCAATCTCGCTAACCGCAGTGCTGAAAACACCGACCCCGGCTGCTTGCAAAGTGACAGCTAGTGGCGGCTGGCAATGCTGCACTTGAATTTGCCCGGGTAAATATCCCCACCTCGCCCCCTCCCCATCCTCAGATTGCAGGTGAGTTCCGTGGGATGCTTTCACTGCTTACCTAGGAGGGCTCACCCTCTATCCTCAGCTGGC
The DNA here is from genome assembly GCA_013398175.1 of Climacteris rufus. Lineage (NCBI taxonomy): Eukaryota > Metazoa > Chordata > Aves > Passeriformes > Climacteridae > Climacteris > Climacteris rufus. Next base: position 71,216 of record VZRZ01004358.1, on the reverse strand, counting down.
TGTTTCTAAAGTCGCTGAAAGCAAAGAAATTATCTCCTTCCTTCCCAACTTTTTTTTTCCCTTTCATGTTGTTTTGAATATTCTTTCTTTGCAGAATGTAGATGAAAGCCAAAGGGGATGTAGGGAGCTTTTTGCAATCCATTATCGCCCAGCTGTATTTGGACTCTGGTTTATACGTGTTCAGTTTCTCATTAAGGCTAAGATAGAAGGAACAGCTTTAGTCATAAAGAATTGTTTCTTGTACATCTATCCTTGCAGTGCTTATATCAAATGGACAAAAATAATATTGGAAAGTAGAAGCTTCTATATTTAAATGAAAAATGCAGCCTGCTGTAGCAAGATGCTGGATACAGGCAATTGGAGAAAAAAACCCTCTTTCATGACCTGAACTTGCTCATCAGCCTCAGACTTCATTTCAGTTGCATGGCTCTTACTTCTGTGTTTTGCCAAAGTCTCATCTTGTAGTTTAGTCTGAAAACACAGATATTATTTGCATATACATCACTGGCATAATACTGATTATTTTATGAAACACAGTAGCAGAACTGCTGATATTGGCCAGACTTTTCTAGCTAGCAATCTCTTTCCTTTTGAACATGAAAGTCATTCTAGGCATAAAAATTGGAATATTCTCACTTTTTGTGTAATTCCACAGAAAATCAGAGACAAGATTATCTCATGAATTCGAAGCATTACCTGTTTATGGCAGGTAAACCAAAATATAAGTTCTAGAAATAGCTAAAACCACCAATCTCTGAGAAGCTAAGCCCAACAACCAATACTTCAGAGCCATCCTTTCTCATCTTACTCACAAGTGTATTGCAGCCCTGCACAACACAGTGGGAAGGAATGACAGGGAGCACACAGATGTGCAATAAACTCTTAGTTAAACAGTGATGAAGCCTTGGATTAAAAAAAAAACAAACAGGAGACTAAACAACACAAACACCAGAAAGCAAAAAGAAAATAAATTAAAAATATAGTGTTTCTAGGCTTGCATTTGCCATGGCCCTGGTATTAAAGCATCAGTCTGGGTCTCCTCTGAACTGCCTGAACAGTGAGGTTGCTGCACACTTGTCCTGCAGATCCTGCTCACACTTGTGCATCACACGAGACGTGAGCACTGCCAGGACCTCAGCACATCAATCACAGTCCTGGGCATTCAAACCCCTGCTAAACGAGTCACTTCAGAGTCTAAGGCAAAGGTTTATAATATTATAAATTATACACAGACAAATGTGGTATTACATCACATTGCATGCAAAAGGTATTTCTGGATCTTTAATTTTCCCAAAATGAACATTTAACAATATTTGAAAATGCTTTAATTCAATTACAGGGAAAGGATGAGATCAAATTGGTTTATATACTGCAATAATTTTTGAAATAGAAAAAAAAAACAAAAACAAACAAAAAAACCCCAAACAAACAAACAAAGCAAAAAAACCCCACAGTAATTCCTGCTCAGAACTGACTCTATGCAATGTTTTTCTCTTCTTTCTCTCCCGCTTTGTGTTTTGTGTTCAATTTACTACAGGCCAAAAATCTACCATCCTTTCTGGTCCAGAAATAGCTTTGCTATTTCAGTTTTAGTAAGAGAAGTTTATTAATTTACCATCATTCATAAATTTAGCGTGCCAATTATTCCTGCACTCAGTCATACACAGTGTTTAACAAACCCAAAGCTGATAATCCAATAATCCGTAAGAGAAGTATGCATTGCTCTAAATTACAGAGTGCACCATGCTTTATTGCCAGCCTATCAAAAAGATTCTGGAAAGAGAATCCATTATGTGTTAGCACTTATACCACAGAAATATAAAAAAATCTTATGTTCCAAGGAGCCAATATAGGAAAATAAGACTAGATTTGTTGCTTAACAAAAATGTCCTCCACCAGCCTTTTAAAAAACAAGATCCTGTGGGAAAGAGTAGCAGCTGGTGTGTGAATGCAAACATTATGGTATTGCCAATATGATATTTGTTTCTGTTACAGTTGGGGTGTTTTAGAAGGAATTTGTGATACGTGGTTTATTCCGACATGCCTTTCTTTATGGAAGACCACTTCCCATTCTGCTACCTGCCTCCTCAGACTGCAGTCACTTAGCTGTGACTAAGGCATTTCCTGGGAACCTGGAGAGAGGCAGGGATGGAAACTGGCTTGGGGTGGGAGATGAAGACAGCTTGTTTGACCAAGTTGTCCTTACAGATACCTAGGTAAGGCAAAGTGCTATTTCTTTAAAATAAATTGGACAATATTCACACATGGATTTCCAGATGGCCTGCTTGTATCTGTGGAGACATTTATCATCAATCATTCTCCCAAAGTCTAACTACCTGCACTGAATGTTCAGTTGTGAATGCCTTCATGCAGAACAAAATGCTCCCCTATCCTGTGATTATCTTGCCTGGACTTTGTTTACCATCGCATTTTAATAGCTGTGATGGTCCAGAAACACCACTGCATAATCTGGGGGTAGGAAAGCACCTTGTACAATTTAGGAGATAAAAGATATCCTAGAACTGACACCTTGTCCAACTGGTCATTGCCCTGTGAGGCTTTGAAATTCTTTGGGCCTGATGTTTGTCCTAATATCAGCCATCAGCAGCACGACCTTCACGACTCAAGATTGGAGCTGGCCCCTCCTGAACAACAATCTGTCAGCTAGCAGGAGTGATTCAAGGCTACTGCTCCAAGTGAGTCACAGGCTAAAAGTTGCTGCCAGCCTCAGTCTCGACTGGACTGCTCCAACTGGCGTGTTTATATCCCTCCTGTCAGTAATGGAGCTCTTCATTTCCAGTTTTCAAAACAATAAGAGGGTGCCACTGTGAATGTGATACCTCTTAACTTTGTGGGAGAAAAAAATACTTTCCTTAACACAGTCTTGGCAAGTAAAGGAGGTGATTGGAGAGCTGCTGATTTCATCTCCTTGAAAATACAAGCGGAAAGGCAGGGGAAGAAAAAGAAGAATAACCTGCACTGTATCTCTAAGCCTTCTGCTATAGCTCTGCAGTGATAAGTGACATGACAGAGTTGCCTGTGAGTGAAACCCTAACCAGAGACTTCCAGAGCCACAAGATAAACACTGTAGCAGATATTCTCAATATTTAAATAATATTTTCATCATGCTAACTAAAATCTACTAGAAGTTGTGCCTTATGACCTGTTGTGCTTCTGCCACCTCCTCCATGAAATAAAAATGATTTAGCAAAGTCTTGGACCAGATGGCTTTAAGGATACTCTTCAGCTGCTTTGGTCTGCAACCTTTAATAGCCCCATTAGAGACCCTGCTAAAAGGGTTACATAGCCAAGGTTTGAAAATGTGACGATGTAGACAATTCTAGAAACCCTTATAAATCATTCTGCAAAGAAAGATTAATTTGGTGTCATCGCAGTAAAAGCACAAAATGTCTGGGACCCTGCCTTCTGCAGGGACATTTATCCATCCATCCTGACTCTCTTGCATTTTAGGCAATTAAGACAAATCAACGTAAATTATGCAGAACATTTTCTAACTGTCTGGTCTTAACCTTCTTCTGCTCCAAACAATTGCCTTAAACAACTCCGGACCTGCTTTGTGGATGGTTCAGAGCAAAAGAAAGGCTCCATAAATATCTGGGAAAAAACCCCACCCTTTCCCCCCCACCTTAGGTTGGGTACAAAGCAAAGGGAAACCCTAAATAATCAACTTGCTTAACAAAACTATCACGAGATGTGGCAGTTTTCACATGACTAATAAAATACCCTCTGTCTCTGAGGCATGGGTGCTGTGCAGATTTTAGGTAATGTAGACTGGCAGTCCACCTTGGCTCGCTCTGAATGTTACCCCACACTGCAGCAAGTCCCACTGGCAGAACAGAAATTCACTGTTCAAATACCTGTGAGGAGCTGCTTCTGGAAAGAGATCGAGATGTGGAGGGAACGGTCAGACCCTGCCCTTACATGTAAGGGCGCTACAGAGACTTTCTTCAACAACAAGAATATAGGCACGGGAATTCTTATTCCCCTTTTCCCATGAAAGAGGTGGTGGACACCCTTAGGCATGAAGCAAGTCAGTAGCAAAGGGCCCTCTGACTCCGAGTGTCCCAGATTTAACAGCACAGGAAAAGGCTAAGAAGTTCACTCTGCTGCTGACCAAGTGCTTCCAGGCAGAAAGGAAAGCTCTCGTAAGCAACAGCACAGGGCAATTCCCCTGCCCTGGGCAAACACATCCCTTGTTAGATTATGAAATTCATTTCACCAAATCGTCATGAGCTGACCTCATAGAAAAGGACCCCAACATCTGAATTAAGAAGTTAATCAATGTCCAAAATTAAATTACTTTATTATCCCGGCACCGAGAAGCAATCATTCATCTGTAATAGAAAACCAGCAGACAGGCCTGTTCTCATTTCATCCCAGCATGCAGGTTAAAAGGACTCTCCAAATTTCAGTGTTAAGAACAAGATGTCAGACCACCTAATGAATCTAATTGCTATTTAGCTACTGATGAAAGACAAGGGTCTTAAAAAAAATAAATCATGCTTTACAAATTGCAACATCCAATTCAAACTCACAACATTTAATTATGTCAAATCACATCACCTATTCTCACTTGCTTATTTTCTATAACCTGGAGCTTTTCTGAGATCCCAAAGTGACCAGTGTTAAGACAACAGATAGGCTGTCACTAAATCATTACTTCCATCTGGTTTATTTGCCTGTATCAGTTCTCACTGTTGTGGCACATTTAATCAGGGTTTCACTATTTCCAGTAAATTACCCTTTTGCTCTCATTACCTGGCATGCTTCTACTGACCCTTATCTATCAGCAAGAGCACAAATTATTGCTATTCTTATGAACTTTGGTTACGCTTGTGCTCCTCACACCTTTCAAGGGAAAGGAGTCATCATAAGCTTTTAGATGGCAAAAATATCCTTCCAGCACACCCTTCCCACCATGGTTTGATTCAATTTTTTGATTGACAAAAAAAGTAATTCCAAGAACTTTTGATAACTTTAGTTTGGAAAATAAAATGAAACAACAACAAAATGACAAAAACCCAAACCAACAACACACCAAAACCCAACATGAACTTGGGCTAAATGAAGCAAAAAGGAAGCAGTGAGAGAAGCAGGGATTCCTCCAGGAAAGCACTGGGAGAATCATTAGCAGCCATGACCAGACAACTCAACACCAGACTGTCTGTCTGCTCACTTCTAGACCTACTTGTACAGCCCAGAAAAGAGCAACTTCTGCATTGCATTCAGCACAATAAAATATTTCTAATTCAGCAGGCCAGTTCCCTTTAAAGGGACAAAAAATTTTCTCTTACCCTGCCCCCAAATTATCATACAATTTACATTTGTGTTTACAAAGCCAGGCAACAAAAACCATTCCCCTCCAGAAGAGATGGTTGGCACTGGGGTTTGTTATCCAAGATGCTTGGTTGGCGCAAAATGTTGCATTGCCTTCACCTGTTGGGAAAGTGCTGATGCAGCCCAGCTGATCTGGTCCTGCAGGCTTTAGTCCCGCTGGTGTTATCGATCACATACACCCCTCCAAGCTGCTCTTAAAGCTCTGATACTTCAAGAGATTAATACACAAAAACTGAAAACCCCAGAAATATGGTATTTGTCCCCTCAGCCAGGCCAGGGCCCAGAGGGGGCCTGCAGAGAACAGAAATAGATGGAGTCAGATGCACCCATCGTTTACAGGAGCTGAGTGCTCCCCACTATGCAGACAATTAGTCCATCCATACCATGCACCACGGTGAGCTGCTGATTTGGGGACTGCACCACATCTGGCTGGAACACAGGCACAGTTGGCATCCTGTAAATACATCTCTGCAGGATCTAATTGCCAGCAAGAAAAGCAGGAGAAATCTTAATTTACCAAACCCCATAAAATCTGGATTTTGAGAGGGAGAGGAAAACAAAAGAATGCACTTCTGCACCCTTGCTTCCCTTTTGATTTCTCCCTCTTCACCCTTCCATTGAGGCTCACAGCCCGCTAGAAAAAAAAAGGAAAAAAAAGACAAAACACACAAATGCCTTAGCAGACATGCAGGGAACCCTCTTGTCTTTATCAGTGCCTCGTTGTGCGGTGGGTGAAGAGGGAACACACCACCAAGGGGTTGCCAAGACCGGGAGTGTCGCATGCCTGGAGCAGCAGGGCTTGCAGTGCCATCAATCATCCCCGGCTGCCTTCAGAGCAGCGCTGCCGGCAGCAGCTCCCCTCGCCCTGCCAGCGGCGCCTGCCTCGGCTGCCCAGAATGCAAATCCTGTCCCCCAGCCCCGGCAGGGCTGGAGCAAACACACAAATCAATTAAACAGCCACAGAAGCGGGATCAGGGGTGGATTGCACCACCGCCACACGTGTCTGGTTCAGCAGCAGAATGCAGCTGAGTCAGGAATCATGCAGAAAAAACAAACAAAATCATGGTTTTCTCACCTTTACACGATTTACTTTGATTTTGTTTTTATTCTTTTATTTCAGCTGATGGCCAGTAAAAAGATGCATTGCATAAAGCCTCAAGCACAGACCCCTCCTCCTGTGTTTTATGGGGGAGTTATAAAATCTGAAAGCATGTGAAGGCCAGCTGTTATCAGCACCCTTTAAAAAAACCCTTAGCTCCAAACATCCTTGTTGGTGACAGGAGTGCCTGTGAAAGATGAGTCCCATTATGGCAGGATCTGTTCATCCCAGGGGGGAATGGAGAAACTCTGGGTTCAGGACCCTTTTCTTCTCTCATAAGAACTGTGAAGACAAGCTGTAAACAAAAAAGTGCATTTCTATGGGGTATGTTTACCATCCTGTCTCTTTGTTCCCTCTCAGTGCTTCCACCCTCTGGAAGCACTACTGAGCAGGGCAACAGTTCCTGGCACACCCACACACAACAGAGAATTCTTTCCTGCACCAGGTCTCCCAAGATCTCATTTACAAACCCAAATGTGTGTATCCCACCCCTCCTGCCACCCCATGTGCCTGGGAATTGCAAGCTTTGTCCAGCTTCCAGCCCCATCCATCACACCCTGACATGGAGCTATGGGCTTCGAAATCACCTCCCAGCAGTGTGGCTGACAAAGCAGCAGCCTCAAACACAACTTGCTCTCCCGCACGAGGGTTGAAAAGATGGAATTTGTTTTGTCAGGGAGCTGGAAAAAAAAAAAGTCAGAGGGCAGCTGGAGTGGGGAGAAGAAAGCCCCTCCTGGGCAGGGGGCCTGGGGCTTATCCATCCATTCCAGAAGTTAAATTTCATTATCACTCATGAATAAACTGATAAATTACACCAGGAAACACAGATGGCACAGAGGGAACATTCAACTCTAGCACGGTGTTTGTGTTGCAATGACAACAACCAATTCCATCAGAAAACATCAAAATGATCTCTCTTGTCACAGAACTCATTTTACACAGCACAAAATACATCAGAGAACCCTAGTTTTACCACAGGACCCACAGCTTTGTAGGTAGGTTACACAGGTTAGCTCAGGAGACGTTTTCAAAGGATCTGTAGCAAAAAGTTTCATTTCAGAAGCTAAAACCTATCATCACTGCACTACACATCATATCTCTTTTAAAAATTCTATTCATATCACTTCTGATTTAGCAAAAAGAAAGTTACAATATCCTTACCCTATCTTCACAAGCAGCATAAATCCTTAAACTCAAACTAATTTTAAAAAAGCTGCCGTAGCGAGCTATTTGAACGGATGAAAACGCGCCTGAGAGCGCGGCTGCAGAGCTATAGATAGAAGAGCATCCACGATTCCTCGTAATTCTCTGACACTTGTCTGGTCTGTGATCTAAAACCCTCTGACGTCAATTCAGGTTCCCATTGCAGCTCTCCATCCAAACACCAAATCAGGAGCACACCAGTAAAGAGAATATTGTTACCTAGATTATGAAGCCTCATCTTGTAAAGACATTTTCCCTCTTTATTTATTGCATTCAGGAGGGCTGTTTATGCATTACTTTGAATACCTGACTAGCCCCCCTAACTTTAAAAGGAATATTCAGTGTGTGTGTATGAAGAAAGAGACACATGCTTTTGTCTTTGCAAGGATGTTTTTCCCCTTTGTTTTTCAACCAAAAAAATGCAATTATAACTTTATAACTTCCTTGTTTTTGTAAGCCTCGCCGTATATGCACAGGTAAGACTCAATGCTGGTGTTTGCTGGATTTATTTCACAAGTGATTAAAACCAGAGCCTTGACTTGTGCCTCTCTGTTGTTTGAACTATGTTTTCAAATCTGTCTCAGTGGTTTAGGATTGTACATCTCCAGAAAGTCACTGTGTGCTTCAAGAGCCGTAGATGCTTCTGGAAGAGGGAGTGGTTGAGAAAGTCACCAGAGATAATGTCTGTGGCTCAAAAATTAATTTAACAAACACTTTTTTTTTAATATGCAATGAGCAAGAGTGACCACAATCCTTGTGAAGAGCAGAGATCTAGCACAAAATTAAGCATTATTCCCACACAGTTTATTGGTCTCCCTGTGCTCTTCCCATCTCAACTATATACAACATGCAGATCTCTCCCCCCACAGCCAATTGTCCAGTCATTTATTATTTTCTTATTGCTCTGTCCAGGCAGCATCAGCAAAGGTTCCAAGTGCTGGTGTCTTTCCATAGAGTTAATCAGTGTAATTGGGATGGTTTATAGCTCTGGACAGAGTGTTTTGCCATATGGCAAAGGAGCCATGGGCTGTAGGAACGTGGCAGTGGAGCACAGAGACATTGGAATGCTGCAGTCTGAAGAGATTTTTCCTCATTCCAGTAAAGTTGTTACAGCTTTCCCTGGATGGGAATGATCACAGAGGGTTAATTCCCTAAGGCTCATGAAAAACTGCCTCCCAGTTCCTTTCTTGCTGTACAGCCACAAGGATCAGTGGCAACTTAGGTGGTGCAGGACCTCTGAGAGCGTTTTGGGATCCTTTGGGTTAAAACTTTAACTGATTACATCCTGTGACTACTGCAATGCAGTTACTTCTGGTGCAAGAGCTAGAGTCAGTTTAAAGAGCTCACACCAACAGAGCACAGCCATCCAGGACACAGATATTTAACAACCTACTCTTTCTCTCCTGTCCACATCCTCTTGCCATCAGTAGGGACAAATAATAGTTCACTGCCCATTGCTTTCTGAGAGTGAAATCTCCTCACAAGTTCTCGATTTGTGTCTTTCTCCGTTCTCACTGTACACGACCACTTTCCTATCCCATTCCAACACCCAGGCCTGCTCTCTGCCTCTGCTGCATAAACACTCAGCTGAAATAAGAGAACAGCCAAGTGCAAATTCCCTCCCCACCTCTGAGAATTAACTTTGTTTAAAGTCACCCCCAAGTATACCCCACAACCACACAGCAGGGGCTGTAACTACAGCAGCTGAGAGTGACCACAAGGACTGAGATCACTACAGTACAACCAGCACATCTGTAACACTCACTGCTCCTTCTACTCAGCACCAGAATGGGACAAAAATGCAGTATTGGGGCTCTCTTCTCCCACACACCTCCACTCATCTTTTTGCTGTCCACCTCTATTGCTGCAGGCCAGGAATTCAGAAAAGGCAATGGAGAAAAACAGGCAGGCAATGAGTTTCATCCTATTTAATTGAATTGCATATCAATATTGATTGTGCTATTAATTTTGATAGTAAATTTAATCATTAAAATAAAAAGTCTGCTTGCAGTCTCTGCCAAGCCTTCCCAGCAAGGGTCTGGCAGCATTCTCCTCCAGATAACATGTTGGTGTGCAGTCAGAAATAAATGTCTGGGTGCAGTGCTTAGGACTGCCCCTTTTTTTTTTTCACCAGGACAATCTGTCCTTCCTGCTGCTGAGGTGAAGAGAGAAACAGGCAGCCCCAGCATCAGCAGAGGCTGAATCCAAGCTGAGCTCTGCTGAGCTCCAGGATCTGCTCAGGGGCTTCTGTGCCCAGGGAGAGGGCTCAGAAAGAGGAAGGAGAGAGTTACCATGGGCAGCACTACTTAATCATGGACAGCACGATGCCTTTCTGTCCCCATCTGTTGTTCTCTTTGCACCTCTCAGAGCCTGCTGGAGCCAATAAAACTAAGCTGATGAACTCTGCTGTGTCCCCAAGCCCCAACGTCGCTCTAGCCTGGCTTTGCAGGTAATAGGGGAAACAGTGATTCTGCTCAGCTCAGCCTGCCTCAGAGCTGATGGATATTTCCCTCCCCTGGGATATCTGCTTACAGAATACATCACATCTGAAGGACAAATATATGAGGCAGCTATATGAGTGAACACTATTTCCAACACATCCCTGCCAAGCTTTCTCACTTGCTGTGTTTCAAAAACAAAATTTAAAAACCTCCAACAAACCACTTCAGAAACCTTTGCTGAGCAGCACAGAACCAGGGTAGAGGATCAGGCATCTTCTATTTCCCCAGCCTGCAGAGATCCCAGCCAGAGGAATAAACCCAGTGTTGTTCTCTTGAGCCTCTGATACGGCACCACTTTACCTTCACAGGCAGCTGAGCCTTCCACACTTTGCACAGAGATATTTCCTCTGCAATCACTTGTTTTGCAACAGTTTGCTTCTGTTGCCAGACATAATTTTTTTTTACACTCAAAATTAATGATTAACAATTAAATTATTTGACAAGGGAATAGAGTCCCCATGCTAATTAAATTCCTTTATCACTCCTCTTTGAAAAGGAAAAAAAAATTTCTCGGTATCAGCATTCAGCCAGAACAGGGCAGTTTGTGATGTTGGACTTAATTAGATGGACAACCACGGACACAGCCAAAAGAAAAAAGCATGAAAATATTGCACAAGGACCTTGCAAATGAGAAGAGGAGGAGGAGGAAACAGCCAAGTGGGGAGCCAGGAATAGAGCGAACAGACACATCCAGACTGCAGAAGAGTCACTTGTTAAACCAAATAATTGTTTATAACAATGTATCATCTGTTTAGCTGAAACAAAATAATGCAGACAAACAGTGACTGTATAGGCTGAGAAAAACCAGCAGTAGGTGTCCTGCAAGGCTTGACTTCTCTGTTTCAAGGAATGCAATTCTGAACTGCTGGGCTGCTCATCTCCATCACCTTCACATGCTGCTCGTGGGCTGGACCTCCCGGGGGCTTGGTGGTGTCTGCTTACACGCCAGCATTAATATCACAAAAGATTATGCTAGTTCATCGACCTTTTGAAGAGATCCTTCCCATTGTAGCTGCTGTGATGATTGCCTGATGGCACTTTCTCAGCCAGATCCACCAGGGATTACAGCAGCATAAATAAGATAAGCCGCTGTCTGACTGCTATTAAAATGCGCCGAGGCGCTGCACTCAGACAACTCTTACACCAATGCAAACTCCATCCTCGATGGGTTTGTTACAGGCTTTGCCTCCTTTTGTTTATTCACAGAATAAATCTCTCCGAACAACGTAACACCCCATGCTATATTTCCAATTTGCTTCTATTGCCAGTCATTTTCAAATCACTTGGCAATTTCTCCCTCCTTGTCTCTGCTGGGCAGGGAGGTGAACGGTCCCGTGGGACTTTCAAGGGTGTTCTGGAAGAACTAAGTGAGGGAGAAAATCCCAGAAAGCTCCCAAGGCAGCACACAGCACTGCTCTAGACAGACCTGGAAGGCAGCAGAGGCTGGCAGCTTTTTTGGGTACTGTCTGAGCTAAGATGCTATTGCAAAGCTCAGCTATCACAACCAGAGGGAAGATTTTGGGGTTCTGTTAGGCACAATCCATCCTACTAAAGCAGAAGGATAGATCAGCCCCTCTGTAGCTCACAATGACGTTTCTACTGTTATTTCTGAGATAGAGAGTAGACACCTCTGCCTGCTGCTGGAAAGGCTTTGCTACTTCCTATGCATCGCTTTCTTGCCTTTTCTTGGTAAATCAAGGGGACCCCTAGTTTTAGGAAAACATCTAGTAACCAAAGAGAAACTGGAGGAGACTTGGAACTCCCCATTCCTAGGTCAACAACACACAGCAGCCAGACAGATTTTAAAGCACACATCAAGATGCTGAAGCCATGTGTGACAGTTTCAGCACATCCCCAAAGGCGCTCCCAGGAACTGCTCATAGGGATGGGATGGAGCTGCAGAAAGTGGGGCTGTGAGAGGGTGGTCCTCTCCCAGGTGCTTTTGGGATACAGTTATCTAAATGTGTACTTCTCTGTAGGAACTGAGCCCATGAAACTCGTTTACTTGCAACTTCGATGCAGAAAGGATCAGAAAATGGCACCCAAGAAATACCAGCAGACTCACTCATTAGAAGTGGAGTGAGTATATTCAGTACAGACTTACACACTGAATTTACAGGAAAGATGAGCACCAATTTCTGTGCTTTTCCACCTCACTTTTAAAAACAAATGCCAGGGGAATTGCAGTTTCTAATTATCTTTTTCCACTTACAGATTATTAGGTGCTTATTAGGTTTGTATTGCCTTTCCCCTCCCACACACATTTTCCATTTCCATATACTTCTTCCAGTCTATAGTTAATGAGAAGAAATCAGTGTATTGCACTGTCTGGCATCTTGCTGAAGTGGCAGAAGTCTTTGGTTACCCAGTCATTTGCTGCTTAATTGAAATCTTTTCTCTGGACTCATTGCCATGCAGACACTCCATTGGAATGCAGTAGTCAAGCCCAGTATTGATTGTCCTCCCACCCCCAGCTTTCTTCTTCTGCGTTTGCAAATCAATTGCACCCTGTTGCTTTCCTTCTAAAAACAAATTAAATTAAAAAACATCACCCATTCCACCACCCCATTTACCCCTGAAACACATCAGCTTGGCTTTGCATATTTTCTTAGGGTAGAGATGGGGACAAGACAAGAAAGGGCACGTGGTTGTAGCAAAAGCAAGATCCACACCTTGTCAGGTCACCACCGAGCAGGACGAGCAGCAGCCCCTGCAGATGTGGTCCAGTGTGGGAGTGGATTTGGAATATACAGATGGGTGAATAAAATCCTGCTTTAAGGCTCTCACTGGAAGTGGTCTGGAATTCATCTCCTCACTGCAGAAATTAAACTATTTTTGACAGTTAAAAATTCAGTAATCAGAGAATGCTGTTGCAGCTTGCAAAAGAAGCCAGACTGCAGTTGTGAGTTTGCAGGACTGAAAATCAAGGCTTGGCAAGCCATCACTGCTGACACCAGGAAAGAAAGTCAATGCAATGCAGGTTATCAGATTCCTGATTTTGAAGTTATGCACCCAAGCACTGTTGAATTCCCATTCATTTTTTAAAACTATGAGGAACAAAATGGTTCAAAATGCTCTTGTCGAGGCTTTGTCAAGATAACATTTGTGTCTTTGGAGTCTCAGCTCAAACTTACTTTGGATTAACAGGTCTTTGGGTGCAGGATCACATTAATACCATGCACAGTTAAAGTCTCAAATTCTTCCCAAAAGCTCTTGTGTCAGCACTACACCTGCAGGTTTGACTGCTGCAAAACTTCCCAAGGTGAGGCCCTCCTGCTGTAAAAGGACTCTGGTGCCATTCGTGAGGGCATGTGTAGCTAAATGTCTTGTGTCTGTTGTAAATGTTCTGAGACATCCCAGCTGCTCTGTCAGGGGCTCCCCACTGTTCTCACACAGCCTTTGGACGTTAAAAAATTCAGGAGTTTTGCAAAGGGTGAAGCAATGGCTTTAGTTCCTCCTGAGCAGCTTCCTCTGGCTCATTGTACATTGGCATTGCAACATTGCCTGCAGGCTTCAACCAGCATCAGGCAGACACAGCTCTCACCCTAAGCACGTTGCATAGGTGGTTTGGGGGTTTTTTTGGTTAATCTAGGCAATTTTACTTAACACTTGCAGCCTGGGAACAGATTGGTGTCCAAGTAGAAGCCATAGAAGCACAGGGAAGGAACTAAATAGTGTCTATTCCTGTCTAGGAAGTCAAACCTTCCTGCAAAGCTGAGCATGAGCACCTGCTACCAACAAGGGTCACTTGTTCCTGTGTAGATGGCAACAAGAGCCTTCCCAAGCCCAAATCATCCCCCTGCAGACCTTCAGATTTCCATCGAGTCAGGAGGCACATTGGCAGCCACAGGTTTTCATCTTTACAGATAAATTCATAATTCCACTCTTTGTGCCCCAGAGGCCAGACAGGCCCCAGAAAGATTCCATTTCCTTTCATCTTCAACCCAGTATGAGTATGATTTCAGGATCACACTCCAGACCCCTCCCAGCCCACAGACTGTGGTGCTGTGTTGAACTCAGACCCTGCATTGCAGGTACCAATAGAAAAGGCTGGATTGATCAGCAAAACCACCTCTCTCCCCTACAGCCCCAAAGGCTCTGCACGAGCTGTACCATCACGTGATGCTCATTTAAACCTCATATTCCAGATTCTCTGATCCTACCTGCCTTTTGGAAAATTATACTGTCAGAGTACTGAATATGCTCCATGCTATTTGCCCTGTAATTAAGCAGTAATTGCTGCCCAAGGCTAATCTCAGAGTGTATTTTACCTGTGGAGCTCAGCACCAGAGTTCACATTTGTAATTTAGTGGCACGCCAAGGAGCTATACCTAAACTCACAAAGGGATTTTCACTACTCATCATCTCTCTTCTACTTTGGTGGCAGCTGGGATTCTGTATTTGGAGATGTTTGGGCTGGGCAAACAAATTAGCCGAGACCAGCCTCATTAGGAATTCACATGGGTACCCATCCTGCCTCAGCAGGAATAAGATGCTGACTGCTCTGTTTCCGGACCCCAAGCCCTCCCCGGTATGGGATACACACTAAAACCTCCTCTTTATTTCTACTTGCACAGCCTGGCAGCCTCCAAGGAAGCTGAAGCAGCAGCTCGATCTGCCCCCAAGCCCATGTCTCCTTCAGATTTCCTGGATAAGTTGATGGGGCGAACTTCAGGATATGATGCCAGGATCAGACCAAATTTTAAAGGTATGCAAAAACCCAGCTTTGTTTCATTTTGAGACTGAAAACTGCACGTAATCCTTATTAATATCTCCCTAAGTGTACATGGAATATGAGTATTTATGTTCTTCTGCTGTATTATAAGGATATTTGGCACATGGATCCCTGTAGGTGTCTGGAAAAACGTCAACAGATGTCCACAACCTTGTAAGACCTTTACACACAAGAAACATAGGGTCCCCAATCCCTTCTCCAATATAGGAATGGAGGATGCTGTCAAACCAAGCAGTGACTGGCAGGGAGCCGAACAGTTTAGAGGTTAAAATAAAAACTTAAACTTGCCTTTCCCCTGCAGTCACTGCCCACAGCACCTGCTAATGGCAGGCCGTGTTCCCCCCTTACACCCACCGAAGCCAAGAGGAGCCTCTCCCATCAGCTCCAAAGAAATTCAGCATAATTCCAGGGGTAGTTCAGACCCATTCCTGTCCCCCCAGAATAAAGAGGCTCCTGAAGCCCACCACTGCTCCATTGTTTCACACTCCATTTTCCCAGTCCACCCTATATTCAGTGGCATCCAAACAGCACTGATTCAGCCCTGGTAGAGGCAATAAAACTTCTCTTAGCTCCTCAAAACACCTCTTCCAGAAGGGGTGGGGTTTGGGGCTTTGGGATGGGGTTTTTGGGTGGCTTTTTCACCCTGGTCTAATGGAAGAAGTCCCTGCACGTGGCAGAGAGGTTGGAACTACAGGGTCTTTAAAGACCCTTCCAACTAAAACCATTCTAGGATTTTTTGTTTTCCTTTCTTTTTAACTGAGCTCACTTTCCCAGAGCTATTTGGCCTTGAATCACACCCAGAGATAAAGCAGGACCTGCCCCCTCTCAGCCATCTCCAATGCTCATTTCCTTCACTGCTTTTGTTTCCTACTCCCAGTCCCCCCTCCCCTGGAGCCACTGCCACAGGACTCCCAGGACCCATTAATCACAGCGACAGCACCTGGCACCCAGCTTCAACCAATAAACTCTGTATGGGCTTTTAAACTCAAAGAAAGGTGGGAATTTGTGTCCCAGTAACCAACCAGGCAGCAGAGGACACTGCTGTTCTTACCCAAATCACAAAGAGTTAAGACACCACCCTGTAAACCTGCCTACCACTAAATTATGCACACACACAAATTAAACTTTAATATTTAATGAAATGTATACATTAACTTCCTGCTGAAGGCAGCCGTATTGCATTTTTATTTGAGATAATTTAATTTCAGTTTTATTTCGATGAACTACACCTTCCCCACAGGGCAGTTTTGCTGGCTTAGCCTCCTACACATAAATCAGGCTCCAATTTATATGGGAAGCATAGGAGGTGTTTTACAGAGCTTGGAGTTGTAGATCTCAAAGCACATCATTTAAATTAACTGCAGTAACTCATAAGGACATTTTAATTGCTTAGATCTAAATGAAAATAATACCAAAGTTCCATATCAGATTAATTTTTGGGAAGGGGAAGATTAGTAAAAAGAAGATTGCAGCTTTTCCATACATGCTGTAAAATCTGGACTTAGCTGGGGATTCACATTCTGAGAAAAAAAGTAGTTGTTTTTTGGGTTTTGGGTTTGGCTGGAGGATGAAGTCAGCAACTCATGCAGGGACAGAGAGGAACCCAGCAGGCATTGGGCAAGGGAACTCTCAGCCAGGCTCTGCCTTCATCCCTGCTACTGGAAAATTACATTCCTTCACAGCTGCATCCCATTGCAGAGGTGGAATATTTCAGTAGTAGGCAGGGAATTTTCAAGAGCCTCTCACAAGCGAAAAAAACCAAACCAAAACAAAAAATCCTGCTGCTCCTTGCTCCCCTTGGACACAGTGGGAAGGGCTCACTGTCTCAAGAGGTGCTGGGTTGCCCCAAGGACACTCCTCAAGTGCACTGGGCTAAACCCATCCCACACTCAGTTTCACATCAACACTGGATCAGGAACAGGAGGACCAAAATGCTCCATACCCGTCAGAGTCGTGAGCACATGCAGTCATCCAGGAGATCAGCTCAGTATTTTCCTTCTACTGTGCCCTTTGGGAGGGGAATCACACAGAGGGACTTTTTAAATTGTTCATGAATGGATGCAGAACAGAAAACCAATGAGCTCAACAGCAGCACTACAGCAGGGATAAAACAAGTGCTAAAGCCTGATAATTGTGTGCTTTCAGCTTCTGGAGAAACTTTTGGATGAAAGGGGCTGGTGAACGCACAGGGAAAAGAAAAAGATTGTGTCTGATAGTTTAACCCATGCCAATGTTTAACAGTCTGGAGAAAGCTGCACAGATTGAACAGCATGAGATGCTGCTGAGCTGGCAGTGGTTGCCTGGGAGCTGGTTAGACAGCAGCTTGCTTGGATTGCCTGAGACTCACACCCAGCACAGAGCGTTACTGCAGGGGGCAGGCACAAAGTTTCAGAAGAGGCCAAAGTAGCAGGGGAGGAAAGGGAAATGAAGAGGAGAAAACCAAGCTCCAAATGTTACTCAGTAATCAGGAAAATCCATTAATTTCCACACAGGAGGAAATTTGCACTGATTACAGGCACAAGGCTCTCGTTAAAGCCATTCCTCCCCCCCAGTATTTCATCCTGCAGCAACTGCCAGACTGCAGATGTGACCTTAACAGGAGCATCACTCCCCCAGCAGGCTGAGCCACCAGGCAGTGTTTGAAATGCAGACACCACCCCTGATTCCATAAAGAATGGGGGAATAATCTGAAAATCCACACTCTCTACTTTCACAGATCTTATCTTCCCAGGAGCATCTGTCACAGGGATGATATGGGATTAATTCCTCGGGTGTAAAAGGGGACCTTGGTCCCTGGGGCAGTGTCTCTGCTCTCTGCCTGGGCTGCCTTTCCCCACCACACCGTGAGCAGTGCCCACAGTGAGTCCTTTGGGAGCCCCCAGAGCCAAGGCCCCTTTTGCTTCCCCCCTCCCCTTATTAAGGTTCTTCAAAAATCCCCTCATACGTGGACAAGCCACTGGTTTGCCAGGCACCAGATATGCTCTGTTTCCAAAATATTTCCCAGCTGTTTGCTTTGTGCTGAACTGCAGCTCTTGGCATCTCCCTTTGTGTAGATACAGCATTTCCACCTCAGATTTTCCAGGCAATGTTGTGAAACACTTCCAGTCACAGCTCTGGGCACAGGTACCACACAAACAGACTGATCCCCATGCCTTCCAACCACAATCTTTTCATCCCTTAACCCTCACTCCTCTCCTTTGGTGACGCCTTAACTTCTCCAATACAAGCAGGGTAAGCAAAGCTTTGGTGGTCTGAAAGCAAATCAAACTCAGGAGAGGCATGGCCCAGAGGCCAGGATTACCTTCTGCCAAAACAAGACAGCCAGAGAATTCCTGCTGGCAGAGCCCCAACTCTCCTGTCCTGCTGTGAGCCTTAGCAGGCTGGTTCAGGATCATGGCATGGGGTTTGGGGTTTGCAAGCAATTCTGCTTGTAAACACCAACAGGAACACAGGCACTGAGACATCTAAAAAGATCTCAGCGAGCTAGAGAGGTCCTGGGGATCTGTAGCCTGAGATTTACTCTGCTGAGCAGCCGGTCCCTCCCTGCTGTTTGAGGATGCAGCAGGTCAAACAGGCAGTGTCAGCTCCCCAACATCACATGGGGTATTTGCTCCTTTAGCCAGCCTGATCCCTACAGCACACTCTGCTGCTCTGGGTTTCTAGGGAGCACATCTTCCTCGTTCAGAAACATTTAGGTGCTTCATATAAGTATTTCATAGGTATAACTCAAAAGTCAATAGTCTCTCAGCTCTTTTCTGGGATACACTGCTATCACGTTCATGGTGAGATTGCCACTCATAAAGACAGGTCAAGATATCTAGAAAACTGTCCTGGCTGGCTCTGATCTATTCCTTTTCACCTGACAGTTCACAGCAGAGATACATAAATACTGTCCCACACAGGGGAACAGAGGCAGAGCAAGAGCACTGTCTGGTGTCAAACTGGCATCAGAACCAAGACCAGACCAAGCTGGGTCATCCAGACCTTACTCCCCTGGCTCACCCCTCAATCACTCCTTTCCCACTGTAGGTTTTAACTCCACAGAGTGGAAATGCTTTGTTTCATGAGCACACACTGAACTGCTGTTCCAATCTGTGTTTGTCATGCAGGCCCACCAGTGAACGTCAGCTGCAACATTTTCATCAACAGCTTTGGTTCGATTGCAGAAACAACTATGGTAAGTAAAAATCACAGCACAGCTGCTCAGCTACTGGCTCAGCCTCACTGCAGTCACTGAAAATGCAACATCACCCTCCTCTTCACTGTGACCAGGGGAAAAACCCCCAGTGCTCCCAAGCTTACTTAAAATTTGACTAAATAAATGGTCAACATACAACCCTCAGTCCTAATGTAGCTGAAGATTACAGTCTCTATCTGCATCTTACAAAAACATTGCACAGGCAAAGGACAAGGGTCAGAAAGTAAAACAAATAATCTTTTTCTGAAGATTTGCCTAAGGTTGCAAGCTCAGAGATGGTTACAGATACTTGGTGTTTAAGTGGGCATAAATCCAGAATTAATCTGGATTCAAAGAGAAGGGAAATCAGATGAACTCAGATTCAGCTTTGCACCAGATTTCGGATACCCAAAGATTAAGAGAATTATTAAAGACTGAGATTATTGTTTTCTTGGAGACATATTACTGGTAAACAATGATTTTTACTAGAAAATCAAAACCAATATCTCTGAGTTAAGGCTCACTTCATACAAAATTAGTGAGTATGGCTAAAGGCTGTATCTAATTGGCAAGGCATAGGAGCAGAGGATCACTAGAACAGGAGATAATTGCTCCATCTGAAAACTATTAAAGATTGGTTGTGACATAACCAGTGAACAGCAAAGGAAAACTCTGAAGGTACAGTGCCTTACTGCTGTGCTAATTAAAGCTAATCCAGAAATATGGTGTTTAATTACCCCTTGGTAATTCTTTTTCTAGAAAAATGCTGAATGAAGAATGCAAGGCTCCAGCTTCAGGCATTTTGTGCATTCAGGCAGGAAGTTATGGGCTTTACATATAGATCACACCCCTTGACTTGAACAAATTACTTGGCATGCACACCACTGTAAGAGGAGAACCACAGCCATACAGCTGGGGTTGTAAGTCTCTTCTGACACTACATCATTCTGCTAGAAATGTTTTGGTTGTGGACAGTTCAGTTCTGGTAGTGTGGGGGGGAAAATAAGCTGTTATGCTGTCCTAGCACACGGAAACAGATTTCCTAGCTGGATTGCAGAATTTGTCAGAGTCCACAGGCAAAAAAGCGTAGCATGGATTCATTTGTTTATAAAGCAAAAGAGGAAGAACTACCACCAAAATACACATCTGCTCCTATTTTACTGTTTTATTGGATAACCCCTTTGGAGTTACAGGCAATAAATCTTGTTCCCACACAACAACCCAGAGTGCAAGGCAACAAGACAGGCCCACAAAGGATCCTTGTGCAATGGACAGAGCACATTCCACTGACATGTTCTTCAGTGCATCTGTCCCACAGTGCAGGATGCACTGGAGCAGTCATACAAGGATGCCACATGATCCCTGTAAGCAGCACGCTCCATAAAATTAGCACAGAGTAGCAGGAGAGAGATGCAGTTCACCTCCCAGACAGGCTGCAGGGACTTGCTATCCTCTCCAGATGCCACTCATTTCATAGGCAATCTTCCACAGAAAAAAAAAGAATCCCATGGGAGGCCAAGAACACCCTCTGGGCACATTGCTTTGTCTAGAAATATCCAAGGCAGCTCTGACAAGCCAGTCCAGATGTCAGGCTGACGCAGCACCGCACACAGCCTGATCTAACGCGCTCGTGTGGGAGCAGCAGTTCTGCTTGTAAACACCAACAGCAACACAGGCAACACGGGTACTGAAACAGCTAAAAAAGGGAGATCTCAGGAAGCTAAAGAGGTTCTGAGGGTTTGTAACCTGGGATTTACTCTGCAAAACCGGTCCCTCCCTGCTGTTTGAGGATGCAGCAGGACAGGCAGTGTCAGCTCCCCAGCAAGCTTCTGGAAAAAACTGACAGTCCTCTCTTGAAGGGCTTTTGAGACAGACCTGACTATTTTGAATTCAAACAACTGGTCAGATATCAGGGGGAGGAGAGGAAGGGTGGTAGCTTGCAGAAGCAAGAGGGGCAAATCAATGTTTTACCATAAAGAAAGCCATGGTCTATCACTGACCCCAGGGACTGATGATGGCAAAACTCCCTCAGCAAAACTGGCCAAAAAGAGAAAGAACATTCTGTTTTAAACCCCCATCCTTAGGCACCCTGAGCCTGGTCAGGTTTAGATCTGAGTACTACATCATCTTAAATTTCATTTCTATGGCACTACAACCTTCAGGAGAAGTCACAGGTTTTTATGGGTACCACACGTGCAGTTACAGAAGGCTTTAAAATGCCTTCATAGTGGGCTGATAGTTCCTACAGAAAATACCAATGCTCCCCTTTGCACTGCCTGAATATCACAAAGCAGTGCAAACCATGAGCTCACCATGCAGGTGATTAGAGAAATTAGAGGCAAGTTCTCCCTTACAGCTTGAGGCATCATGGAAGGTAGAGGAAGAGGACAAAATAAAGAAAATAGAGCAAAACAGGCATTTGATGCAGACACTTGGGTCCACAAACCTCAGAAGGAAGGAAAATGAGTTGCAGCCAAGGCACAAACTGCCCAGAGTGGGCAGAATGCTGATATCTGTCCCAGAAAGGTTCAAAATGAACAAGGCAAGAAATGGAGATCTGAAAACTGCTGCAAGGTTAGGGGGAATTAAAAAAAAATAATTAAAAAAGCAAAATCATCACCAAATTGAATTCCTAAGGCAGAGCTGATTTAGAGCAAGGGAAGTGACTTCTTTATGCATCCTGCAGAACTGGAGACCCAACATTAAAGCCTCTAGTGGTGCACATAATTGATTGGACATTTATGCTGGATTGCAGCTCAGAGCTTGCATCCAGCCTCATTTGCCAGGAGATCTAAGGACAAGGGAATCTGGGACTGGGAACACATCCCTGTGAACCCAAGCAGGGGAGGATAGGACCAACCACAACAGCCAGATGAGTGCAGAGAGACTCCTCCTGTCCCAAAGCATCACTGTAATAGTGCATCCAACAGCAAGGGATTCCCAAGAACTGCAAGACACAGCCATTCTTTCCAATTATTTTTATTAAAAACACCAAATAACCCCCAAACACAAGCTCTTAAATCCCTTTTTGCTGTTCAAAAGCAAAAACAACTCCCCACATATCAGACTATGAAACCAATAGCAAATGTATGGATTTCTCATTCCAAATAAACAGAAGTCAAGCCCACAGGTCTTGGTTTTTAAACGAATAAACTGCACCAGCTTTGGCTTGTCTTTGTGGCATGAGGCAACTGATAGGATTAAGTGACCATTTCATTAACAAATTCACTGCTCTAACAGCAAACTTGAAATTAAATTATGCCCTTGCTCTCTCTTCCCATGGAAGCTGCAGTTTTGTGGCCCTCTCACTGGCTTAGGTGGTTGGGAACCCTTTTACACAGTGAAGGCACATGGAGAAGAAGGAATATTTTTTTATATCATCACCTAACATTGGTAGAAGCTGGACTCAAGATGAGCTCTTCCAGACTCATGTTTTTTAAAGAACACACACAGAGCAAAGGAGAAACTGAAAAAGAAAGAAAAATCACTAGAGAACTAGCACAGGCTCCCCTAGACACAGTGTAAATATGCAGATTTATTTCTGCTGTTTTCATGCCATAGTTATCTCATCTGAAAAGAGCAAAACAAATGTGACCTTCCAGCCAGCTGCAGCACAGCCACCACTGGGCTCCCAGCACCTCCTGAGGACAGCAGGAGCTGGAGGCTGCGAGTGCCCAAATGTTAAGTACTTGTTCAGAGACAACTGTACATGAAATTTCCAATGGGAAAACAAAGCACCCTGCAAAGCAGACCAAGCAATTCCCTCCAGACTCACCAGCCCCAGTGCAGCAGAGATGTCTGACAAAAGGCTTGAGTCACACATTGAATACTGGTCCCACTCACCCCAAGATCAGCAAGATGTAACTTTCAATGCACAGAGCCCACAGCAAAGGTTGGGTTTTGAACAAAATTTCCTGCAGTCAGTCATTGCTAAACCCAGCCATCAGCCCCACAGAGATAATAAGCACATATCAAGTCACGCAACACAAAATGAAAAGGTTTTCACAACTCAGTCTGCTGCTGTTTCAATATTAGACCTGCAGCGTTTCAGCTGCCTGTGGATGGACTTTATCTTTGCATTGAATGGAGAAGTGAGAGGGGGAAAAGACACCAGCAAAAGGAAGGCATGAAATGGCACTATGCAACTCAAATACAAGGACATGAAACCCCCTCCAGCTGAAAAACAAGACCTCATTACTAAATACTTACCCTTGCAATTCAGGACACTGGCTACAGCTCATCCCCCAGCAGCTCCATCCTTGGCTCAGAGAGATACACATTCCTCTCCTTTGTAAGAAGATGCAGAAGAACTTTCTGCTTTGTGTTCCAGCACAATAAAAACCCCACACCTGTTAAGCATCACCACTAAGGGGTGGTACTGTTCTCCCACCCCTGACCAGGTGCCTCCTCTGACACAAACTCCTCCTCAGGGGATCCTCCTCCCCTTGGCCCAGCTGTGGTTTCACAGAAGGCTTCAGACTGGCTACTTGGCTGCACCTCTGATGAGGTAGTGAGGTGCCTTATTAACCCTCCCAAGGGCTGTTCCTGGTGTGTCTATATTTTTTTTTTTTTTGCAGTCAGTCAGTTGTAGTGCTCCTTGGCAAGGCAAGTAGCCTTAAAAATGCTTGTTCATTCCACTTCTAGAGAATTAACTCAATGCTGATAAGCCCCCTGATGCTCTGCTGGCCAGGTAGGGTCACAGAATTCCCTTCTGATGGAGTTCAGTGTCTACCCTGCGTTTTCCATCAGCAAAATGTAAATTTATCAAAGGGAAACCTCTCACCAAAACTGTTCAGTGCAGAGGCTGCTCTGACCCTGAGTCAGGGGGTGAAAGCTATTGAGTGCCCTGACAGGCTCCATCCCTTCTTCACAGCACTGCCTCCAGCCTCCTCTGCTTTCAGCAGCACATGCCAAGGCCATGGGAGCTTGGGAAGGAGAGGTCTCAAATGATCTGCTGTTTCCTTGTCTCCTTGCGAGGTCACTAAGCAGAATTTCATTTCAGCATTATCAAATTGAACTACTTTGATCACTCCAGTTATTCTCTTCCTGCCTTGTGTCATTTCCCTCTTGGGAGTAAAATGCCTTTGTGCCAAATTGAAAGCTCCTGAATGCCTTCACTGCACAGAGCTGCTGCTCCCCTCTCCCAAGCCAGCCAGAGGAACAGGCTGCACAAGATAATCAATGCCTGGATGTGATTGGCACACAAATGAGGAACTCAAGTGATAAGAAGGATATGGAGAAAGAGATTTTTTTTCTTTTGCCAAGTTTGCAGCCCCAGTCAAACCTCTTTTCTCTTTGCTTGAAAGTTCACATCACAAATTGGCCCATTCTGTCCATCATTTAAGAATAACTGTGGACTTTTTGGTGATGCTAATTAAGATTTCATATAACAGCATCCAGGAGAAATGCTGCATATCTCCAGGTAGCCAAGGAATGAGTGTTGCTTGGCTCATCACCTCTCAGCTTGACTGCAATGCTGAGGACAAATCTTTCAGCACACAGGATTTTTAGCTGGTACAGGACACTGTAGCACTGTAGCCCTTCTCTTGGCCTGTGTCACAGCACAGACCTACCCCAATTGCTCTCCTTGCCTTCTGCTGGCTCCTCAGGCAGTGTCATGTCCAGTTTGCAGTCACAGTGCTTGGGTTTACATTTATGTTCAAATAAGGCTGGACATAAGAAACATAAAATGCTGCTCAGAACCTTCAGTACTGCAGTGCAATGACATCAGGGAAAAGGCATCTGGGAGAAAAGGCATCATTGGCCAGGCCAGGAGTGTGGAGTAAATTCACTGAGTAGGAAGATCTTCATAAACACACACACAGAGGTAAAATACTAATGCCATGAAATGGCAAAGCCAGAGAACTGCATTCAGTGCATGTATCATATTTCTTTGTCCTTGCCTATAAATGCTTCATTTTCTGTATTCCAAAACAAAAAATATCCACTACAAAGACTTGTCTCCAAAGGAGGATCACAGAGTAGCACAAACCAGAGTTAGTCCCCACACTGCTGCACATCCCCTGGGTGGAGGTGGTGCAGCTTCTCACACCACACATTCACAACATTCCCCTGGACTGTTCTCACATAGGACATGAATACAGGACACTGAGACTCTGGAGATGAGTCAGGAGGGGCCTTCTCACAGCCATCTACTGTGAGAAGTTAATTTTCATTTGGCCCACAAACATTTAAGGAAGATGCCTCATTATAATGATAAAGATTATGGCTGTCATTCTGCCTATGGTCTCTCATGCCTGCTGTGGTGGCAACATAAGTCATTCTACACCTCTCATCTCACCCTTTCCTGTTCTTTTGGCAAGTTTTGGAACTGCAGCAGTGAATTTACTCCATCGACAAAGCTGATCTGCAGTAACACTGGCTGTTGTAGGGAATTTGGCTCCATTCCCTCCCCCCTTCCACCACTCCATCAGGCTGAGCACACTTCTGGGCAGCTACCACTGAAGTTTCTTCCAAACATGAGTTTAATTTGTGTTGTACATGACAGAAGTCCCAAACTGGAGCTGACCTGCTAGCATCTAGCTTATTTGTAGCTGAATAAGCAAAACAACCTTTTGCTTTCTACCTATTGGGTCAGTGACATTGATTTCCCCTGACTGCAATGGCTGCAGATCTTTACGCACAGTAAAGGGAGAATTGAAAACACACACATTGTTCTGGGAGCTGCTGCCTGCCATGGGAAGTGGGAATTCAGGTTTCCTTTCCTTTCCCAGGCTTGCGTGATCGGCTGGTCCTGCACTGAGACCCTGGCCCCAGCTGTCCCCAGCTATCCACATTTCCTCCAGACACGTTACCCAGGGTCGACAGAGATGAATAATTAAGTCAGAGGGATGCACTAGGACTTGTGAAGGTGACATTTGGAATATCAGCAGAAGGAAGGAGTGTTGCAACTCTTTTTCATGTTCAGAGGTCTGCTTCTTTTAGCATCAAGTCCTTGGTTCATTTGCTGTTGTCACAATCATTAATGTCATTAGCAGCTTCTGTGCTCTGAGGATGCAGATGGCACTAAGTGGCCTGAAACAGATTCTAGACCATGTGCTTGGCTAGGAAGTGCCTCATCCAAAACACAAAGCCCCCACCACAACCCTCTCCCAGCCCTCCAGTGCGACCGGACACCACGAGAGCCGCGTCCTCCCGGACGGGAGGCTGTAGGTTCACAGTCAAGTGAGCACCTGAGGCTGCAACAGCAGAAAGACTCTCCTCCACATGCACCCTTCAACTGCAGAGCCTTGTGTTCTCCAGATGGAAAGGACAGACCTGGTGGCAGAGCCAGGGAGATCCTCTCACCCAGTGCCTGCAGCAGGTATCAGATACCAGCAAGCACGTCAGACACCCTCCATTTACTGTCTCCTAACAAAAGTCTTCAAAGTA
This sequence comes from Climacteris rufus, assembly GCA_013398175.1. Classification (NCBI taxonomy): domain Eukaryota; kingdom Metazoa; phylum Chordata; class Aves; order Passeriformes; family Climacteridae; genus Climacteris; species Climacteris rufus. Next base: position 44,751 of record VZRZ01004358.1, on the reverse strand, counting down.
CATTAGTATTAGAAAGGCAGCAAAGAAACCCTTAATCATGAGAGCAACTATTCATTTGGGCCAGGGCAGTGGAATTGGTTTATTATACGCTGCTCTTCAGACGCAGTCTGCCTCTATTCTTAGAAAATGTCAATTAATTTATGGTCGTGGAGCTTTTCTCCCTCTCCTGATAGCTGGCACATCCTCTCCCCATTTCAGTTTGTTGGCTCACTTTCTTAGGTGAAAGTCAGAAGAAAAGGGGCATGCAGAACACCCTGTGAAGCTGTTGGTCAGACAGGGAGAACAGAAACTGCCTTTAATTGTCCAGGAGAGTGTCTGAGCTCAGCCTCAGCAGCCAGCCTGGACCTGGGGAACTTAGGGGAGCTGTAAGTCTCATGGTTATGAATTAAGTATAATTTTGCACGGTGCTGAGGAACTACTTTCAATTAAAGAAGATGGTCATCCTGTAAAATCTGTAGCATTTATGGCATTTTGACATTAGAGAGGGGAACCCAGAACACTCACTCGGGATTAGGAGAGCAGACTTCATGCATTTTCTTCTGCTCAGAAACTCTAACCATGGGCAGCTACTCTGATCAGTTCTTCTGAATTATCCTTATATTAGCAGACACACAGGGAATTTCTCTTCCATGGATGACCCATCTCACTGTACCTTCTCCTTTCCCAGTGCTGGGGAAACCACAGATAGTTACAATTTGGGATAGTTCAACATGGAAAGGAAGCTGGTTTCAGTTTCCTTTCCCACTGAATTCTCTGGAACCTCCTCCTGCTGACAGTGGCTGTTTTGACCTCCACAACTGCACATCGCCTCTGCAGCCCCAGGCTCCAAACAGAGAGATTCTGACACTTCCCACACAGCTGACAATTGCTGTAAGAGAGGGATGCAAGGACAGGCAGCTGCTCATGCTATGACATAGCTCTAAGCTACAAAGCTGAAAATTAAAAACAGTTCCTTGAGGAATAATGCCAAAAATGCTTGCCATAGCTGGGGAGCATAGGCCTAGACATGGCTTGGCTTTGGGAATGACTGTAGTATGTGCTGCCCAGTTGTCAGCAGTTTCAGGCTGCTCTGGGCAGTGACTGTGTGTCTCTGTGCAGGATTACAGGGTGAACATCTTCCTGCGGCAGCAGTGGAACGACCCCCGGCTGGCCTACAACGAGTACCCTGACGACTCCCTGGACCTGGACCCCTCCATGCTGGACTCCATCTGGAAGCCTGACTTGTTCTTTGCCAACGAGAAAGGGGCCCATTTCCATGAGATTACCACGGATAACAAGCTGCTGAGGATCTCCCGGAATGGCAACGTCCTCTACAGCATCAGGTGAGGCGAGTCCACAGGGAGAGCTCCACCACGGTGGGGAAGGGCACAGCTAAACTCCCACTGTTCCAGCCTGCACTTTGAGCACGCTGCTGGATAAAAGCAATCTGGGTTTTTTAAGGTGGGAGGTCATACAATTAACAGTGCTGTAGCAACATGGTGGGAAGGGACCTGTGCTAAAGCAGATTGAGACAGAGGGTTGCTCTGGAAAGGAATTATCTCATCTTTACTTTTCTCAGTTCAAGGACTTCTTCTTCTCGCTAGTAGAATCCTTAACATCCCCAATGCAAAATATCTGCATATATCTTATATTAGTGCAAACCCAAAACCAGCTGTGCTATGTGAAAACCAGTAGAAGCTCATGAACACTCTGTTTTCAAAGCTGCAGCATTTTCTGGCAAAAAAAAAAAGAGTAAAATTAGGGAAAATGCTAAGTAGAGCTCCATGGCTTTGCCTCAGCTTAACTTTTCCCAGTTATCCCTTTATTGACAGATCCAAGAATCCATCAGTAAAGTTGAACTAATTGCACTGAATTTCCCCTGGGAAATTAATCCAATCCCCCACCTTCACTTCCAACCCCATCCACTCTTTATTTTCAACCAATGAAATTAAGACCAAACTTCATGAGTTTAGACAGGGAAAGCTTAACTCTGTATTGAAGACTTTTTCACCTCATGCATAATGTAAATTTGCCTATGGAACACACACCCCATCTCACACTGCAGCTCCCAGTGGCAACCATGGGAAGGAAAAACAGCATGGAGCTGTAAAATGAGAAATAAACAGCTTAATGCTGCAAAGTAGACAGCCTCCGTCTAACACCAAGGTGCTTCCAGCCCAAAGACCAGCTCCCTGATGGCCAAAACAATAACAGAATTGCCATGTGTCTTGGCTGAATGTGGAAACCTCACATTTCTTCATTTTTAAAACTAGGCAGGGAGTAAAACTAAATCCAGCAACCTGGCAGTGAGCATGGCACAGAGTTTTGCTCCAGGAGGGTTTACAGGAGCACAGAGTGGGGAACACAGGGTCACCCTAACCCTGGGGTTGCTCTGCCAAACAGAGCAATGACTCAGCAGGGAACATGGAGAAATGAGGCTGAGTCGATCACGATTTTCAAGGCAAAAACTTGAAAACGTTTCAGTTCTTGTTTAAAAAAAAAAAACTTCCCTATCTCACTCATCTCCAAATGAAAATATAGGTTTCTTTTTAAGTACATTTTCCTGTGAAAAGGAAAAAGAAAGAGGACATTCCTGAAGAAGAGCACAGTGGAGAATAGTCTTTCCTTTAAAAAAAAGCTCTCTATAACATCCTCTGCCATTTTATAACTGGTTCTTTGCTACTACTATTTGCAATAATCAAACTCTAGGTAAGGCATTCACAAGAAGATGGACTTTGTCACGTCTTCTGTCCCAACATGCCTCTATACTCAAGCAGAGAATTTCTTACAACATAAGGTTTTAAATTAAAGTATCTTTCCCTCCTGATAAGTTTCTTGTAGGACTGATGATAGAAAAATTCAATTTCTGTCCCCTGGGTAACTCTGCTATTTCTACATCAAGGCAAAAAGCTGAAAACCCTAAACACTTCAAGGAACAGTATTTTTAACATTATCAAACCAAATAACACAAGTCTAACTATCTGGAGCAAATCATTTAGTATCAGCTTGTTGAAGCAACCAAACATTTTAAGCACAGATCATGGTACAGGGCAGCACAGCAATATAACTCAGAAAATGCTGCCTGCACCTAGTGGAAAATGGAGACAGAAATTGAGGTCTCTAGGGGTTCTGCAGGACTTCAGGATGATACAGGGGTCCATACTGACTTAGCACAGGGCATTTTCCCTGCAGAAAGTCCGACTGAAGTCTTTCTTTCCCCCCACACAAACATATGTTCTTGATCAAACTTCTTTTTGGTGGCTTTTTTTTTTTTAATGACACAGAAATGTTCTGTTCAGAGGTTTACAAACAGTCCCAGTCTCTAGAAATGCATCTGGGGGGTCCAGAGAGTGGGATTGGGCTTTCTGCTAACCCAGACTGTTGTGAACCTGAGGCAAGAAAGGAAAACCAAAACAGCAGAACTGTTTGCTGAGGGAACTCTTTGTTCTGCACAGTCTAAAACAGCATTGCAATGAAAAGCCATCTGCAGCAGGCTCAGCTGGGAATCCTATCACAGACCCAAATGTTCAGCATTTCTGATGTTTCCCAGCACCACGTGTGAGAGCACAGGCAGGGAAGGGATGATCAGTCATTGCCCAGCTCGGTGTGTCTCGGGCAGCACTGTGTGTCTGAGGGGCTCAGCCCCCAGTGCTACCACACTGTCTGGCATTCCCTGTGCTCTCCTCTCTCCTCAGGATCACGCTGACTCTGGCCTGCCCCATGGACCTGAAGAACTTCCCCATGGACGTGCAGACGTGCATCATGCAGTTAGAAAGCTGTGAGTCCTGTGCATGTCCCCGTTTTGGAGAGGAGACAGCTTGTCTTCCCTCGCCCTCTCCCCTGCCACCTCCTTTGCCCAGCTGCAGCCCTTTCCCAGCCCAGCCTTCACTGGAGGCTTGCTGAAGAGCTGCTTGCTCAGGATTTTCCATTCATTCAGCACATGTGACATTTGCTAGAGAAGCCAAACCTTCAAAGGTCCCATGCGAGGAGTCCTGGCTTGTTTGTATTTACATTGGCCTTTCACTTTGGAGGAGAGAGGTGAAAGTGCTTTCAGCTGCAAGTGGGATTTTTTTCTCTCTGAATGAACATCTGCCACTTGTACATGTTGCTTATCCCAAAGGAGGGAAAGATGATGAGCTTCTTCCAGAGAAAGAGGTCAAGTTGGAAAAAGAAGAAAACAGTTCAGCAAGCCAAACGCAAGAAAAAATATGATTTATTTCAGAAAATCTATTACACACCATTTCAGCTCCAGTGCAGGTCACTGCCCTGGCTTTTATCACATGCACAAGCGGTTTTGCCTCAACCCAAATCCCATTCATGACAACACTGCCAAGGAAGGCCAGGATGCACCCCTGCCTCCAAGCACAGCTCTCTTCTGCAATGCTGTCCATTTCCAGATCACTATTTAAAGTGTTTCACATGGTGTTTGTCCCTTCCTCTCAACAGTTGGCTACACGATGAATGATCTCATATTTGAGTGGCAGGAAAAAGGAGCAGTGCAAGTTGCTGACGGGCTGACGTTGCCTCAGTTTATCCTCAAAGAAGAAAAAGACTTGAGATACTGCACAAAGCACTACAACACAGGTCAGTGCTGTTTACCCTTAACTGAGGGGTTCAGTGGAAAGGAGTTCAGGACTGTGCATTTGCCAGAGTCTCTTGCTCTGTCTGATGGCCTTGTCCTACACCTCTAGGGATAACAGACATACAGATACATATATAGCCAATGACAAGGTAATGGACATAAATGTGTGAAACCCTCTTGGCCCCAAGAATATCTGCATCAATTCAAGGGTGTTTGGTCAGGATCTTCTTGCCCAGAATCTTCTTTTGTCTTTGAAATTTAAGTGACAAAGAACATGCTGCCAAAGAGCTTTCTTTGCTATGTTAATATTCATAGAACCCCAGAATGGTTTGGGTTGGAAAGGACCTTAAAAACTATCTTGCTCCAACCCCTCTGCCATGGGCAGGGACACCTTCCCCTAGACCAGGTTGCTCCAAGACCTGTCCAGCCTGGTCTTGAACACTTCAAAGGATGGGGCAGCCACAGCTTCTCTGAGAACCTGTGCCAGTGTCTCACCACCCTCATGGGGAAGAATTTCTTCCTAATATCTAATCTAAACCTTCTCTCTTTCCATTTGAATCCATTCCTCATTGTCCTATCACTACATGCCCTTGCAGAACTGGGAACAGCTGTTAATTTCCTCCTCTAACAAGACTCTGGTTTAGGCAATGCCAGGAAAATCCCCAGACACTGTCTGAAAACAAGAGGCTCACCATGCCTTACCAGTAATCTTCCACGTGTCTCCTGTCCTCCTCAGGCAAGTTCACCTGCATAGAAGCTCGTTTCCACCTGGAGAGGCAGATGGGCTATTACTTGATCCAGATGTACATCCCCAGCCTTCTTATTGTCATCCTGTCCTGGATCTCCTTCTGGATCAATATGGATGCTGCACCTGCTCGTGTGGGCCTGGGAATCACCACGGTGCTCACTATGACCACACAGAGCTCTGGCTCCCGAGCCTCACTGCCCAAGGTAGGGAGCACACTTGCCTTCACCAAGGACAAAACCTGCACCTTTTGGGCACAGCACATTAATAAATGCCCATACAGATCCTCCTGCTCAAGAGGCATTCTGCTGTCATTACATTATTTCAGTCTGAGGGCAAACAGAGCAAATTCCAGTCCCATTCTGCAAAAATTGTAGGTTCTCTGTGAGTAGTAGCAAAACTTCCTCTAAGATTCAGCGCTCAACATAGCTCCCAGTAGCCAGGAGCTCTGTATCTTGCAACCTCTGCAATGACCACACATGGATGGGCCCTCTATGTTTTAGCTGTTTAGTCCCTTGACCATCATACTTTTAAAGTAGTACTGAATTTCCCTTTATGAAGGGTTTCTGGTATGATCAGGTTGCATTACTGCTTTCCTTGCATGTAAACAATCACAACCAAGGCCTGAATAAATTAAAAGCTGTGGGATTCTTGCTACCTAAGAGCCCAGGAGCTATTTCAGTGACCTGTTAACACATTCATGCTAAATAAGCGAGATTCTGGTATCCGAGAAGAGATGTCAACCATGTAAAACACCTAGTAAAAATGCATTTGGGTGAGGAAGCCACCCCACCTCTCTCTCTTTTGTCTGACTCCTAGGTGTCCTACGTGAAGGCCATAGACATCTGGATGGCTGTGTGCTTGCTGTTTGTGTTCTCTGCACTTCTGGAATACGCTGCTGTCAACTTCGTGTCTCGGCAGCACAAAGAGCTGCTCAGGTTCAGAAGGAAGAGGAGGCATCATAAGGTAATACATAAAGCATGAAGGACACAGCCAAAACCTGTCTCAGCAGAACATCGTGGTCACCTGAACCAAGCCACTATCTCCCAGAGAAGTCCCCAGTATCTGGTCAGCTGTTCAGGAGGCTCACACCTCAAAAACCAGGGCTGCCTCAATGAATTGTGTCTGTTCTAACAGCCTGCTGATCCCAGGAGTCCTGCAAACTGGATTTTGTTTAGCTAGCCAAGTGTCTCAGCCAAAAGAGTTGTTCTGAACAGAACAATTTTCACACAGCAACGTTCTGGTGTGAGTTCTCCTCTCCAGCAGTTGCAGGCAGGGCTGGGGGGAGGCAGGCAGGGAGGGGTGAGGGGTGTGAGGGGTGTGTGTCAGAGACAGCACCCCAACAAGACAGCCTACAGTAGCCCAGAGGTAAGTGACACCTCTTTTGTCTCTGCCATCTCCGTGTTCAAAAGCATTTGCTTCTCAGACTGACTGCAAATTCCTCTTGGAAGGAAAGAGCTTTATTGTCAGCCTTAGCCTTGCTCCATGCTTCCCTGCCATGGCTGATCCCAGTCCTGATCCCAATCCAAGCATGCACGCAGCTCCGACACACAGCTCCCCAGCCTGGTCTCTACCAGCTTTTAGGCTGAGGTGCCACAGCAAAGATTCCACCTCACAGAACACACTAGAAAGAAACATAAAGGTGGCTATGATCACAAGGCCAAAGGCACTTAAAAATTGTCCCTAACTGACTGGTAGAATCAGGAAAGGGGTTTTCAAATTTTCAGCACCAGGCCTGAGAGGCTGCCCTTGGGAGAGCATTGAAAACTAGTGCATTTGCTAGGAGAGAAAAACCAAAGAAAATTTTGCTGATGAAAATCACAAGCAAGTCTGTAGGTGACCACCAAGGTCTGCCTTAAATATTCTTCATAGGTATTTGTCTACCTTCTGTTTTAAAATGCCCTCCATGATCCATCCCATCCAGAATCCTACCCCCATTCCATGGCTTCACTGTCCCAGCCATAAAGAGACTTTCTCAGGGTCTAACCTGTCCTGCAGCAGTTCACAGTCTGTGCTTGGAGAACTGCCACCATTCCAGGAGGAAGAAGGGGTTGAGGAGCAGGAATCCCTGTATTTTTGTAGATTTGTCTCTCTCTGCTTCAGTCATCCCATCTGCAAAACAGGAGATAATTGTTCACTTGTGCTGGACCCAGTCAGGACCAGGGATGGAAAGAGTTGGACAAATGCAAGGGAAAAGAAGTAACAGATGAGACCCTCAGCACCCATAGATTTTATCTGACCAGAACAGGGCCCTGCCATCCCAAAATCAACAGTTTTAGTTCAAAAGATGCAGCCTGCTGAATAGAGCCAGAGCTAAACCCACCCACGAGTGCCTCATAGTGCGTTTATCTCTCCATCTGGATTCAGGCATCCTGTCTCTGGATCTGTGCTGCTGTATGCAGATCAGTCTGTTGATAAAACAATAAAGAGGAAAAAAAGCCACTAAAACACAGACGAATTTAAGAGGTATTTGCCAGAGCTGTTCCACTGAACACAAAGCTGTTAGCACAGCCCCTGCCCAATCTCACAGCTATTTAATTGGAGCAAAGCATAAACAAAAACACTTGCAAAAGCTAAATGAACAAGGTTTGCAGGCTCATCAGAAAACTAAGCTGACTGCTAATATGCAAATGGATCAGCACAGCTGCCAAAGGCCCTAATTGCTCTGTCCTGATGTCCTGGCTTGTCTGGGTAGCTCTGACTGCTTTAGGCGTGCTATGCCAGGCTAAAAACAGGTGAGACGTTGCAGTGGTATTGACCACTCTGGTTAACAGGACACCATCATCAGACCCACTTGGAGTATGTTTGGAAGCCCTTCCCTTTGTGGCTGGAGATATTTTTGCCTTTCTGCTTTGATATGGCACCTTGAAAAAAGCACTGTTATCTTCTCTAACCTCGGTACAGCACTCACCAAAACAAATCCACCACAGGAAACAGCCAGTGGACCCTCAAGAATAAGAAGAGAAGGAAATTCAGTAAATTAGGGAATCGAGTGATTTAGGTTAAGACAGACATGTGTCAGTGCACGTTTGTGCAACTGGAAAAGAGCAGAGGCAGTTTTACCTGAACCCCTCCAATACAGACGTGATGAGAAGGTCCATAAGCTCTGAACATCTCAGATACCCAGGTCTTGATTTATTTTGGGTAGCTTTGTTTTGCTCAGAATTGCCAGTGTCTGCTCTGTCCAGCCCCCAGCACTGAGCCTCCACGCCTTGCAGCTGCCCACGGGATGCCAGGGCCATCCAGAAAAGACTCCCTGCAAAGGACAGAGGAGGGGGCAGCAGGGCACAGTGGGCAGGCAGCTACCAGGGAGGGGGCAATGTTGGGGGACACAGCATGGATTAGCCTCTGAGATGGTTAATTAGTGCCACTGGTCTAACAATTAGCCTTGGTGATGTACAGTCAAGAGACTTGGAATTCTGACTCCACATCTGCAACTCACTGCTCAAATTACTTTGGCCAAATTTAGTTTTCCCTGTCATTACATCCCTGTGTTCAATAAAATAGGGATAAATCATTCTGAAACTCCAGCAAGGCTTTCACCAAAAAAAACAAAATCAAAACCATTTCCCTTTAGACCAGAAAATAAATGAACATTTTCTCAATAATTGAAACTACCCCAAGCAGCCACATCTTACCATTGACCCACAGAAGGGCACTTCTGTTCCTCACCTAAAAGTTGGCTCGTGGGGAGGGCTGTGGGGTGCTGTGGGCAGGTGAGTGAGGGATGGTTGCACGCTGCCTGCAGAGCTCTGTTCCTGGACAGCTCCTGGCTCCTGCACATCCATGTAACTCTGTAGGAAGTCTCACGCTGTGGCTTTGGCTACGTGAGTTACATGGAGCCCACTCCTTCTGGGCAAGCTGAAACTGCACAGGCAAAGCAAAGAAGGTGCTGATAGGAGTGGGGGGAGGGAGAGGCAGAAGCAAAACAGGGGATGCAATTGGAAAAATGAAAGCAGTACCATAAACCCTTCAATATGTCAAAGACCTCACTGGGGTGGAAGTCAGGCCTGTTCTCCACGGGGTGCCTGGATCCCCTGATTTGCATCTGTGCATCACACAGCTGGCACCCCTCTATAAGGCTGATCTCCCAAGAGCAGGGGTTTGTCCGAGGGCGCTGAGGTCGGGGCAGGGTGGGAGCTCCTCTCCCGTGCAGAGCAGGGCGCTGTCAGCGGAGAGCCTTATAGCGAGGGTGCACTGGCTATATCTCATTTTAAGTAGAGTCCCATGCTCAATCTGTTCCAGGAGGACGAAGCTGGTGAAGGCAGGTTCAACTTCACTGCCTATGGGATGGGGCCAGCCTGCCTGCAAGCCAAGGATGGCATCTCTGTCAAGGGGGCCAACAACAACAACACGGCCAACCCGGTGCCGCCGCCGTCGCGCTCCCCCGAGGAGATGCGCAAGCTCTTCATCCAGAGAGCCAAGAAGATCGACAAGATCTCACGCATCGGCTTCCCCATGGCCTTCCTCATCTTCAACATTTTCTACTGGATCATCTACAAGATTGTCCGCAGAGAGGACGTGCACAACCAGTGAGGGAAGGGGAGCAGCCGGGAGGGAGCGAGCAATCCTTTATATATGTGCAATAGCAATGCAGCAATGCATGAATTTAAGAATGCGGCAATATCTACTAAAAAAAAAAAAAAAACAAACAAAAAAATTGGGGAGGGGGGCTGGGAGGGACTTTTAATCATGTGAACTGAGGGTAACTGGCACAGGGAGGAGAAAAGAAGCTCTTGATCTGGGGAGTGCAGGGTGGGAGTTAGTTTTACAGCATAGGAAGATTTGGATTGCTCCAGCAATCCAAGCAGTGTAATATAGTAATATATATTCATGCTTAATTATAATGCAAAAAGAAAACAATCAAAAGAAAAAAAAAAAAAAAAGACCAACAAAAAAAATTCCTTTTTTTAGCCTATTAACAGCTTAGATTCTCAAGTCACTGGAATGATTCATGATTCCATGTGCTGAAACTACTGCAATTGCGCTTTATCTGACTTTTGCTATAGAAAGGCCATACCAGTCAAGCACGTGGGGGAAAAAAAAACCCTAACAAAAGGGGAAAAACACCTCAAGAAAATCATTCTGTGCTTCTCTAGGTTTTGCACTTTGAAAACTGGATAGATGGGGAAACTTAAGAAAGAGTCTGTGGATTGTTGTTTATTTTATATGTTTACTTTTTTTAGTCACGGATTTGCAGATCAAACACTTTGTGACTTTTGCATAGAGGAAAGCAAATACATTATCTCTCTCATCCCCATCAGAGAGCATCCAAAGGAAACCTGGGAAGGACATCAGGGCCTTCATCAGAAATCACAGGTACCTTCTGTCCTTTTAAAGAACCTGGCAGGATTTGAGTCCCAGGAGACAGAAATACTATTCAGAACACTAGAAATTATGAAGGATTTTTAAAATAGTAATTGTCTTTTTTTTTTTTTTTTTTGTTTTTCCATACCCCTTTCTGCCATGTTTGTTTACAATGGGGGGATGGAAGCAATTATATTTAAAATGTAGAAAAAACAGGCATCCTGATGCCTTGTTTTGACAGGACCGGGCGTGTGGCAATACTGTCAGAAAGGGGGGTGGGGGGCAGGTGTGTACAGAGAGAGCAGCTTTTATTTTCAGACATTTCATAGCAGTTATATTAATAGCAAAGCCGGGCCGATGGACCCAAAATTCTATTTTTGTATCTATTTTGGTGCTGCATTTACCTTTAGCGCGGATGGGAGGATGGATCAGGCTGCTTTGCCCCCTTCTGCTGCCTGGCAGAGATATGGGGGAGGCTGGCCCAGCTTGGTGGGGACAGGGAAAAGGGGGAGGGAGGTGGGAAGGGGTGAGCAAAGGGGTTTCTCTCTGCTCGAGTGGTAGCACAGGTTGGTGTTGGTGTTTGGGGTGGGGAGAAATGTGCCAAGCACCTCTAGGGTGTTACCTGGAAGCCTGGCTTGGGGCCAGCGGGCAAGTCAAGGGCTTGATGTCCCACTTGTCCCTCTGGGACCCTGGATGAGCTGGCTGCAGCACCCGGGGTGACTTGGTCATGTTTGTTTGCACTTTAGGGAGACAGGTAAAAGAGAGCACGAAGGAAGAGACAATCAGTCTGCACTGAAGCACTTGGGGTTGGGGCTGGGTTAGGCACTAAATGAAGGCAGAGAGATTAGTGGCACCCAAGGTGTGCGCCCACTCTCCTCCCTCTCCTGCTCAGGATGGGAGCACAGCTGAGCTGGGCTGTGGATGTGCTGCCTGCTCTGGGAACAGACAGGCTGTCCCTTGCAGAGGCTGCATCCTCCACAGATGAACAGCTCACAGCAAAGTGCCCTGTGGCACTGTCAGCTCCAGCCTGGCCCAGGTCAGCAGCACCCAGGCCTGGGAGGGGAGCTTGAAGTCCTGCTCAGCCATGGATATCCCAACCAGCACAGCAAGAGGCAGGCAGGGGAGAGGGCAGGGGAGCCCAGGACCTGCCAGCTGTCCTGCACAGGGATGGTGCCAGGAGGAAAAACCTCAGAAAATGCATTAGGGCCCTCTTGGGCTGGATAGAGGGACACTCATCTCCAAGTTTGTCTGTTCAGCACCTTTCACCAGCACTAAATACACTTTATTCAAAGAGGAAAAAAAGAGGGAAAAAGAAAAGAAAGGAAAAAAGGACAAGAACAGCAAAGTAAAAAAAGGAGAAAAAATATAAAAGAATAAAGAATAAAAGAAAAAATGATAAGATGGTGGTCACTGTGTGGACTAGGGCAGACAGCAGCATTTGCTAATGTTTTGGCAAAGGCCACGCAGCTGTCTGAGTCCCCTCGCTCTGCTGAGGCAGGGCAAGGCCACAAGGTCAGGCCATGGGAGCAGGACCCAGCACATCAGCCCCCTCCCTCCGCCGGGGCAGCAGAAAACCTGTGGGCTGAGGATTTCTGCTTCCCCTGGCAGACGGTGCTTTCCCAAGCAGGGAGATCTCAAGCAGAGGCGTTATTTGATGCTGGGACGACGTCCCAAGCCTTGGCTGGAGCCCAAGTCTGCTGCTGGCTCTGGGTCTTTTTGCTGAATTATTGAACTCTCCCTGCGTGCGCCAGGGCGGCCGTGCCAGCTGCGGTTTGCGATTGCTTCAAACGGTGTGTCCTTGTCAGAGATGAAAGGCAAATCCAGGGAATTTCCCTGCCTGCCCGGCAGCACAGCAGAGGCTTGGCAGCCCACATACCACAGCTCCTTCCTCACGCAGGTGAGCGACCTCAGATTGCTGCCATTTGGGCAAAAATTCCTGTCTCGATGCTGGGACCTTGCACTTTGCAGTGGGGCAGTCTGGCCGTGGTTCACACACCTTCAATGCCCCCAGGATACTCAGAATGGCTCCCCAGGGCACAGCAGGGCTGTGGGTTTCCTTCCTAACTGGTGCTGTCTGTAGGTCAAGAAATCCCATGCACTCTCCTCCAGCTAGCTGAGTTTTGATCCTACATCCCGAGGGCAAGAGCAGAACAAGGAGAAGGGAGACATTTCCACCTCGCTCCATTCTGCTCCAGCTCCAGAAGGAAGAATCCCATGTTCATCCCAGACCAGGTTGCAGATGCAGTTATGTCACAGTTACTGCTTCACCAGAGCTCCAGTGCCACGTCTTGGCACGGGGTAAGGCTGAAGGAAGGCATTTAGGGGCTAAAAGTCATCAGAAAGATGCTTACATTTCCTGCCCATACAGAAGCACTTCAGCTGTCAGTGGAGCCCATGGAAGTTTAGGGATTGAATTAAGAATCACACTCTTACCAGCCTGCCTTGGCTTCCAGTTCAGCTTTGCCAAACACTGGGCACGTTTGATGCCCACCAGAAGCAGTGTTATTTTCTCTTCCTCAAGCAGCCAGTTCCCATCTGGGCCATTTTCCAGCCCCAGGGCTGCCTGCAGGGTGAGAGCGAGCACCACTCACATCCCAACAGCAAACACACGGGGATCCTGGTGAAGGTGAGACAGTGCTGAGATAACCAGTGCCCCAGGGATGTCCTGCCAGACAGTTTCACCACACAGACAAGACTTTAGACTGTCCTATGAGCCCCTGGCGAGACTGTGTAGTTTTCAAAATCAAACACTTTTCTCTATCTGTACCAGTTTGTGTTTAGTCTCTGTATTGCAAAAGAACTCCTTTTGATAACTTATCTCCAAAGTAGGCTGCTTTAATAGTGCCAGCAATTATATTTATTAGTAAGAATGCACAGGGTTTAATATTGCAGGGTAGCTCCCAGGCATATTGATGGAATTTAACTCCATAATTGTAATCTCTTCTTAAGAATGAGTCTCAGAAGCAAAACCTCTGAATAAAACAGCAGTTGTTTGGCAGTAAAGACAGAAAACTGGGTCCTAATTCACTTGGCTTCTTTGGAAAAAGAGAGCTTTATCCCAAATATTATTTCCAGATGTTGCTGGAATTCTCTTTCCTTATACATAAATATAACTGTTCAGAATTAAAAAAAAAAAAAACAAAAAAAAAAAACCAGAATAAACTTACTGGTTTTTGATCAGGTAGAAGAGGTTTTCCCACTTTAATACCTGATTCAAGTGTCTTTCCACCTGGGATCTCAGAATCTTGGAAATCAGAGAGGGTCCAGGACAGAGCAGTGAGCACGTGGGCTGCTGCAAACTGCAGAGCTCAGCCTTGACCCTGCCAAGCTCCAGCTGCCCAGGAACACTCAGGTCATTCCCTCCATGGCTCTGGTAGTGCCCTAATTCTCCTGTCTGGAAGTCTTTGCTTGTCAAGGCTGGGGGACTTTGCTCCTAAAACCATCAAACAATTTCAAATGCTGAATATTCCCACACCCTCCAAACAGGAATTTTTTTTTTAACTTTGTTTTCCTCAGACTTTTCTGGAAGTTTTTTCTTGTTCTGCTGCCTCTTCTGAAGACTTTCATTTTAAAGCAAATCCAATTCAAATTACGCTGTTGGCTACCCTTTGTCTTGCATGTGATCTAAAGACTTTGCTTGGTTTCCTAATACTGGTAGAAGAAAGGTTAGAAGCACTTACAATGTATATTTTAAAAAAGAAATGAATACACAAAAGGAGAAAAAGCTATTTTCAGTGGTGCCATATTTTTCACAGATTGTATACAATCATATTTTTGTACTGTACTACCATTACTTAATAAAACATAGTTCTTATCCCTGTGCCAAAGACAGGAATTCTCTTTCAATACCCCATTCCTTACTCCAAAACTTTGCTACTGGCAGCAGTGGATAACACAGTGTGGACTTCTGGTACCTCAGACCCCAAGCCTGCTGCAGCATCCCACAGAGCTCAGCTCAGCAAGGGAATTATCTAATCCATTCCCAGCTTGGAAGCACCCACACATTCCTGTCTTCTTCTCAAAAGGAGCTGGATAGAAGGGACATCTTGTGCTGCTCCTGCTTCAATAGTTTTCCATCATTTGTATGGAGACAGTGCACTAGTTAAGTAGAAAATTGAGATACTTGATTGTTCTTCAGAGTGCTAGGATGAGCACCAAAGCAGAAGCTAATATTCATTAATTTTAGCATCTTAAATTACTTCAGGTTCTTTAAGTCTTCCCCTTCTCCTCTCTTTCTCTCTAACAATGATTTCTTAAGGACAGTTGTACGTCCTGCTCAAATGAACCTTACCAAATCTCTTACTTCAGTCAAGTCTAATGCACTTTTCTGTGTTCATCTCCCTTCTGATTCATTCCTGTGGGGCTCAGTTCCTCAGCACTGCAACCTTTGAAGGGTCTGGGATTGGTGTCTTGGGAAACACAAGACAAAACATGGCACTAAAACCATTCCCCCTAAGCAGGCACGGTGACAGCTCCCAGGGAAGTGCTCTCATGGACAACCACACATGAAGAGAACTCCTGGGGAATGCCAAGGTGGCCCCTAAGGGCTTTTTTGGCTGTGCTCTGTGAAAGCAAAGCAGCATAAGTTAGAGAGCATTCAGTCCTTTTGGCTGTTATCCCTGCAGGGCTCCATGTTTTACAGCGATCCAGCTATACAGCAGCTGTCCATTGGAAATCAGGTTCTTGCATTCAGTCTCCTACCACGGTGTGGAGCAGAGGGCCCCACAAGAAAAAAGCTGTTGTGAACCAGGCAGGGTGCAAGGAGCTGTTCCACTTTGCCCAGGGCATCTGCTCTGAGCTCCTCCAGCTTTGCCTGCAGGTGTTTGCACAGGGAGCAAACACCTCCTCTGAGAGCTGCTGGGATGAGCATTCCTTGGTGATGCCCTCAGGGGATCCCAGGCTGCAGGAGCACTGAAGTGTTCAGCACAGCCCAGGTTAGAGGTGGTGTGGGAAGCACAGCCTGAGCCAGGTGAGGAATCCCAGCCTGGGAGGACACAAATCACAGGGGAGGCAACAAGGAGAGGGAGGATTTCAGCCCCCAGTGGAGGAAAATACTGGTTAAATTGTCGAATGAGGATCCTGGCAGAGAAGGGGAAGGAGAAGGAAAAGCAGTAGGAGAGGTTTGTTTGCATCCCACATCACTCCTGGCATCCAAGGCAGACAGTGCTAACAGGTACAGTGCAAGGCAGCAGGTATTATGAGATTGTAATAAGTAATAAGACCATCAAGTCCAGCAAACCTAAGTTGCACTTCCCTTGTGCATTTCAGTGCCAGGTTTCTGAGTAGAAATTATAAAGGAAAAAAAAAACTGTGATAGTCCTGTTCTATCCTGTTATATCCTGGGTCTATTACAGACAGTGCTGAAGCCCATTCTGGGATAGGGCTGGGTCCCAGCAGTGCTGGAGATGGGTCAGCTGTGGTTTGACCCAGACCAGGCCCAGGGAGAGGGAACAGATGGAACAGATTCAGCACAAGGTGATGTTGCCGCTTTGGGGAAAGGCAGGGGGAGTGCTGTGTGTTGGCTTCATGCCTGCAGCACTCAGAGCATTGCTGCCTCAAAAAGCACAAGGGAGAGGGGCCTCAGCAGCTCCCAGCCCGGAGAGGGGACACAAACCCTGTCCCCAGACTGAGGGTCAAGTATGTCAGCGCTTCCAGTATAAAATCATCCATGTTTTCCTGGGCAGAGGATGATACCAGCATAAATAAGCCATCAACACGGCTTGAATTTAGCTTTTATTTACAGATTTGCCACTTGAATTGCATAAGTAGCTTAAGTCAAACAAGGACACGCTGCTCACCTATCCAGGAAACTGGGGCACAAGGCATCATCAGTAACCACATGCTCAGGCTGTGAGCGTGTCACTGCTGTGGCACAAACAGGCATAGGTAGAGCTGCCAGGTCTGAGGACACTGAGCTCACAGGTACTTTTTGCTGCCAAGGCTTTGGGGAAGCTGGTCCAAGACTGTTAGCACTGTAGCAAGCCAAAATCCCCTTCCTCAGAAGGTCTGTGGGAGGGCATGTACCTTATCCAGGCACTTGGTGACACCGGAGCACTGCTGGGTGACCTGTCTGACATGAATCGGGCTTTAGGCTGCAGACCAGCTGAGCCAGATGGCCTGGGTTAAACACCCCATAGAATTTGGGCACTAAATTACAGCTCCAGGTTCGAGCCTGAATCAACCTTGCAGTGATGACACCATCACATTCACAATTATAGTGGAGGCTTGGTAAGTGCTTAAGGCAGCATTGCCTCATCAGAGCCCTGCAGAGATCAGCAGGGCATGACTTGCAACAATAGCAGAATTGGGGTTAGGGCTCCAGTGTTTCTTGCTTGACACCTGATCCCCAAACATTGACCTTTACTGAACTAAAACTATGCAATATTGAAGATTGTGCCACGGGCGGTGCCTTAGCCGCCTCTCCTGGGTATGCACTTAGACATTTTCAGAAGTGTCCTCACCACAGTTACTTGTGGTGGGGTAAAGAACCAATGAGTTCCTGAGGAGCAGGGCCAGCTCTGGAGCTTGTGATGTGCCACAGTTGGACACAACTGTGTTGTGACCACAGCTTCTCAGCCAGATCTGCTCTGCTGAGGCTGCACTGTTAGAAAGTAGAGGAGTCCTAAGAGCTCAGCTCCCCGGCCAAGAGTGGAGTGAAAACAGGGATTCAAAATATGAAAGGAAGAGCAGATCAAGGCTGGTTGAAGGCAGGGGAGCTTGTAGTACTCACTCCTTGCTGTAGTTAAAGTGCAGTCACTGCAACCAATATGGTCTTCCTGAGAGTCAAGGCTTTAAATACTGCTGCTTATTCCTTGAGGGGTTGGAAAGAGGATTCATGAGGCTGGACTTGTCCCATAGAGGAAGAGATATGGTACAGCAGGGGCAGTGTCACCTCCAAAAACAGGGCTTGAGAAACCAGCAAGGAAAGGAAGTGGAGAAGGGGCAGCCTCTGTGACATGAGAAGGGTGCTGGGAATTCACCTTGCTGAACCGCTGCACACCAAGGTGTGGGACACAGGCACAGCCTTCACAGGCAGGAGTGTGACAGTCCTGGCAAGGATCAGATGCATGCCTCCACTTGCCATCAATCCCACTTTTGATCAGGAAAAACTAGAAAAATTATAATACCCAAACAAAGAACCACCACTAATGAATTAGGCTATTGTTACATCATCTCCTTACTATTTTAAGTGATCATGGTCAGTCCTCTTGGTGACAGCAGTAGAGCTCAGCTGTACAGGAGATGCTCAGCTAGAGGCTGACCCAACAAAATCTTACCAGAAGGGAGCAGAAGTTCCTTTGCTTTGTGCTTATCTAGGCCAGGGAACCAACTGAAGCAGGGCTCTGAAACACTCTGCTCTGCCCACACTGAATTTATATCCTTTCCTTTCTGTCCCACTCTTCTCAAATCTGCTATGTTTCTGTCCAAAACACTGACATTCTTCTAATTCCAGGGTTAGATCAGAAGAGAAAATAAGCTCAGAAATAGCATGGACCAAGATGACAAATCCCCAAGTTAACCTACTCAAAGTGGAGGACTGCAAAACCAGCACCTCCACACTCAGACAGATGTCCCACCCCAGGCACAGCCCTCCAACCCTCATCAGGGTCACTAAACTTGACAGGGCAGTTAGAAGACACACATTTCAGAACCATAATTGATATATCCGTCCTTAAATCACAACAGCAGGTTAATCTGGGGATCTGTCAGCTTGGGGAGTGTTCAAATTGTACCTTTTGGGAAACAAATGTTAAGATCCAAACAGCGGTGTTATGTGAGAATTTGAGAGGCAGGTAAGCAATTAACTTTCCCCTCACTGGGAAGAGTGACCTGAGTGACCTGTTGTGCTTGAACTCTGCCTGTGAGCTCCTTCCCACTGTGCAACCAGCCCAGAGCTCCCTGCCACTGGGGCAGGGGGTCAGGGGACACAGGCAGCTCCAGAGGTGTCTGAGGCACAAAGGCCAAGGGACTTACCTCACCACATGCATGTGGAATTCATATCCTGAAAAATGCACCACCTGAAGCGTCTCAAGCCTACTGTGAAATGGAATTCATACACAAAAAGATAAGTCTGTGTGGTTCCCCAGTCTGGTCATGACATGGTGACAGCACTGATCATGGCCAGAGCTCACCTCTTCTTTCATGGACTTACTGAGCTGCAGCAAAGGTCTGACTGTTCCACAGGAACTGAAATAGAGGTAACTGTGCTAAAAGCCATTCACACGTGTGTGAGATACAGCAACACTTCAGTGAATTCAGAGAGCAACAGAGGGATGGGAAGACAAAGCAACACACTGAGGACTTCGCCGAAAATGGCCTGACGTGCAAAGGTCACTGCATTTAATCAGTTTGCCATCCTGCAGCATTGGTGACACCACCCTGGCAGCAGCCTTGGAACCCTGAAGATGCACAAGCCTGTCTGAAGCAGTTGTTTGTCACCACCCATCCGAGATCAAACCACAGCCGTGAGCAGGCTAAACATCATTGTGGACAGTGACATTTTATGGACTGTGTTGTCTCGCACCTTCTACCACAGTGTACAGCATATCATGCTTATTATATTACAACTAAGGAGTAATGGAAAACTTACACTTAAGTGATATAAAAAAAGGGGGGGGAGGACCAGGAATTTCTCCCATCCAACTATAAACGCACACCCATTTACATTGTTTTGTAAATGAATTTAGAAGAAAAATAAAAATATTAAGATATTTCTCTTCAGGACAACCATTGCACATTTGGTTTTACTTTGGAGAGCAGATACAAACACACACAGCAGGAACAGCTTCCAACTGAAAATATGCAAAACAAATAGAAGTAGGAACAGTTCAGCACCTAGAGTGTTTTCTTTGTGTCCTTGATAAATATTGTCTGTTTCTCTCAGCATTTACTTCACTAGTCAAACCCTCAAAATGTGGTATCTAGGAAGAAAACCTCACAAAAACTTCTGAAAAAAAGCCTGTTAAGCAGAGGCATTGTGCTGCCCCAGTTTCTGTATCACTCCCATCTGCAAGCCATTTGGATGAAGAAAATCTTTGTTTCCAGCACTTGGCTTACTAAAGCTCGTTTGTTCCCAAACACAACAGCGCCTTGATGCTGTTTATAGCAGGGGCAGCCAAGGGCTGGGCTGGCTCAGCAGCAGCAGGGGAGATGTTACAGGGTGTCCCACCCCTCTGCCAGCAGGCCCTGTCCCCGGGAGGGCGATGCCAGTCCCCCCCCCACCAGGGGTTTGCCAACAGACCCAGACCTCAGCTGCAGGACAGCCCCTCCTGCCAAGGGGCAGGACAGACCCTCTTGCCACACACCCCCATCACAGCCCATTTATCAGTGTTCTTTTGTAAATACCAACCCCAGATTTGAACTATTTATGTGGGTTCTCATGTGCTTGCTAACAAAAATACAGGTATTTTCTCAAGCTTGTTCATCATCAGGAAAGGATGGCAACAAGGTCAGAGTGTTTTCCTTCTCCAATCTTTTCAAGATTGAAGAAGGAAGCAGTGACATTAAATTGGCCCAGTTTGATCAACTTTTCAGCATAAAGGAGCAGCTGCTGTTAACAGGAACAAACCCATCTCCCTTTAACTTCACATAAGCATCTTTAAAAGAGACAATGCAATAGTTCATATGCAGCTGGTTTTGTTTTCTTCCTTGCAAGCAGGGTGCTGAAATACCCACATCTCACAGGGGATAATCAGAAGAGTATTCACAGAGTAAGAATTAATCCCTGGAGTTAAGGTAAGAAGGGAGAGAGAAGTGGACAATGCAAGTGCTCTCTGAGTACCTCTGCTGGTTCAGTAACAAAAGTGTGAAAAAAGAATGGAAAAGTCAGTGCTTACTAATATTCATGCTAATCTTCCTTCATGAACAGGAGGGACTAGAGAAATACAAAATATGAAGTGCAGTTGTGCTTAAAAACTTAGGAGGTAAAATTCTTCTAAAGGAATAAAGTAGTTTAATCATGAGATACTTACATGTCTTCTCCCTACCCACTTTAAAAATGGATGTTCCTCTATTTTCTATGTGAATTTACTATCTACACACATATATAAGTCTATACATACACAAAATTGGTATGACCTTACACTCCATTTAAGGGATATTTTGCTACACTGGTCAAAGTGCAAAGCAATTGCTTCCTCCAAATCAATATTTTTACATCATGAAGAAATAAACCTGTAACTTAGACAATTTGCATGACCACACAGCCACAGTGGCAGATTAATTTTCTGGCTTGTAAAAAAAAAAAAGTTTTAAAACAGAAGTTCTATTTCAGAAGTTTGAAGATGGAATGTAAAGTTTCTGCTGTTAAATGTATATAAAAATATATTTATTGAATCATACATTCATGCTGATTCCAATAAAAAAAATAAAGATTTTTCTGAAATTTCTCTCCATGGATTTTTAGTGCTAGAGGTTCCTGGAAATGCAGCACTGCTGCTACATTTGTGCTAATAACATTTCATGAAAATAAGGCAAAAGACATTTTACCACTAAACCTTTTATTCTGAAGAATGATTTCTCCAACCTGTGACCTCCTGGGCTCCATCCCACAGAGGAATTCCAACAGCAGCAGCAGTGTCAGCCACAGCAGTCAGGCTCCTGCACTGCTCCTTGTTCCAGCCTCAAAATTCTTTGGTAGATGGAGTGACCTTGGTGCAGACACCCAAAATGACATTTCAGAACACCAGAGGACTGCCTCTCACACTGAATCTCGAAGATGGACATGATAAACTATTTTTCCTTCCATAGGCAGGTGCTTTGTCAAGTTTGAATTATCAGCAGGGGAACAGCAGATCCCTCTTGGCTTGGCAAGTGGCATTTTGTGACAGAAAACAGAAGGGCAACATCCTGCCCTTCAAATCTATTCTGAGAACATGCAGTTACTCTAAAATCTGCTGTCTTTAAGGAATGATGGAGTTTGAAAGAATTTTACTCAGTTTCATGTCTCATAACCAAGAGTTATTAATAGATCACCTTGCCCCATTCTTCCCTGTAACATGCAAATAAGGATAATGTTCTTAGGAGTTTTTCAAGTTACCAGCCAGGTTAAGAACAGCACTGCTGGAAAATGAAGTGATCATCAATTCCTTCCTGCTACAGCACACACAGCTTAAAATTTCTCATGCTCTGTACTCCTACCCCAGGCAGCACTTTTTTAAGAGACAGTTAAGAAACACAGTTTGATCCAAAATATGCCCTTCCATGATGTGCAGAATAAGTAGCTGCAGAGATCAACTCCAAATCTTCATACCTGCACCCAGAACCACCCTTTTCACCTGAAAAGTGAACTCCCAGGTCTAAGGGACATCCCTGCCATGTGGCACCAGTGAGGAGAGTTTCACTCAGAGGCAAGTCAGAGCTCACTGTTACCACACAGGCTGTTTCTCACTCCAGGAGTAAATCCCCTCTGCCAAGCTCTACTTCCAGCAGCAAGCCCACCACCTCCACCCTCACCTGTATGTGGGCAGTGGACATCCAGGAACACCAGAGCTTCAGTCTGAGCAAATAAAGGAACCTGTCAGAGGGCCCTGCAAAGCCAGCAGGTGACCCCAGTCTGAAACCTCAACTGCAGAACCAACACCTGCATTCCTGAATGCACCAAAATCTCAGTTCAGCTTTACAGAAGAGCCCCACAGAAGTCTGCTGGTACTTTCCAGTATTCCAGGTGTTTCTCCCTGCAAAGAACAGGCAGCAGAGGCAGCACGGCTTCCAGTTCTGGTTTGGGTGGTATGAAACACCACTGCAAGTGAAATGCTCTTATTTCTACTTGTCTTACACTATTAAGATCAGCCAGAAGAGGCCAGATCACACCAATCATCCATGGAACACTGCCTGTACTTTCACAAGGGCAGATCAACAAGGATCATTAAGGTTACTCCAACAGAGACCATGTGGTTGGTGTGGGTGCAAAAGCCTGGCAGGCCTGGACAGCTTTTCTTCACTTCCCACTGCCTGCAGAGCACTGGGACACCAAGAGCACTTCAGTAGCGTCACCTCCTTGTCTTCACTCAAGTGGAGGCACTAGCAGGGAGACACACAGTCTGATTCGTTTGAGATTGCAGCATTTTCTTCCTACAAAGAGCTGGACTACCTTGGTTATCAGACATCAGCCTTCTTGGAGCTCTTGTAGCCCACTGCAGCCAGCTGAGGCAGACCAAATCGTGGTTGCTTCGTAGTAAATCTTCAAAAATGCATGCAAAGCACTGGAGGCCTTAGACAAGAGATACTGAGGCTTTAACAGCACAGCAAGGGCTACTAGAAATTTTAAACATCAAAGCCAATGTGACAACATTTTACAGCAGGTCTTTTCAGTGGACTTTGTTATTAGCGAGTCAGAGCCACCAAAATGCAAATACTAAGAGTCACTATACACTTTGTTCAAGATAACTTGCTTTCAACATAACTTGCTTTTGAAGAGTATTTCTTTACAAGACATTCCAAGAGAATTTTATGTAAATATTTTATTTTGCCTGTCATCTTGGACAAGAACATCACCTTCTGGGTCAACATATTGAGAGTATGATTCATATGAGAACAAGCACACACTTCACCCTTTGAAATCCTTCACTGACACTCTTCTTTCAAATCAGACAACAATGAGCCAGAATTGTCCAGCTCCCACTACAGAAATGGGGGTTCAAGCTTACAGATACTTTTGCAGATTTGGTTAAGAGCTATAAAAGCTTCTATCAAAAGCACTTTGAGAACTCTGAAGTGCAACCTGTTACTGCAGTCTTGGATTTAACATCAAGAGTAGAAACCCAACAAAAGAGAAAAACATCACAAACAAGGACAGAGATCAGTGAAAGACATCCATTGCATACTTCCATCTCACATGCATTCCTGATAAGAACAATGCAGAAAGCTTTTGTTTTTGAAAAAATACCAGTTACCACCACAAGAGGAAGCAGCAGAATTTCCCAAACGCTGGCTGTGAGAGCTCTGCACAGCTCACACTCTCTCCCCCAGGTCACTAAGGGATTTAAACCATGTACAGATGGCAAGCAAGCCAATCTGAGTTATTTATAAGGAGGAAAGGGACAAACAGTGTAACAGATCTGAAGACAAAAATAAAATGGAAACCAAAACTCTACCAACATTTAGTACAACCAGGTTCAACCAGCAACACTGGCAAGTAAAAGGCAAAAAGTGACTGTTCAGGACAGGGAACAATGAGGGCAGCTCTGCTCCAGAGCTTACAGCAAGCACAGGTCAGGAGATGACACACTGCATATGCACAGTCATTAAAGTAATAAACCAAGAAAACATGGGAACAGTGACACCTCACACACATAAGCAAACTTCCTAAGCAGCTCTTTTGTGTTACCAAGAGATCTCAAGGTCTGGTGTAGACAAATTCACCATTTTAATCCAGATATTTAGCACCACACATTACAGAAATATTGCTTGGTGCAGCACAATTATACAAGATCTCTTGGATTGAAATTACCCAGTTTTGCATTTTATTTCCATTTTCTTTCAGAGGCAGTGGAGAGCATTTAACATCTTAACACCAGGACAGACAAGCACCTTCCATACTTCTGACAAAAATGCCCCTTATCAACTTCAGGTCTGAAGCAATGAAGTACTGCAAAAATAACTATTACTTACAGCAGCTGAAACTGTAAAGGATGACACACTGATATTTCTGCTTCAATTGTACTTTTCAGTATTTTTAACAGGACCTGTCCAACCTCAAGTTCAAGTTATTAAATTCTGCATCCAAAAAGTATTTATTTTCAATTATTTAAATGCAGCTAAATTGATGCACAGAAGGTATTAAAAATTTTAGCTGTAACCATCTCTACCTTGCAAACCTAGTGACTGAAGAGCCTCTTCCCCTGGGAAAAACTCCAACATACTCTTGACTTGATAAAGCAAATCTAGACCTTTTTTATTTTTATTTTTTTAAAACAATTTGCCAAAACTGGAATGAGAGATAAATAGAAGGCACAACAATTTTGCTTTTTTTTATACAAATACAAACTAAACATGAAAAAAACTCCCTATTTCAATAAAAAATTTCACAAGTTCAGGAAAAGTGTTTGAAGAGTCAAGTTCTAGACATTTAAAACCTATCCCACAATCCAAAATTTCAAAGTGGTAAAACAGTAGTTCGAATTCCTTGCTGTGATCATGTATCAAAAGAAAGATTCTACGGATACCCATTATTCCACTTTTACAGCGCCACAGAGAGAAAGGTGAAAGTCAATTTTTCAAGTGGCAATGTCTCCAGACAAGAGGATGTTCATATGACCCTCAAAGAAACATCATGAGTTTTGCTTTTCTGCCCTTGAAATACTTGCCAAGAACTATGTTTTCCTACAGGCTCTTGAACGCATGCACGTGAAATATTATTCCGCTGACTGAAATGCACCCAAATTCAGTAGAAAGGGGGGAAGAAAAAAAAAAGAAAAAAGAAAGACATTCCTTTAGGAAAAACCACTGGTACCAAAAAAAAAAAAAAAATCAGTCCGTAAGTTTGAGGTGAACAAGAAAATTCAGTTCTTTTCTTTTTAAAATCCACTTTTCCTAAAACGTTGTTCCACAAAGCTGGAATCTGGGACAAGGACTAGAAAAAAAATAAATCACAGAACCATAACACAAACAAAAAGGGGCCAAAATAGTATCAAACGTAGCAGTCTATAACAGGCTAGGGCCACATTCCAAGATACCCAAGGCTGAAATTCACAAATCTGCAGGAAAAAGGGTTTGCGCCACCACGTCAACATCCGCGATGAATTCACTGGCGTTGCCCGATCCCCCTTCCAGCTCCAAATCCTGGCTTCTGGGACATTCCTCCACGTGGAGGCCCTCGAATCCCACCTCCCAGCCCCCCACGAGTGCCTCCAGGTCCACGAGGTCTGTTATCTCTGCGGTCACCCTCCCTGGCAGCTCGTGTTTTCTTCTCCTCCACGTTCAGACGCACCTCTCCCCTGAACATGATGGGCTGCAACACAAGCAGAGAAGGTACTTTCATTAATGACCCACCAGGAGCGCTTCAAGGCCAAGCAGATTCCTGCAACCTTGTGTCACATCCTCCTCTCCATGAAAGACTGGGGTGTCTTAGGATGACTTACTAAGCAATGGCAATAGTCAAGCTATGCATCCAGTCTGGGGGCTTTACTGGAGAAGATACAAGGATGTGAAGGAGTGACACATGAAACGTCACCTCAGGCTTAACACCGAACATTGTGATGTGTTTTAGAAGAGAGCTGGGCTGCAGGCAAGCTCCCTGCATGGCTCTGAGGCTGCAACCAGAGTCCCTGCCGACCACAGCAGCCAGACATGGGCACACATTCTGCATCAGCAATCACTGCTGACAGGCTGAGCAGGTACCTCCTGCCTTTGTTAGCACAATTCTTTTCAACCTGCACACCAACACAGCTTCTTCCTTTCAGCCTCTTTGACAAACAAGATTCTACTTGTCCATAGAATCAGACTCTCTACCTTGTCTTCCTGAAAGCTATTAATACACCTCCTGTGTTCAGCAACCTCCCACTAGAAAAAGGCTCTGTAATGAGCTGCTACAAGCTACTTCAATGACAAAAGACTGCACAAATCTCGGTAATAGGAGGGAAAGACATCACACCTACTTCAATATGCTCAAGAAAGACTAAAGGGACCAAGTACAATCTTTCTGTTAATCTGAAAAACACTGTCTATTGTCAACAGACTAAAAACCACTGACTAGGAATTTATTTACCCTGTTGCTAAGAATCTTCTGAACTGGTTCAGGATCATCAAACACCACAAACCCAAAATTGGGGAGCTTTCCACCACTGTTGATGCGGAGCTCAACAACATTGCCATAGCCTGCAAGAGAAAAGCCAAGTTCTTGGGTCATACATTAGAATGCTCTGTTGACCACGCCCATGGCTGCAACCCCCAACCCCTCAAAGGGCAGCAAAGCAACCAGCTTACTTTGGAAGAAGTCTTTAAGTTCAGATTTATCCACATCATGGGGCAGGTTCCCAACAAACAGCTGGTGGCTGTCTGGGTATCTCACAATCCGTCTGGTTTCCACATCGCCTTGTTCACCCTCGCGAACTTGAGTGGAAAAGCAAAATTGATTTTAGAAAAGTCAGTCCCCACATGGAGGAAACAAGCCAAACAGAAAAACAAGCCATGGTCAAAATTAGAACCATATACAAGCACCAGAATTCACACTATCTAACCATTCATATATAAATAAAGGTAAGCAGTCTACACTGGTAAGTTTGTAACCACTTTTTATCTTATGAGTGAAAGCAGACACTTGAGCAGAGTCATTTACTTACTGACAAAAATAATGAAATTTTAAAAGCTTCAATCATTCCACTGCTTCCCCAAAACCTTTAAGCAACAGAGACCAGCTTATTCCTTGCAGCTTCTCTTACTTGGTCTAGGACCCCGCTGTGGCGGGATGCTCGTTCGCTGCTCCCTCACTCGCTGATCCCTCTGCGGTCTCTGAGGGGGGGTCTGAGATTCAGGCTTTGCCTCGGGGCGGGGCTGTAGCAATTCAAAAAGGAGTGAACAGTTCACAGTCAGACATACCCGTAGGTTCAGCCTTTAAGAGCTCACTGTCAAGTTGGTGATAAAATACAGGACAAAAATCATAGTTCTTCCCACCTGTGACTAAAACACATGCTAGCTCGTGCTGGCTTATATGCAGCGCCCACATGAACATTCCCTGCTTTTCCTCCACAAGAAGCAATTCTCAACCCAAAAGCAAAGGAATAACATCTTTATGAAGTCTATCAGGAATCACAGAATTCTGAAGTCTTTTGAGTGTGAGCAGTCAGAAGCAAGTAGCTGTCACTGTATTTTTCCCCACCTCAGTTTACACTGTCAGCCAGTTTAGCACTTAAGACTTCTCCAGGTGCTGGATTCCTACCTGTGAGACTGGTACTTTCACAACATGAGGTGGTATTCCTGATACTGGGACAGCCCCACTGGGAGGAAGGTTCTTGCTGGTTACAGATGCCCAGGAAAATGTCTAAAAAAAAAGAGAAAGATAGTAACAAAACTACATCTCCTTCTGAAATACACTACTGCTAGCACAGCTAACAGGAACAGGGTAACAGTAACAAGTTTTAATTTATACCTGAAATTCAGGACCCAGCCAATAGCAGTGTCCCTGCAATTTCCTTCAAATCATTTAAATTCAAAAGGCTAGTGTAATGACAATGGAGTCACACTTCCACTCTATTTCTAAGTTCTACAGAGTTGAAACAGGACACAGCAGTGGCCCAAGACCAAGTATTCACATCAAGGTTAACCAAACGACTGATTTCCTGAGTTCCAATCTGTCCACTTTTATCTTCCTTAACACTGAAGAGCGACAAAACTCCCCAGACAGAAGTAAAGCTCTCTAATCACACAAGAGAGCCATACTGATGCAACCACCACGAGAGAAAAGAGATCCACTGTCATTACCCTGGAGTCCTCTTGCACTGCAGGAGCTGGATCAGCAGGAGCTGGAGAAGGACTCTTTTCCACAGTCTCTTCTGGAGCTGACTCCTCCAATACTGGCTCAGACTTTTCTTCCTGTGCCTCTGGTTCAGGTTCCTGCTCAGGTTCTGCCTCTGGCTCAGGCTCTGCCTCTGCAGCTGTCTCTTCCAGGTGTTCCTCGATGTCATTGCTATTATACAGCAGCACAAAATGCAGGGAAAAGAGGTGGTATTGTATTTATTCTATTACTGGTGATAAGCAATGCTGCTTGTCCAATACACAAGTCAGGCACATTACACTTGAGAGGAAGAACAAGGCCCAGGTAAGGCCACACTGCACAGGGATGCAAATTTTGCAATGCTACATTACAAAGCAGAAAAACTAAATCTGGACTCTCCATGTTGAGCCTAAAAGCATTTTGGTTTCAGCTGACCAATAAGCAGAAATCTTTTGACTGTCAGAGGAAAACTATTAATAGCAATAAATTAATTCTGTTCTACAAGCAGCCTGTCTTACACAACATCTGACTTCATCTATAAATATATTATTACCTGACAGCTTGCTCATAATAAGCACCACTATCATCAGGAACAGCCTCAGGTGTCTGCTGTCTTTCCTCAGGTTCCTCCCCTTCCTCCTCTGATTCTAAGTAAGGTTAGAAAAGAAAAAAATACAACACACATCTTTAGTATGAGGCTCAAACACAAGGCACCTACCACAATATACAGGTGAAGTCTCGACCAAAGAGCACACATGAAGCACTATCAAGATGTGACATAAAACAGGCATTTCCTTCTATTTCCACTATCCCCTTGGTCATCCAGTTTTGACCAAGGTTAAACAATATGGTCCAAGTATTTCAGAGAACCAGATTTATAACCTACAAATCTGACTGCAACTGCCAAAATAAGTCTTCTAGCTCTTTTAACAGAAACAGAATATGCCAGAAAAATTATCATCTGCATGTCACAACTCCTTGCTGCACTGTAAAGAACTAGAGGCAAGGAAAAAACCTACAAGCACATTTAACATTGCTCTGTCTTCTCCAGCAAGAAGATTTGCTTTGGTCTGGGAACAGAATGTTAATGTAGATCCAGAAACAAACATCAATAAAACCATCCAAAATTTTCTGCTACTTACCCTCTGGAGGCTCAGTGTCAGAATCCCCAAAAACCTCGTCCTGGTAGCGGAAGATATCATTGTGGACATAGAACTTGTTTGCAACAGAACCCTGGAAGCAAAGCCAAGGGAGGAACTGATTCAATTACATCAATCCAGTAACGTAAAAATTGAAATAATGTGAAAACAAGAAATGTTTGAGCAAATCATTCTCCCCACGTAAGATTAATCCAAATTTGCCTCTTTCATCAAAGTATGTTATTTGGAGCAGGAAAACAAGAAAGAAAAAAAGACATCACTCCTAACAAGTCAAGTATGCACAGAACAAAGGAAAAAAATTGTATTAGTGCTTTCAATTTCAATAGCTCACAACACTGAAACTGCATGAGTGACAACTTCCTGGTGTCTAAAGTATCAATTCTTATCTCCAAGTCATTGGAAAAGAGAATGATCTTGCAACACTCCTTTTTCACTATCATTTTCAATTCTGTGAACTGCTTTGTTAAAAAAAAAAAGTTGTCTATTTTAAAATGCCACTTCAAATGCTAAGTCCGCACTTTATCAACAAGAAAATCTGGAACCCATGTTTTCAAATGAGAGGAAGCATTCCCCTCTTTCTACTGTTTTTTTCCAGTAAGACCAGTTCCTAAAAGAGCAAATCAAAGAAGACACAACTTTAATATGCTTAAGAAAAAAATGCGTTGCACTAACCTAGGAGTCAAAAATCAGGATATTTACAACTGCAATTTCGATATCCAAGGTTAATGTACAATTACACAGGAAGCAGTGTAACTCCCAGAACGTTACTGCCGAAGTTTGTGGCAAGCTACCCTCTCAGTCCAACCCTTCAGATTCCAGTGATGCTGAGAGCTGCCAGCACAGTGTGCAGTGCCCAGCAGAGCACACCCACCTCCGGTGCCAGCACGAAGGTCTGCATGAACCTGCGCACGGGCTGCATGTTGTTGGAGAGCTCCCCCATCACCTGCACCACCACGCCGTCGTTGAGGGTGGCGTGGGCGTCCACATGACGGATCTTTGTGTGGCAGTCCTTGAAGTTTAGTGACAGCACCTTCTTGTGGATATCCTAGGAAAGAAGAGTACACATGGCTGAGGCTGCAGAAGCCATTTCTGCTAAATTAGCAGTTTTCAGAGAAAGCAAAACCATAAACCTGGTTTAGGATACATTCCCTGACTCTGGAGAGAAAGCTTGGCAGGATGCTTGTTAGGTTTGCTTTGTAAGCAATTTTACATTATGAACTTTTAATAAAGGAAGCACATCTTACCCAACTATTGCTGTCTACAGTTAAGGGAGGTTTTTTCTTCTCCCATGGTTTTTTTTTTTTCCCAGAAAGCACTTGAACAGGGGTGGGGGTGAATCATAGCTGGATACATTTCTCAACAGCAAAGATGGCAAAATAAAAGGAGAGAACAGCTCTTTTTTTAATTACTTACAGATTGTCCATAGACTGCATCAGCTGGTTTCCCATTGGAATCCAAGCCACCATGGACATAGGAAGAGTTCTTTCCATAAAACCTGTTGGAAAGAAGTATTTTAATACTGAGCTTTGCTGTGTACATTGAGTCTCTACATTACAGTGTGAATAATACACTCTCAAGCAAGTTTTCTGTTTGAATCACTAGCACAGAGCCACACAATCCCATAATCCTGTTACCAGTTTGGGAGTGAGGTAAAAATGCAAAGTTCTCCTGTGTAAGCTGTAGCATTCAGGTATGTCAGAGGCCCAGGCACCAAAAGCCAAAACCAAAGTCTTGTGGGAGCTAAAGATCCCATTATCCCCTTTCTGTACAAGGTCCCCAAGTAACACCCTGAACATCTGGGATGCTGAAGGCTTCCCCTCAGGTTCTAATTTCAAGTTTGAGCAAGGAGCAATGGTACTGTTTTGCTCATCTACAGTAAAGGAAGTCCTGCAGGTAAATCTTCCTTTCTGTGACTGAGAGATTACAAGCTAAAATGCCATAATCATCACAGTACAGCACTCTGCCAGCAGATAAAAGACTGGAACTGGATTCCATGGCACTGAGTCAACTTTCCTCTGACCCAAATAGACAAGGTCAGCTGTGCACCTAAGTGGAGAAAGGTTTCTGAAATTGTTTATCTGGCTGCTCAAAGCACAGCAAAACAGTGTATCTTCATAAACTAGGTTAGTGTCAGAAGGGATACCTGTCCAACCAAATGGGACCAATTTGTTTAGACAACAGATTGTAGTTTGCTGTATAACCATTATTTTCCTGACCTTCCTTCAAGAAAGAGTTGCTGGTATGACTCCTGAGAGAGACCAGTACTCAACCATAAACACATTCAAGATTTCCTCCTAGTCAGGGGATATTGTATCAAGACAAAACTACAGAAATACTGAACTACATAACATTCATCCATCCAATTTATAGTGGTTACAACCAGAAGAAGCAAACAAGACATTTCTGATTTAATTTTCTTTTCTGCTTAGAATACATTTGCAGAAGGATTTCAATAACCAGAACTCAGATACTCAAAGAATTTCTGTAATCTTTATTATCCACCTTTTAACCCTGATCAAAACCAACAGCAAATTACACCAAGAATATTGAATAAATCAGGTTTTTTAAGTGTCCAACTTCAGTAAGTCAAGACACAGTAATAAGCTCATTCACCAATTTTAACACACAAATTAAGAAATTCAGAAAAACAGCTAAAAACAGTTCAAAAGTGAAGCAGAACTTTACCTGTGCAAATAGTCAGGTGCTTGGTTCAGCAGGGTATAGTACTGCCTCACAAATTCCCGCCCGACCAGCAGGGGACTTGGCTTCTCCATCACCATTTCTTTGGTCAACTGAAAACTATGGGAAAAAACAAAAGCTCCATAAACCATGAGCATCCAAATGGCTGTTCACATCCTGATTGCATAAGCCATCTAATCACAGTGGAAAGCATGCACCAGTGTTTTACCCCTGTAAGCAGTTTAACCAATGTGGTTTCAGAGTCATCAGAGTTTTGGTGCCAGGGAGAGGATTCCTGGGTACCAAACCAGAGGTGGGATCAGCTGCATGGGCGAGGGAGGTCACCCCACACCGTGCCAGCAGTGCATCATCACACATATCCTCAGTAAAAAGCAGGTGGCAGCAAGTATGGTTCTTCAAGAGGATTTGCTAAGTGGCTAAGACATTTACAGTCAATCCAAATTCTACTTACCTCACTTGACTTCACAATCAGAATTAAAAGTCAGATGTTCTCAGGCAAAGCCTGAGCTACTGTATTAGGGACATTTTTAGAAGGTCAGAAGAAGTCCAACCTATTTTTATCAGCAGCACAGCACTACTTGCCGTGAGTGTCAAGTGCTCTGGAGAAAACAATTTTAATATAATGCAACATATGTTACAAACAACTATATGCTGCTCTTCCCCTGCTTCCACCAAACTCAGCAAGTCACTTCTCACTCAAATTCAAACCACCAGTCAAGTGAGCAGCACCACCCATGCCCAGGGACAAATCCATCCAGGTACCTTCTGTCTACTTTCCATGGATCTGCAAGTTACAAAAATGAAGTCTTTGCAGGTGGGTTACACAATACACATGTACCTTCAGGACAGGACAGCACAAACCAAAGCACATTCCCAGGTTTCCTTGTTATCCAATCCTCATACAAACTGTTCAAACTCATAGGGATGAACACCAATACCAGGGCATATTCTTGGTACCAAACACAGAAACAACAGCAGACTCTCTGCTGCATCCTCATCAGTAGCAGAATGGGGGCTCAGCAGACAATTTTGCTGCTGACAGAACTTCCTCTCCACTACTGGCCCCCAACCTCCTTCACTACACACCCCTTTTCCAAACATATGGTACTCAAATTCCATATGCACATTCCCAGGTGTGTGGTGCAAGTCAAAACCAACACACTCTTCAGCTAAGCCCTCTAAAAAGCAATTCAGGAATCATCAAGTACTTCTCTGCTTTTATTTAATACTGCATAACTATAAATACAGCCAAGTGGTGGCATCAACGAGTGGGGGAAATTCAGACTGGATCACAGCTGGGATACAGAATGGGGAAAAAAATAAGCTAAACTTGAGCCTTTTATCATAGACTGATCCAGATGGAGTCTGCAATGTTCACTGCAGGCCAAGGCAGGCCTTAGGTCAAGCTTTCTCTTGCCACTACACCCAACAGCATCCTGTATCCTGGGAAAACTGAGCTGCCCACAAGTTACCCTTCAAACATAGCAAAAGGGAAAGAAAAAGACTGCCTCTCCCACATGCTTGTACTAGGCATGTTCCAGTTCATCCAAGGATCTTAAACGTTTGACACACACTGTATTTAATGAATTCCATAGAAATCATCCTTTAGATGCCAAGAACTGACAACAGAGCAGAGCTTCAAAAGTCACCAAGTTGGTGTTACTGCAGGGACAATTTCAAACACACAACATAGACAGGGCTGCAAAGGAAGTCACAACCACACTGCTGGATGCACCAGGAATGCAAAACAGAAGGTTTAAGCCTCAAAGAGATGAGCATACATAAAAAGATTACATGGAAGCTGGGTCTGGTGGGCTCCAATGGATGTGTAAATGAACATCCTCTCTTTCAGCAGGATGTGCCTCTATCACCACCACACAAGGAAATATTACCTACATGATAATGTGCAGAAAGAATAAGACCAAATATGACCTAGAACTGAAAAAGGCTTTCCAAAACATTCAGAAGCTTTCAGCTGTTTGAGGATGTTTCTAAGAGCTAACCATGGAGAAAGAAGTCCATGGATGTGTCTGGCCTGCAGGAAACACCCAGATTCTGCAAACCACTTTCATTTCAGGAAGGTTCCACCACCCATGGTTTACAGACGCCTTTGAACTTGAAGGGTAATGTATTACAGACACAGATGTCCAACACCCTGCATAGTCTGAAGTGACAAAACCCTCCAAGATATGACCTTGTTTGCCTTCTAGTGCATGTTAAATTACATCCCCATAAAATATTATCAGACAATAAGAAAACACAGCAAAGGTAAAGTAAAGCTCAGTGGTGGTGACCACTGCTGACTTCCTCATCCCAGTTTGCTTCCTCTCCAGCACTTGTGAAGCTCTATCAGGAGCACACCAACCCTAAAGCAGTGGGAGCAGAAACGGCTCACAGACAAGACCTGCACTTTTTAGCTCCATTCAGCTTAAAACAAATGCATAAATGCAGGATTTATTTGCTCCACAACAGTTAAAAAGCTTGCTTCTGTGCTGTCAGTTTACAGCTAGGAAGCCAGTCCTATCATACAGCCTCAAGATCAACACCAGGATAATGACAGGAGGTACACTTAATTTGTTTGT
The DNA here is from genome assembly GCA_013398175.1 of Climacteris rufus. NCBI lineage: Eukaryota > Metazoa > Chordata > Aves > Passeriformes > Climacteridae > Climacteris > Climacteris rufus. The sequence goes on along the minus strand of VZRZ01004358.1, from coordinate 10,265 downwards.
GAAGATACAGTTTCCCTGGAATCCAAGCTTATTCCTATAGAAGTCAACAGACAGGTTTTCTACTCAATTCTGATACATGATGCATCAGACCCTTCTGAGAATTATTTTCAATTGCTTCCTAATACACCAATATACAAAGTTTGACATTCTCACATAATGGCAAAATGTTCCTGTAGCACTCAAATCTCAACAGCTGATTCAACAACAGCTCTTGGAGATTTGTGTTCTTCAGTGGAAGTCCTCACCTACACTGACCCCCAGGCACATCACCTTCCATGCTGGTCTGAAGAATATTGAAAGCAAAGTGGCTTGTGTTGATTATGTCTGTCATAGTTACATGCTTAAAAAAAATAATGAAAGAACTTCCTTCTGCCAAGGGTGAAAAATCTATCAGAAGTAACTCCTAACATGGAAAGAGGAATTGCAGCGTCCAGTTGTTATCAGGCAGATCTGAAAAGAAATGGGAAAAACCTTTACATGACCTAATGAGAGGACAACAATCTGCTTTTACTGCTGCTGCACCTGCTGCTGCGTTGCCAGCTGCCATCTGTTCCTGCTCCCCAGCCAGCACAACCTGAGTGGTGCAAGCCAAGCATCTCCTCAGAGTATTTGCTCCCTACCCCTCATGAGAAATTTACTACTCCACTATTCCCTAATCCAAGAAAAAACTGCAAATACTTTGTATTACATTTTCATTGCACAGCACATAATAGCACCAAATGTTTGAACTGTCACTACATTACTCCTGATAGAAGCTTATCCACACATTTTCCTGTCAATTGACATAACGATGAAAGGGTGAAAATTGACAGGAAAAGCTGAAAATCAGATTATTTCGGATTCATTCAAAATCATGCATTCATATTACTCCATATGTAAGACAAACTGGGTAAGTCAAATTGTAACAAATACACTAGAACAATTCTGCAGCACAACTGAGCCCCTTCCTTAAGCCAAGGACTTACAGGAAGACAAATACCTCCTTTACAGTGGTTATCACCTGGCTGGTGGAAAATTCCACCATCTGTTATAATGCTCCCACTTGGCAGAAAATCAATGTCAGGCACTGAATTTCTAAAATACTGTTATGTAAATTAGAGCCATTTATGTAAATTCCGTATTAGCAAATTCAGATTTAGGTCTACAAAACCTATTAGTATATTAGTGTTCAGAAAAATGGACTCAGCAGCTCACAGCTAGCACTGGTTAGTATTTTCTTAGCAAACTGCTAAGCGAAAGCAAACTAAACATTGTTGTCCAAATTAATTTCTCTTTTTTTATTTTTAATTTTTAAATCAGATGAGTTTAGTTTGTTTCTTCCTTCTCCTGGACTTCCTACACAACAGAAGTCTGTTTTATGCACATCACAAGATGTTCTCAGGGCAACCAGTCCCAAGACTCAGTCAAACTCCCCTTGGCCTGATGTAACAAGCCAAGGGACCAAAATCCATTGGACTGAAAATTCAAGTCAGAAAATCCAAAATTTCCCTTCCCAAAGCGTGTGGCAATTTTAAACATCTTCTGTCAAGAAAAACGTCAGAACTAACAGAAAGACAAGTTAAAACTGAATCAATCTCAACAGGTTCTGGTGTGTTTGTAACAACATCCTCATGCCTTTATTCTCTGCCATCTTCAATTATGTGTTTTTGACTTGCATTTTAATACAAGGAACTGTCTCAAAAAATCCAAAGTTCCTACAGTGCATTACAGTCCTGACTGGAATATTACAGAGCAGTTCCCCCCTTCTCCTTTGGCTACTTCAGTGCTGTAAGGTGACAATTTGAACTCCATTCCTTCCCATCTCTACCAAGTGGAGTTTAGAGGGTGCCAAAACAGTCATTCAGAATGTCAAACCTCTCACACACTCCCTCATTTTGGTATCAGTGAATTCCTTAACTTAAAAAGGCTTTTTGAAAACTGAAGAAACAGCCAGAGAGGCTTAACAGAAAAGAGGGGTTTGTATCCAAGCACAACACACTACAAATCTGACAAACAGCAATTTTGCTGGAAATTAAAGGTCTGGTCAATAGGTAATAGGATTGCATAATTAAGTGTCATTTGGGATTTCTCCAAGTTGCTTAGCAACAGGTGAGCATGCTCAAAGCTACAAACCATTTATCTACATGGAATAACCAGCTCTAGAAGCAGTTACTACTGCTGCTATGGACACAAAAGAAAAAAAAACCACCATGAAGAAAATGCCTCTAAGAGGCATGATATAGACTAAAAGTTTAACAACAGAAGCAAAACAACTCCAGCTAATTCAAACTCTCCATACATTTTACATGAGTGGCATCTGCTCTACTGCTGACTAAGCAGTAAAAAAAGTGGCTGATACCTGTGTGAACCATGATCCAAAACACGACATGGTGAACAATGAAACACAAGCTAAACTTGCATCCCCTAGACAAATTCCAGGGCCCATCTCAGCTGGGGATTTACAGCATCACACCAGCTTGCTCCTAAGCAGGAAGAGTGATGTTAACCTTTTCAAGTAAATGTGTATTTAAAACACTAAAAGACTCCACATACACAGAGGTGCCCTTACTTTAATACAGCCTTAACTATCCAAGGGGAACAAAACAAAACAATCCAGTTGTTGACCCAAGCCTAAATTATGGAGAGCTGAAAATGCACCTCAAATTAGTGGGCAACTGAAGTTCCAAAACACTAATCTGCTTTAAAAAACAAGTCTCATTACCTGACAAACAATGGCACTGGGACAGTGTCACAGCAACACAGTCTGTACTTTATACACAAACCACTACAGCTGCCTACTTGTAACCAGTCATCTTTTCTGCCTTTTGGCAGATTCAGAGGGCAAGTATTCAACCTGGAAGAAGTTATCCTAAAGGCAGCACTATTTCCCAGGAGGCAAGATGCTTGTAAGCCACAGTCTGAAAGCTCAGTGATGGGATAACTTAGGCAATAAATAAATATTTGAGGATCAAATTGGAACAAGATGTGAGGTTAGAGGAACACTTACTAGCATCTCCTGGAAACATTAAGATGCTCCATAAGATAAATGTGTTCACTAGGCACTTCCAAAAGCAGGCACTTCAGAGCAGTGTGAAGTGTCAGACATGCCATGCAGACAGAAGAACCTTTAACAATCTTCCAAACCAACACCTAATAAAATGTGGATCTGGACTGTCAAACTTAGCACAGCTATTTCTCCTTCCACCAGTGACTCATCTCCACTGTATGACCCACAGAGCCTATAAAGACAGGCAGTGCCTACATTCATAAGATACTTGAGGTGTTACAGGGAACTGGATCCTAAAAAAATAATTATGCAGCAACCAGAATCAGACAAACAGCTTTCTCTGCTTAATTATCCCAATGCAGCAGAAAGGCAGAGCAATACCTGAGCCCATCCTGAAGCTTTGAGGCACACTAAGGAGAGACACTCCAGAAAAGCCAAATATTACACCAACATATGGATAAGAAAAACTAAGTTGAAGCTTAACTATATTCTAAAGAAAGCATCCAATCAAACAAAATTTAAGCAGAAGAAGAATGTTTACATCACAGGATTAAAAAATAATTGAGAATTACATTCAGCACTGCCCATGCTAGTACCAAAAAATCCCTCAGCCTGCCAGTGGCAGATGGGAAGCCTTACTCAGCAGCAATGCACAGCCCTTCCAACACTGTGAGAATACAAATAAACAAACCAGCAATTGATGAAGGGCTGTCAGTGTAGAAGTCTGCCTGTGTTTTTGCTAACAAACCTAAGTGTTATCCACAAGTTGATGGATATGATGGAGTCTGCCATTTTTTAGACAAAAATCAGCGCTTCTTGTGTTTTGCAGCTCTACCAAGCAAGAGAGAGACAAACTGAAGACTTCTCATACTTTTAGTCAGGATCTAAAGAGACCATTTTGGAGAAATGTAATTTAAGCTCAAAAGCAGATTAAAACTACAAAGACCACCTGAAGTGTGAGGGTAGTTGAGATCAGCATCTATCCCCATACAGTAAGGAATGAACATTCACCTGGGTAAGAAAAATTATACCAGACACTATTTCTGTAGCTAGGAGCATAAAGGTGCAAAGCCAAACAGCAAATTAGGTCCTGTTCATAGGAGGAGAAAAAAAAAAAGAATGTAACCTAGAAGAATATTGAAAACTTGCTATTAAGTGATATAATAACTTCTCAACAAGGTGTTGTTTTGATTTTTTTATTCATTCCCTCAAAACATTTTCCCTTCCCTGCATGCTGCCCTAATGTGGTGTGGGTTTGCTTCTTTCCTTTTTCCTTTATAAAGCTGTTTCACCTGGCTTCCAAACTCCTGCTTGTTATCACACAATCACTTCTACTCAGCAGTTACCTGCTGTAACATTAAGCTAAAGTGATCTGCCCTGAGCCTAACTAGCAACACTTCATATCCTCACAAAGCTCTGTTGCATTCAGCATTACAGAAAAACACATGGCCCTTGTGATTTGACAGAAGTCCAAAATGAACTCCTCTTCAAAATCTGAGTTCTCTGCAAACTCAAAGCCTTGAGAACTCCCACAAATATTCATATATTTTTAATAATCTTAAAATCAGATTATCCTAAACAGGCTCTCTCAAACCTGGCTGAAGGACTTGCCTTTCTAATTGGACCTATTTCAACCTCATTTACCCTGCAATTAGAAGTAATGTTTTTCTGCAAAATTACATTTTAAACATGCAAATTTCATCTTAAAGGGCGGTAGGATAGTGCCAGTCTGAATTGTTTGTTTACTCCTTTTTTAATGAAAAATAACAGTCAGCTTTCTGCCTATACTGCTCTCCAGACTGCTTCATGATAAAGCAGCTACTTAGACCCCGTGATTTTGCCATTAGAACAGGTTTTGTTTTGACATCCAAGAGCTGCTCCAACATCTCGATGAAGTTGGCAGCAGGTCCAGTCATCTTCTCTTAGGTCTGCAAATTTTCCATTTGGCTCCAGTGCAGCTTCTTAAAGTAAAAAAGCAAAAGTTACTCATCAGCAGTTGGAAGAGGCAGATCAGAACACTGAGCTGCACCGACATTACAGTGAAATTCAACCTCACTCCCATTTGGATTAGAATCACCAGGATTAAGATTTAACAAAATATTTTCTGCATGCCAAGCAACAGATAACTGTAAAGAGAATAAACTTTTTCACCTCTACCTATTTAAGTCACAGAACACACTTAAACTTCATGTATCAACTGTATCCCAGCACTTAGAACTGATCCATCATGGCAATGTTACATTAAAAACAAAACAAAAGAGCCCAGCAGCAGCCATGGAACCAGGAACCAGCACAGGGCAAAGCAGATGAAAATGGAAGGTGGCCACCAGCACTTTCCAATGCAGTGCTGCACATTTGCCTCAGCAAGGAATCAGGTTCATCACAGATCACTCCTACATAAGTGACAGCTCCCAGGCTCCTGCTCTGAAAGCAGCACTGCACCAGCTGTGTCTTCCTGGAAGGGGTCCAGACTTAATATAGCAAAACTAAGACCTCAGACCAGAATAACATTCACTGCCTGAAAAGTCCTAAGGGTTCTTTTACAGTACCTGAGGAAGAGACTTTTAAAGTTTTTTTTTAATTACTCAATGAGGCATTTTAAGATTATCAAATCCATGATGAGCAGGTATATCAGCAAGTTAAGAGTTATTTCCTCTCTGCAGATTTTATATAGGCACCTGTAAAAAGCATCCAGTCCTCTAGACCAAACTACCACTTTTACTTTTGGTTTTGGTTTGTTCCAAGCAGAGCAGACTACAGTCTGCACAGCAACAAGCACCACCCCGCTAAAGTCCTGCTCTTCTTGGATTTCCTCTTTGATTCTTCAGTCATCACCTTACTTAGCCAGACAAAAAGGCCTAATGGTGCTAATATTAAAAACCAGAATAATCAATTCAAATGCTTTCTAATTCAAACAGGCCATTTATGGTAATCTTATGAGTGCTCTCCCATGAGGTTCTGTTTTGAACAGAAATATCAACATGTACTTACAGCAACATCATCTTTGCTTTGTTTTACTTCCAGTAAAAAGTGTTATTCTCTCTGTTTCGCTTACAATCTGCCAGGTGAAAAATAAAGCACTAATGTTCTGAAGCAAAGAGTTTGCTGTTTCATCAGGTACATAAAGGTTCTGTTTAAAATTCAATGTTCATTAGTTGTGTGGAACTCTACTGATGCTGTTGTGCCAGCAGCAAAGTGAGCAGCAGAGCAGTGGTCTTGCACTTCCAGCACAAACAAATCCTCTCGTAGGCTTTTGTTTCGTTTCTTAGACTGCAAACTCAAAGATTCCCAACAGGAGATCCTGATGGGCTTGGCCCACATCGACAGACCAAGTCTTGTCCACCAGGTTTTCTACTTTAATTTTAATGATGCTTTCCTGCCTTCAACTTAAGGAGTTCACCCTTAAAAGAACACAACCTAACAAAAAAAGGTAGTTGCCAAATTCATATCAATCAAGAACTGGAGGCCTCTACTTACCACCTGATGTATACAACATTAAGACTTTAAAAAATACTTAAATTTATAAAATTATGATATACCCTTGTCCAAAGTTGATTTAATTTTTTTTCTAGCAGGTTTTGTACAACTACACTTTCTAGCAGGTTTCAATATTGCCTTTCAGGCAAACCAGTCCCTGCAACACGTGATGCTACCAAAAAGGTTGGGAGATGTCCATCACAAAGATAAGGATGTAAGACCTTGAGCACGTCAATACTTCCAGCCAACCTTCAAATTAGGTTTTTATGCCAACCACTGAGCTTTTTATTTTTTTAAAGCTAGACTCACAACTTTGTAACATTATGTATACTGACTGAAGCACCTCGGGAAAGGTGAGCTCAGTTCACAGGATGAGAACAGCGGAAGTATCAGAGCTATCCAGCAAAATCATTTGGTTTAATCTTTACAGACAGAGAATATGAAAAGTGAAAAATTCGTCGAAGGGAGGAATACCAGAAAAGGTCTAAAATGCAGTTTTTCTCTGTCAACTTCTGCACTTCCCTTTCTGACATCAATCTAACAAATTCTCTTAGCCAAAAAAAAAAAATATCCAACACACCCCCCCCACGTTTGATTTACGGCATCTGGAAGCATCAGCTTCCAAAGCTTGATAGCAGTGTCCAGATTTCCTAAAGCTGTCACTCCTGGCTGTGAGAGCACGGGCTTGCCAAAAATAGCACACATTGGAAATATGGCGGCTTGCTGCAAATGCTGCTTTCTCCCGATTGTGGAACAAAAAAAATCCTTTTTTGGGTAAAGAATGCATATCATATGCATACAAGCCCTAACACAAAAGATCACCAGGTAAGGCCGTTGAGAATTAGGAACACGTTAGACCATCCAGACCAATATTAGGAGGTACTGGAATATGTAGCTAAGCCTTTTCTCTGGGGTTTCTCCAGCACATCCATCTGGGGCCTTACAAGATGCTGGGAAGTCTCCATACAAGCACTACTTCGCATTTAAATCCTGGCTTAATCTCGGATTCAGCCAAGGTCATGCGGTAAACCAGGGTAAGATCCACGCTCTGCTGCTCGAACCGTAACTTCCTTCACCTATAAAGTTACACCAAGGG
>VZRZ01004357.1:100925-122281 GCA_013398175.1 Climacteris rufus | reverse complement strand
TCGCTGGGGCTCGGCACGGACACTGGCAGGGAGGCGCCCGGCCCCGCTCCTATTTATGTAATTTATTTGGATTTTCTCGGGACAGTTTTACAGGCTTTGGCGGAAATATGCTACTATTGTGCATGTTAAAAGCAAGGTTCGAACTGTTTTTCGGCTGGTGCGACGTAGTGTTTACATCGTTTTTTTCTTACGTTCATTCGCGAATTTTTTGCTGTTTTTGCAACTTCAGCACTGTTACTTGATTGCCCAGAACATGTTTTTAATGGTGTTTTTAACTATATATCTTTTTTGTATTTCCGGAAATAAATTAATACACAGCTGTTTCTGTCATTCTTCTTGGCCACGTGGCGCTTGAGTGAGACTAATCTCAAGTTAAATCTGTCATGCCCTAAGGCAATTTATTCGGAATGCAGATAGCAGTGATTCTTTGACCAGGACAATGGCTCTAAAACGGTCTCCAGGACCACAGATGTTTGTTCCCAGGTGTGGCTGTGTTCCTGTCACAGCTGAATGGCTGGGTCTCTGCTGCTGTCTGTCTCGGAGTACAGGACACGTGACTGTACCTGTGTGGTTTTTGTAAGTTATTTTCCCCTCTCTGATTTGAGTGCAAACTGAATTTGCATGAATGCGTTGGCCAAAAAACTCCAGTCTCTGCAACAGTAGAAACTAGGTAAGTTTGAGATACCAGTTTTCAAGTGTACCTGGAAATCCACTGGGTTTGGAAAGTTGTAGGTGTGAAGGTGATTTTACTACATGGTGATACCTGTTTGAACGAAATGGTTCACAAACAGGATTGAAGCTGTGTGCATGAATTATAATATTTTCTGCCACCTACTTTCATGCCATTTAGTGCCATGGGGTTCAGGCTCAGGTTCAAACTAGTGAGGAGAAAAAACAGTGCAGCCCAGGTACTGATCTCTGTTAGTATCAATCAACTGCTGGTATCCACTGACCACTAAAACTTCCTTATTTTTTAGCATATTCAGCAGTACTGCTATGTTGTGGCATTTCTCCAACAGCAAGAGTACAACTGCATCGGCACACTTCTGATGTTTGGAAGCTGTTGGCTGGAGTCAGCTTGCAGTAATTGTAGTAGACCATTTCAAGTATTTCAATTGGCAAGTGACAGTTCACAAGTGATTAGCAAACACAAATATTTTTGGGTGACTGTGCTTTATCCTGCACTTGATTATTAGACTACTGAGTTGTGAGTGGAGAAATCCTGCAAAAATTCCATTTGTGCAATTTGTGCTTGGTTTTATAAAAACTTTGACTGTGACCATTTTCTAAACATACGTGCACGGATCCAGCTGTATTTCCAAACAAATCAAGTCAAAACATATGCAATTGTGTTTTATTTATCACTTTGGAAAATGTGATCTTATTTAGGTCACAAGAAATCCTGATTATGTCCACTGCCTCCAGTGATGTTTTTTAATAGCATATAAATGAAATACTGAAAAAATAATTTGAAATTGAATTGCCTCAGTGTTATAACATCTTCCTTTCCCTCTCTCAATTTGGCCATGAGAAAAGTGTGAAAGCCAGTGTCGGGTTTCACATATTTGGGAGTTGGGTGCAAGGTGGGAAATGAGACTGCAGCTATATACCAGTCTTCTAAAAACAACATAGACATTACAATATAATACTTTTGTCTGGATAGAAATATTTGACATGTTATAGGCTAGTGGAGGGCTAACAATATTGCAAACTCTAGTTGAACAGATTGGATTGTTCCAGCTGTTTCTTAGATGACCAGCCCTGCTGATGACCATCATGGTAATCATACTCCTTCAGTTATGGACTGCTAGAACTGTAGGAGGGGCTCTTCCTCCTACTATTGCAGAAATGGTCTAAACCCCCCTTCCTGCTCAGAATAATAGCAAAGACAAACTGCGTACTTCAAATAGGTGCTTAGATATATTGAAATAATACTAATTTTGTCTGTATTGTTTTTTTTTTGTTTATTGATTCACTACATATGTTCTAAGACACTTTTTTTCTTATAGTACAGTCGTGTAGCCTCAGTACCTAGCTGAATTCTGTTATAAAATGAAAAAAAAATCTTCCAGTAAAAGAAAAGTAAGGAAGGGAAGTAAGCTTGATTTCAGAAATCCCAAAGGAAGGTTAAAAAAATTCCAAGATTAAGACAACCAGTGCAGCTCTAATTAACCTCTAGTGAATAGTGTTATGATATTGGTGTTAATTGTAAATGACACACACGTTTTCTATGGAACGCCAATGCAGTTAATCTGTATTTTACACAGACGTTATACATGAAGTTTGAAACCAAAATACTCCCTAATTATAGCACTTTCAGCACTTTTCTTTCCCCACTTCCAATTCCCAAGTGAAATTCGCCTTGCCTTGCAGTTGGCTATCTAGTACTGATTTCTACCCTGAACTTTGTCCATCATCTGTGTGAAATGAAGCAGCAACCAAGGAATCCTTCATCAAATAACAGCATCTATCCTCCTCTGCTGTGTGAGCCTGTGTTTTAATCTACTGCAAGGTGAAGGAACAAACGTTCTCAGTGGGTTTTTGAGATACTAATGTAAGACAATAAAATGCTGGGCTGTGGAATAATTGGTTCAACCCCCATTTTGGGAATGACAACTGTTACTTTGCCTCTGTATTTTCTGTACCTTCCCATTTGCTGTAGTCTCCTCTTGCACTCTGCCTGGTTTGTTCATTTTGTTACTCAGATAAGCCTTTTTCCTTTTTAGTAACAGGCTAACTACTCCCACCTCGTTTGTCTGTTATTAAAATACCGATGTATTCTCCTTTGTCTGAAATTACCTGTATTCTGTCCCTTTCCTTGGTGTCTTGCCTTTTTCTTCAACCCCTATTTCTCTCCTGTTCATAGTTACCTGCTCTCGTTATCCTTACTCCTTGGTATTTTCTGCTTGTTTCTGTACCATCTTTATCCTCTTTTCTACCTCTTGCAACCTCTTATCTTTTGTTTTCTTATTTCTGTCTTCCCACCAGTGGTTCCTGCTGTTAGCCTATGAGGTAGCTCCATCTTTTATGACCTGTTTCTCCTGTCTTCCTGCTTCACATGTTGTGATTGGTGCTCCTCATGGTTTTCAAAGTTTCTGGCTTCTATTTTAGAGTTTCACCTGTAGATCTTGGGCAGGTTTTCATGGAGGACAATGGTAATCTGACACTGAGGGAATGCCTATCCCAGGCTAAATATTAAAGTCACTGCAAGAGGGCCTAAGTTTGATTAATTGTGACTGAAATAGCATCTTCTCTCTACCCTTATTTTCAGAAATATCTGACCAGTGTTAGCTGAAACTTCTGTACTCTGCTGGAGTCAGCTGACTGAGATGAAAAAATTGTGGTCCAAACGTTGCTAAAGCTGTAGAAAGCTGACTTCACGTTCTTGATACGGAAGGTCTGAGTTTGCTTTAGTTGCAGGCACCTGTATCATATTCAAAATTATCTGAGTATAGTTCTCAGATTCATCTGAGCACTAATTTAGGAACGAGAAAGTAATTTAAATGATGTGTTGGTTCAAGCACAAACGAAGTATTTTCTAGAAAAGCCTACGCAGAAATGTTCAAATTTGTCCTATATTCAAAGGCCACACTGAGCACTTTCTCAGTTGTGTGAAACCTGGTTGGCAGCTTCCCTTGTGTGTAGTGCCCAGCCTGGTTTGTGGGGCTCCTTGGGTGGCTGGGGCTTGCTTGTGCAGCGCCTGCTTTGAGCTGATGTGGAAGTGTGGGCAGTGCAGGCTGAGTATTCCTCACTCTGATTCACCATTGTTCTCCTGGAGCTGCTGCACGAGGCGTTTATGAGCTGATAAATGCTGTACATTTAATCTTTGCTGATTCTTATCTATCCCAATCCACTCAGACTATCAGGGCCCTTTCTGGAACTCTTCTTAAAGGGACTGTTTTCTTCTCCTGTGGTAAATGGAGGGTCATCATATATCCATGGCCACTGGTATGGTAAGCTGGAAATCAGGGTGTGGATGCTCTTAAATATTTTAATAATATATAAAATATTCAATTCCTTAGTGTTGTTCTGCAGAGGCCATATTGCTTTGATTATTTTCTGTATTAATATAGTGAAAGCAATAATGTTCCCTTGGCAGATATTATTAAAACTATTGATTTGTTTATTAAAATTCTTAGTCTTTCCTAAATGAATATGGACTTAAAAGTGGAATTTATTAAGTATTTTAGCAACCAATACAGTTATGGCTGTATATGCTGTAATTACTACATTAATATAAATTGATATATAGATTTTTAAATGTTGTGTTACAGATGGCAGTGTACAATGGGGAAGCCTAGGACAGTGAGGCAGAAACAATTAGCTATGGCAGTATAGTCCTAAATAATATTTAATTTATACTTCTGTCAGGTAAATTACAAATAAGCACTTTGTCTTCCCCAATGATTTAAAAATCTCTTTAATTAAAAGGACACATGGTCACCTGGAGACAAGGGATTTCTCACTGGGTGTCGTAATGTCCCAGTAATACATTGTAGAACACTCTTTTATATTTAGTATCTTTTGAGATTAAATGTAGTTCTAAGGTGTCTGTCTTACATTTAATTAAATCATGAATGTAATTTATATGTACCTCTACAAACTGAAATTGGCACAGATTATTAGAATATTAATGATGTAAGTTTCAAACTTTTGAGGTAAAGAAAGTGAAACACCCAAAGGTCATGGTAAATGTCACCTGACACAGATAAAACTGAAACACTACTCATGATGTCATGAGTTCTTCAGTAAAAAGAATCTCGAAATGAAGAGCATAAGGAAAAATACAGAACATTTCAAAGCATATGCAGAAATGCCATGTGAGATATCAGTAAATATCTGATACTTGATGCAGTCTCCAGAAATTTCATAATTAAATAAATTGTTGATTTGTTTCCAGCTGTTTTCAGACTCTTTCAGAACATTTGTTTTAGGAATGTTTTTCACCTGTAGTGAAGCAGTAAAAGACAAAGTAGAAGTGTTTGAGCTGCTGAGGCTCTTTTGTTATGGCTGTGTTCTCTTCTTATTAAATAAGTCACTTTTTATATCATAGTTGTATTGTGATACAAATTAATTCCAGGTACCTGACAGTGAAAAGTGCTGAAGTAAGGTTTTAGAAACAAAGTTCTTCCTAAAACTAATTTTTTACCTTGTAGTTTTTAAAGAAGAATTCCAGCATCTTCTGCATTTTAATAAGCAACTGTTCAGAGAAGGTAAATTTCCATCCTTTTCCTCATCAGAGAGAACTAATTTGATGGAGTATTCCATAGAGTTGTCAGGGGGATATAGTTATTGTTCATATTGAGGGTGGCTGCTCCATTTACCCACAGAGAGTATATTTAGGTACCAGCAAGTCTTGGGTTCTTTCCAAGGCATTGTGGAATTACTTTATGGTGTCTGATTTACTTTAAAGCTTCTTGTTATTGCCATTTAGAAACAAAATTTATCCTGCACACATCCTGTTTAAAACAAAAATTTGTCCCCTGTTGAACAAAGATAAAGAATATTAGAATATTTTTTTCTGGTTAAAGGTTGTGTTCAAATTAACTGGAAAGTTGAACCAATATTTGTGAGTTCGTGGACCTGAATGGTTTGATACTATAGAAAGTCTGGTTTCAAATGCACAGATTAGCATTACTGGAGAACAGCTAAGATAGTTTATGTAGTCTTGATTTTTGTTTTGTTTTCATTATTTTAATGAAAAGTGTCACTCCTACAAGTTACTGTGAGCTAGACTACATGTGTTTCTTTGATGACATGCATAGTCTTTCTGTATGTCAACGTATGATGATTTTGCCTGTGCAAATTCAACAGTGAAAACAGTGGTTTCCATGAGCAAGGTGAAGCAGATTTGACATCAGAAGAATGCAATAGGTATACATTTCTCATCCCTTTGAATTGAGTATGATAAGTGAAATTGTAATGCTGCAAAACTCTCACTAGTACTGATATAAGAACCTTGATTTGTGATGTCCTGGGTTTGCTTTAAAAAGAATGGACTTAATTCACCACCGATTTGGTGGTACAGGTTAAACCCATAGAGAGCTATTTAATGCATGGAAAACTTGCTAGAATTTGTCAAGATACAAGTTGCTTCTATTCTCAGACAGAATTACCTAAGTTATTTCACTACAAATATTATTGGAGAGCAGAATATGAAGGCCATATGCAAACCTGAGGCAAAAAGAAAAAAAAAGATATCTGTTCTGCTATTCCTGAGTAATGTCTTGGGGAATAACCCACTGTTTTGTACCTACGTGCATATAGTCTGGAAATCTCCACAGACGATATGAAAAATAACATAAATACGTTTATTTTATAACAATAAAAGATTATTTTGTTGCTATATATTGAAATAACTGCAAAAGATCCTCTTCTCCTTCAACCAGTTCTTAGGGTCCTGCAAGAAGTCTTGGAGAGACATGTGTGTTTCATTCATGAGAAGAGCCTGATTTTCATTTACAGCCCTTAAAGCAGACCTTACTAACTTCCCTATATAATCTGTATCATTAATGTGGGGGAGAGCTACCTCAATCCAGATGGGTTCGTTGTACTCAGTGGGTTGGCATATTTATGTAAATATGCTTGTGTAATCACTTGTCTGTTCTGTAGTCATTTACAGTCTGTTTTGGTTGAAATAGTCATAAAACTAGGCTTTTTCTTTCAAAATTTACCAAAAAACTAATCCAGATGAGTTTAGTTTCAGGACAGACATTTTTCCAAAACAGCCTGTCACTCAATGAAACACTAAATGAAAAAATTTCTTCAGTGAGATCAATTTCAGAGCACTGCTTGTAAAAGAAGACAACTCTTGATTTGAAAATCCTGCATCAGAGCTTTACCCTGACTGACAAATCTGAGGTTTTTATTGCACCATTTTCCATGGTGATGAAAGCAGTAACACTGATCCAAGTTAAACTGTTTTTTTGGCTTTAGTCCAGTTTTGCTCTGTTCATGGAACCCTCTGGTTATAGCACCAGTATGGCAAGATGGCAGCACATTGCAATTTTTCTGGAGTGAAAACTGCTGTTACTAATTTGGCTTCACACTTTGCTCATTTTAAACATATAGACCAGAATTCACAACTCATCTATTGTATTTTTTTTTGTAACAGGAAAAGAAATCAGAGGTGCACAATGAAGCCTGAATGGCTGCTTTCCCTCAGTAAGCTTCATGCTAAGAATGTATTAGGTTGATACAAAGAACAGGCATGCTGCCTTCAGGGGAAGTCTTGCTGGGGAACATGACCACTACATGGCTGAGAAAGTATAAATAATGCTTGTCAACAATTTATAGTGTCATAACCTTAATTTCTGTAAATGAAGATTATGATTTAGATTAGACTTTATGATTAAGATTAGAAATTATTATTAGATTTCTTTATGAAAAGTATTACAATGTGTTGTATGTAATCTATGTCTAGAAGCTGAGAGCCAATATCTTGCTTGTATTTATAGGTAATTTTCTAGTTTTAGCAGAATGTAGGAAATTTGATTTGACAAATACCCGAAACCTTTTAGGGGTAAATTGGACAAGAATACTCTTGTATTTCTAGTGACCTTAATGTTCTTGCCAGTCAGGATAAGCATCTTGATTGACTTGCAATATGTAAAGTAATTCAGAATAGCTACTTATTTCTATCAAAATATATGATCTGTGTATAATTCAGTCAGTAAGAACTTACTGCTGTAGAGAAGCCGCCTACAGCAGTAACACAACATAACATGTTCAGGCTTGTTCTGCTGCCTGACAACCTTGACATAATTGTGCTATTTCCTCTATTTGTGTAACAGTCCCTGGCTACAACACACATCCTTGGGCAAGATTTTTCATTTCACTGTTCCCAAATGGCCTTCCTATAATTTGCTATGCACACATGACTGCAGTAATGTAGAAATAGCTACGCAAATCCTCAGCTTCAGCAGGACAGTTAGCTGCCCTTCGTCATCCACAATCCATTTGTTTATTGCACCTTAGTTTGTATTTATGTAACACCGTAGCTTTTCACTTTACACTGCTAAGAATTTATTTTACATAGGAGAAATATTGGCTGCTTGTATTCTTTGGTTGTGATCTGCTAATGGTAAGTGTGGCTGGAAGTGCACATAAGATTAGAGTTTTCCCTGAAATGAAAAATTAGAAAAGTATGGGATTCCTTCTGCAGTGTAACCTACACTGTTCTCCACCTCTGAAACCTGGAAATAAAACAGTCTTCCTCAGTTTTTTTTTCACGGCTGTGTTTCCTGTATTAGTCACTTGTCCATTCAATACCTCCAGAACATGTTGCCAATTGCTCTTGGTAGTGACAACCACCTCACCTTCTGTTTTGGTTTTCAGCTATCACAAGTTTACTGCTCATCTCTGTAGCAGTGATGCTGCCATTATCAACACTCCTTTTTGGTTTAGAGTCTGAAACGTGATATGAATGATATGTAACCATAACAGATACGTTTAATGAAATTATGAGAGAACCTTTTTAAGATTCCAGATCTTTTTCTGTCAGTATGAAAGTTTTTGTATTTTACTGAGGTTAGAGATCTGAAAGAAATGCCAACAGACTTTTCCTATGGTCTCCTATCACATATAAAGTTGTATTACTGTACAGAAAATATTATCAGTCATTATAGGCAAATGTGTATTGTGGTATGTACTAATATTTTCAGATACCTTTTCACACTTCCTGTTAATTTTTATTCATGGTTTAGAGAATCCTTACCTCTGCTAGGGATAAAGTAAGTGTAAATCTCAGAAAAAGAAGCAGAATTTCTAAACATTTTATAGCTAAGTAACAGTAAGTTTGTCTTTAATTTTGTCATTGATTTTACACCAGCGATAAGGCCACAGCATGTTCCTGAGTTTTGGAAGAATTTGGAATCATTCTGGTGTCCTATGTTCTCATCTGCAGCCTGAGAAATACTCTCTCAAGGTTTACAACGTATTTTTAATCAGTGGATTTTGTGACCCAAATACCTTCCAAATAATGCTATACTTCTCTAAACTTGAGGGTCTGACACAATTTGAGATGTCCTAGGGGCATTCAAGACGATAACACGAAGCTGGCACTCATCCCATAGGACCTGTTGAAGACCTGCATCCATGTGCAGGAGCATCTTGGCTGGAGCATGCAATTGCTTGTGCACGCTCCTTTTGGAGCTAAATTTATCACAGATCTGAAGTGTTCCTAAGTTAAAACCTGGGAGTGAATCCCAGTGTCTGAGCTAGATAAAACTCCATTTCTGATGCTGCCTCTTCAGCTGTCTCAAGTGTTATGTGAAATCACTCCAGTTTGTAGATTGCCTGGAAATGCTCCAAGTTCCTCTTTGTGCCAAGTGATGAATAACAATAACAGTGTTGTGACGTCCCATATAAACAAACCACATTAACTCAACCCTTCATATTTCCTAAATTAGAACTACAGTAATATCCAGGAACTACAGATATTTTCCAGTATCTGTAACCTCCATGAGTTCTCATGACTTACTTTAAAGCAAGAGAAACTAACTGATTTCCAAAGTTTACCTCAGTTATCCTTGATGACAGGAAGGCAAACAGTGTCAGTTTTAACTATGAGTGTCTCAGCTTGGAATGCTCATTTGTCAAACAAGTTTTTCCTCCTCTTACATCAGGACCAAGGAGACCATCCTCTGAAGCATTGCACTGCATTTATTTATAGCATCTTAAATACAAAGCACTGAGGAAGGACAACTAATGGAAAAAATAACAGTAGTCAAGAAGTGAGGAGAAAAGTGATCCAAGTGGGAAGGTAACTAGGCAATTAGATTTTTCTGTATTAGGCCTTTAGATCAGTAGTTTTATACTGCTAGGTGTTGATAAAATTTTCAAAAGTGATAGTTATGCAATCTCCAATTTTCTAAAAAGAATGATGTTGAAACTGGTGGAAATCAATGGTGAAAAATCTAAAAATCTGAGGTAACTTAATGAGAATACTCATGACATTCTATTTCACAACCCAGAAGAAGGTTCCCTAGAATAAAAAAGGGCATAGTATTTTTCTTAAGGAAAGCCTGATATGGAGCGTTGCAAATCCTTTGGCTAATGTTAATAATCAGAAAGATATTAAACCAAGCCATTAACATTGTAAGTATTGAGGGGACAAAGAAACTAAACAAAAACAAACAGATTTTTCAAGAACAAATTTTGTCAATCGAATGTGATTTCCTGTGTTAGCAGAGTAAGTGGTTCAAGGGAGAAGCACTAGATGTAGCTTGATTATAGTAGAACTTTTAATGTTGTTACATGTTATTTTCTCCTAAATTGAGGGGACATGGACCAGATTAAATCACAGTTAGGAACAGTTATCAGTGCCTTTACCTATAAAACGAAAAATTCTTTCAGATGGAATCTTTATACAGCCCATTTCTTTACTTTTTACATTTAATAATGAGTCATGCATAGACTATAGACTATACTTAAAATTTCTGGATTTTGTCAGCCTGGGAAAGGCTGAAAGCATTATGAATGATAAAATTAGAAACTACAATTATCCTGGTAATTTGGAGAAATACCCTGATACCAGCAAGAAGAAATTCAATTAAGGAAAGCACAAATAATTAATGCACAAACATAAATAAAATAACTTTGTGCATGCTGTTACAAAAAAGGAGGAGAATCTTAAGGCAACAGTTGCATGTGAATCAAGCCATTTATTTGGCAGAATACTGTGATTTGTGAATGTTTCAGTCAGAACAGTTTGAGTAGATGCTATTTCTTGATGGGGAATTACTGCACCTCAGCTGAGACATAATAACTGACTGCAGTTACGTTCCCAGTCCCCTGCAGTGTAAAATAAAATACATTTCCTTAATCTTTCTTTTCTCATCATGTTCCTAATGATCTGAGTCAACAAAGCTGCTGTGAAAAAAATACCAAACAGACGTCATCTTGGCAAGCATGAAGAAGAACATATGTGACACCGAGGAGTTAATTATTTCACTATGAGAGACCTCAGGTGAGTACTGCATCTATGTTTGGACACCACACTCAAAGGAAGATTGAGATAAACTAAGGGTTGGGGCAGAGGTTTGAAAACATCGTTTGTGAGTACAGAGTGAAAGCTCCATTTCTGCTCACAAATGAAAGGATGGTGATCAGCTGTTCTCTTTAGTCACAAGGCAAAAAAATTTATCTAAACTTTTTTCTCCTCTAACATAAATAAAGTACCATGAGTGTTTTCAATGCAAATGGAATTGTTCTAGATTTAAGCAATTGCTTTCACGATATACAAATATGGTGTGCTCAAATAATATTTCAGATATTGTCACCACATGCATTTTGATATTTTTCTTTATAAGCAACACAGCATGAAGTTCTTAAAATGTGTTTACAGGTTTACAGATTTACAATCCTACAATATTAGAATTGCTCCCTTACTTCTCGAGTTGGATCCCAGCAATGAGGGAACAGTGTGCAACAGACTGTGCGGGAAAAGAACTGAAGTAGGTACAACTAAATACCACAGGGAATTCTTATCTGTCGTCTCCTCAGGGCATTCCCCTCACCCACCTGTACAGTAAATGACTCCACCACCTCCCTTTTCACTTCCTCATCTAAACTGATCCCAGGTACTCAGACCCTTCAGACATCTTCCCCATTTCACCATGAGTAACCTCACAGACTCTTCTCCATCTTGAGAGCATCTGTACAGGAGCAGGCACCTACTTTTAGCAGTGGTAGGGAATGTAATGTGTTGTTCACAAGATGTTGTGTAATTTTACAAAAATTAGTTTATTAAATAGTTCACATAGTATTTCACAGGGAGCACCACATGCTGCTGAATAACCATCATCAGTTCCTGCAATATATACTGTGTATGACTCCCTTTTATAATTTGCATGAATATTTTTATATTAATATTTTCATTAACATGAAGGGTCACGTGCAGAGCCACATCTTATCCGTAGAGTTTACCTGACCTCACTAATCTGTGTAATGTGTGGTCAGAAATTAGTCATCTACTGCATGGCTGTTTCTGCAAATTTAAAGTGAAAATTTTTCTGAAGCAAAGATTAGACTCTGAATTTATATTTGATCTCACAGAGCGAGTGGGAAACTGTCAGAACAAAATTGGCTTGGATTTTATATTTTTACTCATATGACTTCACTAATTGTTTTGAGATTATCATCTGCACTGTGGAAGAGAGCCCCACGCTAGATACTGTACAGTTAAACACAATATAAAAGCCCTCCAACTCAGACAGATTGCAATTAAGACACCAGCCAGAACAGATGACTGGGAAAAGCTGACTGATAAAAGTCAGAGGTTTAAGTGAAGGGAGAATAATACTCAATTCATACCTACTTAAGAGAAATTGTGATATTTGAAAGCATTCAGGAAGCAAAATGAAGTACCACAAAAGTACAGTTTTCTGGGTGCATTACAATGGAAAGAGGTGTGTATATGTGTGCATAAACATATTAAAAAGACTCTTTTTTTTCCACTGTAGTTTACTTGGAAGACTTATTGGATAATTATTTTTCATAATTTAGTGCCTATCAATAGAGTATTTGATACCTGTTAGCTGACAGCCTCTTGTAAATAGTTCCTTAATAGCAAAGTGCTGGCTACTGGTCAAAGAAGGACATGTGAGGCTAAAAAAGACCTTCTATATTGATTCCCACTGTTAACTCAGCACTGCCAAGTCCACCACTAAACCATGTCCCTGAGTGCCACATCTACACGTGTTTAAATCCCTCTGAGGATGGTGAATCCTGGGCAGCCTGTTCCAATGCTGGACAATCCTTTCTGTGGAGAGTTTTTTCCGAGTATCCGATCTAAACCTCCCCTGGCACAACTTGAGGCCATTTCCTCTCATCCTGTCACTTGTTACCTGGGAGAAGAGACTGACCCTCACCTGGCTACAACCTGCTCTCAGGAAGTTGTAGAGAGTGATAAGGTCCCCCCGAGCCTCTTTTTCTCCAGACTAAACAACCCCAGCTCCATCAGCCACTCCTCATGAAACTTTTGCTCCGGGCCCTTCAGCAGCTCCACTGACCCTTCTCTGGACATGCTCCAGAGCCTCACAGTTTTTGTTGTAGTGAGGGACCCACAAGTGAACTGAGGATTCAAAGCACAGCCTCAGCAGTGGCAAATATAGGTCCATTGCAGCAGCAGTTCTTTTTAAGAGAAAAATAATAAGTGAATTGCAGGGAAAAATGTCATAGGCCTAGAACTGTTTTGCACTGTTGATGAAACCAGCTCGCTGTTGATGGTTTTCTTACTCAACCCTGATGTATCTGTGAATTTTACCACAGTCATGCCTTCTGAAGAGACTGAGAAACAGAGATGACTTATGGTAAATCATTTAATCTAGTATCTATTAGAGCCAGAGACACTGACCTTGACTGATACACTCTAGCCAAGATTCATAATTATTGCTGTAGGTGAGTGTTCAGGCAGTGATCGGTAGAAATGAAATGACTGTTTGGTATTTTGTGACATGAGAAATGGAGCATGGAAAAGCTGGACTTGGACTGTGTAAACTCTTCCCAGTTCCTCAAGCTAATTGTATTGCCATGAACATGACTAATCCTAAAAGCACACACACACACCTGATAACCTACATGCACCTCAGACTAGGAAAGAGGATCTCACTTAATTGGTGAGAAAAGAGAAGAAAATGTTATTGGCTTGCCTCAAGATTTACTGGCTGTTTTCACAACTAAAAGCTTTGTAAGTGTTGACTTTAACCTTTTACATAGCCAGGTTATCGTGTTATGCTCCTAGCTGCCATCTTTATTTAAATACATTGCAGTAGCAAATCTCTAAATCAAACATGGTAGTTGAATCATATTAGGAAAAAAACCCTGACAATATAAACAAGTATCTATCATAGCCAGTCACGATGAAGTATTTAAGTCTTCAGGCAATATAAATTAGGAGTAAATTTTCTCTATGCTAATCCAAATATTTTAATCTGGATTAATTTAGTTGTTTTCATCATAAATGCATTTGCAAAAAAGGTGATGATAAAATGTAAAGTTTTACTTAATGCAGATTTCTTTAGTTGGAAGTTTTACTTCATAATTCTTGACCGCTTCTTTCATTTACAAAATAAAGCTATATTCTGATTCTTTTATTTGATTGTTTTATTTTTCGAAAGAACTCCAACATTAAAGTATTTTTTGGAAATTACATTTTAATTTTTTTTTCATAATTAATGAATAACAGAGTTCTTGATTCTTCCTCTTAAAAAGATACACTGAAAACCAACCTTCAGGTTAAAGCTTATTAATAAGAAACCTGAAAATAAAGTTCCTATTAATTTTAAAATACTCTGAGATGCATTTATGCCGTAAATATGTGGAAATGGTTTTGTCTGATTTGTGTTTCTCAAAAAATGAATGCTTAGACTCTTGAAAATAAGATATAAAATTGATACAAATAAGCTAACAGCTGCTAGTCAGTTTTGAAATCTTTGGTCTATGTGTGACTGTTCTCACATGCACACACATCACTGCAATACCTTGTCTTTATAATGCTTATGAAAATGCAATGCTGAAGTTAACAAAATCAGTGTTGTGTTGTTTGAAATACAGGAAATGCTAATACTTGTCTTGTAGTATACCTCAATTTATTTCCTTTTATCTGCACAGCCAACTTTCTGTAATGTTTTTCGTTTGGAGAGTGGCCACCTATGGTGGCTGTTTATCCCGATGTGTATGCCCATGGGTAGGCAGCTTCAGTCTGTAATCCAAACAGAAATTTTCATTTAAACAAACCCAAGTCTGCTGATCCTATCTCAGCAGGTGTAAATTAAGAAACTTGTGAAATTGATGATAGCTTAGGGGCTTGCAAACTTCAGAGCTAAAACACTTGGCAAGATTGTATTTGGGGACTACTCTAATTAACAATGGACATGCTAAACCAAAATAAGAGTAATTGCTGACAAATTATATATAACTGGTTTAAAAACATGTTTCAAGATAACATATACAATAGCATGGTCTGAATACATCAAATTGAAAAACCTATGATCACTGTAGAACCTTTTAATTACTAGAACTGTAACTTTTACCTTAACAGATAGATGAGGAAGTTTGTGCAGAAAATGAGTATGGGGCCACTGGGGGGGGGGCAATCAAAAAGCCTATTAGTTTGCATTCATGGATCAAGTATCGTGGTTCTCAAGTTTATTAAATTTGTCTTCCATGTCTGCCAGACACCCTATTCTTGTGCTCAAAGACAGCCGAAGTTAAAAGCAGAAGTGTTAAAAAAAATTAAGATACATTTCAGAATGCTGCAGCATTTGTTGATAAATTCGTTGACACATTATTTCATTTGGTGTTACTTGCAGAAGTCTAAATGGGAAAGTTAAATAACATAATTCTTCTACTAATAAAATATACTTCTGTGAGAAACTGGTAACAGGTGGGATAGTGTAGAAAAATGCAGAGGGAAAACCAATTTTTTTGTTTCATTCTTGATATCTTGTCTCTCTCTGTACATGGAGATTTTGGCAGATTTTGGGACTGAGGGCTATAAACCATAAAGTGCTGAAGTCAATCTAGCTATGTTTATCTTACACGTCTGGGAAGACAGAAATTTTCAGGAACAGAAAGTCAGGAATTTTCTCAAAATGTACATCCTATCTTGCTTTTCTGTGCTTTGTCTGCAGTGTGTATCCTTTCTAGTAAAATAGTTTATATGTTGTAGATAATAAATGGAAACACCGTAATACAGATGAACAGTTGTTTTGTGTAGTGGCAATTATTTTTACTGACACAATTACTTCTATCCCATTTGCAGACATTCACATAAACACAGACATTTGTATTTTCTTTCTCACTTTTGCAAACCCCTTCCCCAAATACTAGATTGGTGTCTGCCTTTAATATGATGACAACATGAAACAGTGTTGCTGTGTTGAAAATGGGAAATATTTTCAGTAGGTTAACTACTCTGGGTTGTATCTATAGCAGGATCTCTTCCTTTGCATTTGAGTTCAGCATAGTTAAGCAAGTTTGAGCCTGCTGCTTTTCTGTAAAGCACTCCGTTCAGGAGGAATTTTTCTGAAGACTTGCTAACTGAGGCCTGCAAAGTCAAATTGTGCACCCAAATAAAGACCTTCAGTGTAATGGAAAGCTGGTGTAAAAGAGAAGAAAATGTGCTATTGGAGCTTATTTGGGTGTTCCATACTCTTCTGAAGGGTTGGGAGGGAAGCCCAGTCTCCTAGTTGAGCTGGTGTCTGAGGCCATGGGTGATTTAAGTGTGCAAGTGTTGAGCTGATTCATGCATCATTTAAAGTCCAAAGCAGGACTTGCTGCAGCTCCACATGTTTTTTTTTTTTTTTTTTTTTTTTTTTTTTTTTTTTTGTGGAGAAAGAGAAGCTTTCCACTGCATAATTTGGGTGATATCTACATTGCACATTGTGGGTCTCATTGGAAACCCAGTTTCCTGATTGCTGCCTAAATGACCTAGCTCATGGGGTTAAATACAATCTTGGCACAGTAATTCCATGTAATCTAATGAACCCGTTTCTCTCTACTGCTGTTCTCGACTCAGGATCTCTCCTACAGACTTAGGTCCTGTATCTCCAAGCTACCTTGTCTGCACAAGGACAAACTCTGCTTTGTCTTCAGAATTACTTGGTCTTACCAGGTATATCCTGTGTGCCTCCTGAAGACTGCTGATGTCCTATGGAAAGGCAGGAGTTAAAGACCTTCAGTTTCTGGTTAGTTTGGTGACAAAGCTGCCATGCCATGTAATTACACTGAGTTAGATGGAAAGTACAAATCTAATAGCTTTTAATGATTAGAAAGTGATACTGAATAGAACAATAATTTCACTCAATTACATTATTAATAATAATAGAATGAGGAGCAATTGGCATCACTTGCTGACTAGGTAAACATGTTTTTTAAAAGCATGTTGTAAACGTAGAAACACAAGTGTGTGTTAGGAGGTCTGGGAGAGGAGGCGAAGGGGGGGAGTGGGAAGCCTGGGCAAGCCCAGTTTCTTCATTTCCTGGCATAACTTCTTGGGAAAAGATCTGTGGGAAACAGGGAATTTGCTGCCCATCTTCAGCCAGGTGGAAGAACTGTTCTGAATAAAGTTTTTCTGTTCGATGTTTGCCTTTTCTGTTGCATAGCTGAGTTTTTTTTAAGTGTTAATAAAACATGGTACAGTGAGAAAACACTCAGATTCCTTGCAACTTAATTAAGCACAAAATGCTGAAAAAGTTTAGATTTTGGGCTGCTGCTGGGCCACCTGTCTTGGTTTCCTAGTCTCCTGGCCTCTGTCTGCCCTTTAGATGACAGATTAGCTGTGAACATCCTCTATAAAAGGAAATAGTGTTCTATAAAATTCACACCAGGGTTTCCAATTTAGTAGCAGAGTCAGGACATCCTAAAATAAAATTTGTTTCAAAAATAGGTTGGGGAGGGGGGATGTCAGGGTTAAAAGCAAACAATCTACTGATGTCAGTTAATTCTGTGAGAAAACATGCATGGAAAAGGCGTTTAGAGTTTTGTTCAGGTGCAGTAGTTTTTTGCTGATGGGGAGTAAAGCAAAACAAAACAATAGTAGCATGTTCCGTGAATCGAGTGTGATAAAGAAGAGTTCCTATATAGCAAAACAGGAAGTTTAAAAAAGGCCAAACAATTGATCTTTGAGGACAGGAATGATATTTTAATGTTAACCTTTTTGTTTGGGCTTTAATTTAGAATTTACAAAGTGATGCAAATCATTGCCAATAAATAGCATTTTAGTGTATTCAATGCACACATGTTCATACATGAAGAAATATGAAAATATTTTAGATATTTAATTTTCTTTCTGCAAATGAAATATAGAGAGCTTTAGATACCTGAGGTGTGTAAATCAGGATGTTTATTTGCTCACACTACTTGTTATCTTTCTAATATATTTTTATTTTTTAACCCTGAGCTGTACTGCAAAAACTTCATTTAAGCTTTTACAAGAATTTTATTCTAAGGACTTTTTTCCGTTCCATTGTTAAAATGTATCCCTAGGAATTATTATTTTCCAGATCTTATCTGTAGTTGAGGGTGGTTTGTTTTGGAAGTCTATGCAAAAAAACCACAACTGTCTTACATTGTTAGTTGTCTTTCATCAAAAATTGAACTGTACCTTGACAGACAGCTTATCCAGGCATCTGCATCTTGAATACATTTATTTTTACAATATTATTGCTGTTCATCTATTTTAATAAAATACGACTGCTTTATATAATTCATTATTAGATCTAATGCAATCTGATATTGTTAATCTGTCATTTTAAAACTGTATCCTGTAGTGAAAATTACAGTAATATATAATTGAATAATACATGATACAATATATTATATAAGTGCACCAATTAAAAAAAATACATATTGCTTCAATATTTAATATTCAGAATAAACTTAGGGTCTTAGATATTTACTCTTCAATATTGGAAAAAAATGGTTTAACCAACAGGGAGTTACTGCCATTTTTAGCATTTATCTTCTATCTCTTCTGAATATTTGGCTTCAACTTTCAGCCATTGGGTCTTACTGTATCTTTGTTGCTAGCTTGAAAAATATTGTAGTCCCACTGTTCTCCATCCAGGTTCTTACAGAACATGATCAAATCATTGCTCCAGCTTTTCTCTGTTAAACTGAAAAGACTGAGTCTCTGAGTCCTGCACCAACAAACCTCTGAATCATCCCTGTACACATTTTTGATGTAATTGTAGTTGATCAATGTTTTTTTAACATATTTGCTTGAAAGCGGGTTATGCTTTTTTTTTTTTTTTTTAAAAAAAGGTCCAACACTGCCAAACACAGTGTTAAAGGAACTGCTCTTATTTTCTGCTCCTGCTTTGTATTCCTCTGTTAAAACATCCCAGAAACACAGTAGCCCCTCTGGGCACAGAATTCACTAAAACTCCATGTTAATTTGATGACTCTTTTCAGTGTTCCTGATCACCAGAGCAGAAGTCATTGTCTTTGTTCCTATGCATGACTTTCATTTACTTATCTTAAAATGCTTGGGATTGCTTGTGTCCGTGTTACCATGTGATCTTGATTGCTCTGTATCAGTGAACTCTACCCTGTCTGTTATTTGCCTTTTCCCCAGCCTTCACATCTTCTCTAAAGACTTTATATTCTTCCACAAGTGTTAAATTGAGGAGATAAGGAGCAATCCTATGGATTCCCATTAAAAACAGAACTTATGTATAGAATACCTTGTGGTTATGTTAGTCCAGAGCTGAACATATCCTGCTTATAAGCACATGTCTGTGGTTTTGGATGGAAGTTACACATCCATCCTGGCCTTGACTGGCCATCACAGTAAGAGTGGTAAGTACGGGTGGAGCAAGTATGAAAGTGCCTTAATTTGGTGATCTGAATATGCTGCACTGACACAATTTATTACTATCAGCTGGACCTGTAATGACATGAAAAAATCTATCAAACCAGTTCCCATGATATAACATAACCACACAGAAGTTAGCATGTAATTACCCTTAGCTTTCTTATTGACTGAGTGCTTCCCTTGGGACTGTTTTATTTTATCCAGGATTTTGTAAAGGTTGGTAGGACCTATAGCATTGAAGGTATCTCAGTTGTATTTGCTATTAATGACAAAGACTGACTTTCTGAACACTTTCCTGAACATTTTGTGGCATTCTCTGACCTGAAAATTGTGGAGCATTCCTCTGACACTTGCTTTTCTAACTCATGGTCCCAACCTGTTGATCAAATAATCTCTAACTTTTAAGCTTTATTAAGAAGTACCCTTAAATATCACTGGAAAAAAAAATTTCATCATTTTGTGGTGTCTGCATCTATATCTGATTAACCATGCATAAAACAGGTTATTGAACCATTCATTGTATATTTCTGCTGGGTCCTTATTATCACTGAACATTTATGGTAGCACCATTACATTGTCTGTATTTTACTTAAAAATAATTCTCAATCCTTTCTCATCACATTTCTTTCATGATTCTTTTATGTTTTTAATGACTGGTTGTAGTTAGTTTTCTTCTATGTAATTTTATTTGTTTTGAAATTATTTGTCTCTCAGATTGTGGCTTCTTGGGGAGCTGTCTCATTTCCAAATTATTATGCTTTTAAAAAAGATATTTTCTTGCAACTAGTGTCACTAAACTATGTTTAACTTTGTGAAACTGACCCTTTAATATAGCTGATACAGATAAAAATCTCTATATGCATATGTGTGCACGTATGTACTTATGTGGGCAGGACTCTTTCGTGGTGCCTTTGACAACACAAAATGCAAGGTCTCCAACACGGTTCATCTGCACGTTTTTTTGGTCTTTAATTTCTGAACATAAATCTTGAAGCAGTGAGCCCAGTTTATGCTTGGTACCACTAAGGGCAGTGTAATGAGTATAATTTTCTATGAAAAAAAAAAAAGTAAAACTTTTGTTATCAAGATCTAGAAGCGATAAAATTATTATGGCTCTGCTCTAATTATTGGTAATGCCTGCTAATCCCATTTAAGATTTCTGAATCCTTCCACAAGACTCTGTAACCCATCTTTTTCTAACTTTGGTTGCAATTTCACAACCTTCCGCCCTCTTGATGACGTGCACCTTTTAGAGGACAATGGATAACACCAAAGACTTGCAGCCTCTCCCTTTGCTCGTTCTTGATTTGCTCAAGGCTTAGGCAATACTCCAGGGAAAAGTACTGCTTTGAAAGAACTAGGTGAACTATAGTGAAGACCGTGTTCCTGTTTTTCTGAATGAGTAGATAACACCCTTTAGTTTGACACAGAGCTGCACGCTGCTGAAAGCCTTTTCCATGTCTTATTGAGATGCGGGTTGAGCAGGAAGCAGCACGTCCCCCTTGCCCTGCCCGCAGGCCCGGCTCCGTGGCTCATCTCCCGGGAGCGCAGGGGAGCAGCTCTCCCTGCGGCTGCGGCCGGGAGGGAAAAGCCTTCAGCGCTCAGCCGGGCATCCAGCGTGAGTCTGCTCGAGGGCATGGCAACCTGGCTGTTGCCCGGCGGGTTTAGGACCACAGAGTACAGGATCTGACTTCGCCAGCCGCCTGAGCTAGGCAAGGGAATCAAAGAGGGAATTTCTCTACTTGCTTGATTCGGGCAGTTACCAGCCCCGAAGAGGCCGGAAGGCAGAAGGCCCGTAGTATTTCTGTTTCAAGCAGGTCCTTTGCAATAGCACATAGAAGGAGACCCTGTAGAAAGTTTGTAAAACGAGGGGTGTTGGAAAAGCAGAACAGCTCCTCCTCGGCCACAGAGATGACCTCTGTATCCCTTTATACAGAAGGCTGCATTTTCGCCTTTATTTACTTACTGCACTTAAACAAGAACAAGGACACTTAGACAAGAACAAGGACACCTTGATGCTGCTTTTTTTTTTTTT
>VZRZ01004357.1:0-100868 GCA_013398175.1 Climacteris rufus | reverse complement strand
TTTTTTTTTTTTTTTTTTTTTCCCTTTTTTTTTTTTTTTTTTTTCCCTCATTGTTTTGCTCTCAGATATTTTTTGCATCTGTTTCCTGTTAAGGGAGTTTAGTGCTGCCTTTTGTCCAGCAGGTGGAAGACTTGCTGCAGCATGTGTAGCTCAGCAGCTGCGCTATATATAAACATTTTCAAATGAATACAGGAGTTTTAAGCCATTGGGGCAAGGAGATGCTATTAAATAGAGAATTTTCAATTAATATGGGTTCTTTTTCAATCACTTTGTTATTCAAGGAGATAGAATAGTAGAGTTAAAAGAAAGGCAACCTCTGAACCAAAATTTAAAAACCTGAATTTAGTAGCTGAAGCCGGGAGATGTCACTAGGGTAAATCCAAGAACTATAAATAGCTGTGCAAGGCCTGCTGGGTTTTGTTCTATATACGTACTGTCTTCACAGCTGTAGAAAGTAACTCTTCTTGAGTTCAGGGATTACACTTCCCCTAAGCACTTGCATTTGGCAGATTTAGAGAGTTTCTCAAAGTTCGGTGGGACAGTACTATTAATGTTTATCATATTTTTTATTCACGGAAGTTACATTTGAAAACATTGGAGATCTCTCTGTCCAGGGCACATAGAGCAGGCCACAGGGCTTCCTGTGACTGATGTGCAACTGAGCAGACAAGATGTTGCTTCTGAACTTGTGACTATTACTCAACCTGTTGTGTCATGTTGATATCTTAGAAATGTTCTAAAATGTGTCCAGAGATATCTGACACAGGCAGAAAGAGATGTTTGTAGTTGTCTTTAAGAAATAATTGATCTGTGTGAAGAAATTTGTTTGTATGAAGCAGCTAAGAGTTACTCTAAATAATTTGTGATATGTATTGTACATATTAAACTGAAGGAGTATATGAAGAGATGAAATAAGATCTGTAGTGATTTTTTGGGGGATAAAAGTTATGAAACTGTCAAATATCTTTATGTGATTGGTGTGAACTAAAGCAAAAAATTGAAAAGGGATGTTTTATGGATAAAGTAAGGTCTTAGTGTTGTGCAGAGAACCAGAATGAGAACCAAGAACTAATAGATTTAACAGACTTAAAAACATAGACATACTTTCAAGTACCTGGAACATGCTAAACGTTGTGATCTTTGGTTTCAGAACTCAATAACTTCCAGTTTTTCAATGACTCAGTGACTTAGAATTAGTAATTAGGGGACAGCAACACTTTTTTCATCTGACAGAGCGCAGTTATTTGGGAAATGAGGATGGCTGTGCTGATGTCAAGTAGAGGAATAAATACTACAGAAGAACAGGATCTAGGGTAACAATGACATATTGACTGTTTTGAGAGGCCCTTTCAGAGAAAGAGGGAGACAAAGATGCTATGTTTGTGTTAGACTGATGAGTTTGGCTGAAATTGTAGGAATCTGGCAAAGGGTAGGGTGTGAAATTCTGTCACGACTCAAGCAAATATACTTGTTTGCCAAGCCTGATTGTTTTTATCAAAGGTCTGCAGCCATTACTCCTGAGAAAATTCAGATGGCAGATGAGTGAGTTACCCTATTGAATGTCATGGCTGCAAGGTAGGTGTTTTTTCAGTTTTTTTTCTAGTTGTACTTGTACAAAGTGTGATCTATCTCTTCAGTGGTTTTATACATGAAATTATTATCACTGATACACGCTACTGTTTGCTTACCAAAAAGTTCACATTTTAGTCCTTTAGAATTTGGTGTCCTGCAGTAGCAAATATGTCAAAACTATATGTGTTTTGAAAAGGTAAAGAAACACGTTAAGAGAAAATTACTAGAAAGACACTCCTAGTACTTATTACAATTCATGATGTAAACGGTGGGTCTGTGGTAAATAAATAACATTCTTTGTTCAGGTGAATTATTGCAAGTCAAACTCTGACTTGAAAAGCTAGTTCTTTGTTTGTCTCTGTTAACAATATGACGATATTCTATAGCTGAGCAAGCTGTTGTGCTTGGGCTGGCCCACTGCTACCCGGGTCTTGTGAGACCAAGCACACCAGAAGGCTGACTGGCTCACATGGGGTCAGGGTAGTGCCTCTGCTAGTTTTGTTGCAAAGAAGGAGAATTTTAAAAGCCGAGTGAAAGGCATTAGTGGATGAAACTTTTTGCTTGCTACTGGTTGAAGGAATTAAAGTGTGTGTTACATGATTTATAATGTTTGTATACAGAGAGAAGTGTGCAACCATTGCAGACAACTGTACTGGAGTGATAGGTGTGATTTTCTTCTTTTAATAACAAAATATAGTGAAACTCTTAGCTATTTCATTTAACTTACCACAGATGAACTTATCTTGTTCAGGTAAACCCCAAAGCCTTTTTGGTGATTGTTTGTGGAAGTTCTGTGGACTTAAATACAACCATGAAAGATGATCTGTGTTCCAGAGAAAATGTTTCTCTTCAGTGGCAGTGAGCTGGGATAGCCTAGTCTTATGCCAGACTCATGAAAATCACTTGCTAAGATTCTAGAGTCAGAACATAGTTTTCACTTTTTTTGCCTTGGCATATAGCTTTAAGGATGTGTGATTGATAGCTGTGATACAGACTTCAGCAAAAGAGGAAAAAGGAAGCATTCAGATCAGCATTTTTGTCCAGCTACATATTTTCTCTGAAGCAAACAATGATTTATGAAGAAGTACTTATTCTGACAACGGGGATGTCCTCTCTTAAGACACTACTAGTATAGTAGTGGCTTGTTTCCCCAGCAATTAAGTCAGGTGCTTTCCCTGTGCCTGCTCTATGCTCTTGCCATTGGTTGGATTGAAGGGTGGCATCAACAGAGCTGTAAGGAATTTTGTGTTGTTTTAAGCACTGTGCTTCACTGCGGCGCCAAGTCAAGTATCCTGATGAAGTTTGGTGTCTTCCAGACTATTTGACCTGTTTTAGGAATTGCCGTGAGAGGATACAAAAGCCCTACTTTAGGGAGCAGCAGAGTGTTTGACAGCAGATTCATGTTAGTTCACTATTCTGCTGTCTCTCTTAGCTGTTCTTTGACTACTCCAGTACATTCTGCTGCTTATGTCATCAATATATGATCAATAAGGAGAAAGAAGAGGAACTTTTGGTATTCATTGTTTCTATATGTTGCTTATGCTTGCTTTGCTGTTGAACATATACCTGTTACTGGAAGTTTGTAAGGTATCTTATTGATCCCACTATTTACTCTAAAAAAAAGTTGATATGTAGAATCTTTATTACTGAAAGCACAGAAACTCAGCATGTCATAGGGCAATGCTATATTAATGCAATATTAATTTTAAAGGCTTTATAAATCTGCATATAACTCTTTAGTGACAAAGGAGAGTCTTTGTTCTAAAGCCATATAAAGCATGTCTGGTTTTATGCAACTTGAAATCATGAATCTAAATATTTTTTATTTGGGTGTAATTCTCTTTTAGAAACAGATTTTCTTCCCTGTTCTAGAAGTCTGTGCCGTATGGGCCTGTCTTAATTTTTCTCTTCTTTATACTTTGATTGTGGTGTAGCAGAACCTTTGGAGCATAATTGACACATTTATTTTTGGTAGAGTACTTTTACAGGATTGTAGAAACAGTCTGTCCTGTATTGCTGCTTACACTGCAGAGTGAGCCAGAAAACTCTTTAAATAAACAGAAAACGACTGTACAGTTTATCAGTGTATATGTGAAGATTTGCCATCATTGTAATCAAATAGACTTCCTTTTCATGTTGCTCTGCCTTCATCTTTCTCACAGTTGAAACACTTGCAGTGGCAAAGACTTGAGGTATAGTGTCTGACAAGCAATAATGTCACTGTGCTTGTGTGCTTCTGTGTTGGTTTTTGTAGGAATTTCACAACTGAGGCTATTATGCCATTCACTGATTTTAAGCAGAAAAGCAGTGCCGTAGCTATCTCAGTAGATTGAACAGGTTGTCTGTTTAGTTGCCTGTGAATATCAGAGTGTGACACAGGCAGGTGGCTTCTGAGGCCCTGACCTCTGGAGCTGCACCCTGTCCCCAGGCAGTCCCTGTCCACCACCCTGGCCAGGAGTGGGGCAGCTGGGGGCACTGGGGTGGGATCTGACAAGCCCAGGGAGATGATGGGTTCCTGAGACCTGGGCAGAGTGTGGGTCCTGGGTGAAGCCGGTCAGGGCCAAGAGCCTTGTTAGTGCCATCAAAGTTCCAGCACTGAATAGCTTGGCAGTACTTGATTCTTCACATTTTTTGAGTTTCATGCTCTTGTAGTTTTCAGGAGAGACCCTGTTAAGAAGACATGATAAGAATGCAAAACCATCTGGCAGTTTTTGAATATGGAAAAACACAAAGCAGTTCACTACATTTTTGGTGAAAAAGCACAGGTTTCTTCTGGAGGCAAACAACTGCTATATGAGACTTTCATCCCAATTGCAAGAGATAATGTGAAAAGTGTTAAAAGTGACACTGAATTTTTTATCTTCTGCCATTTTATAATTCACTCCTGCAAGCAGGTATGACTTCATACACTATTTACTAGAATGCAGGGTATAAACAGGATGTTTTCTACATCAGTTGTGAAGTGGGAAGTGCTTGGGGGCTGAAGCCTAGCAGGGGGATGAGAAACTTCATTAATGTACATCCTTTAATTTTTAACAGTTAACTGTGCAACTGTGCTTGAAAATCTTCTCTTTGGTTGAAATTACTAAATACAAAGCCAGTGTATGTGTTTCTAATATGAGTTGACTCTAATTTAAGGCAGCAGGCATCAATGCTTTAAGAATACCTTTTGTAAGGCCTAACTAGAAGTTCACAGAAAAATAGCCAAAGGGGTATTTTTGTTAATTTGGTTTATTGAAACAGAAACATTCTCTACAATAATGAAATTTCAGTGGAAGTCTGGCAAAAAAGTATTTTTGTCAAGTGTTTTCCCATATATACATTTATAGTGGGCAAAATCTGTTTACAGATTTTGAGCACAGTTCCTTATGCCACCACAGTACTTGGGGTTTGAACATGTCCTCTCTAATTACAGAGAAATGTGCACTGCACAATTATTGTTTCTTCTTTGACTAAGCAGGAGTTTTCTCTTGGCAGAGCACATACTTGATGTATCAGTAGACTGTGAAATAACTTCTCTTTTACCCTAACACCAAATTTTATATTTTCATTCTATCTTTATTTTACTTTCATTACTGGTTTTTTTTCTTTGCATTCTGTTGACATTTACCTCTTTGCATCAACAGTGAAGAAAATGGGAAGGAGTAATTTGTTTTCTGACAGCATGGAAGGTGTTTTTTCCTTTTTTCTTTTCAGTTATTTGGATTTTATTTCTATTTTGTTTTCTTGTGGCTTTTTGTATGGATTACTTTAAAGTGTGCTTACGGCATGGTAAATACATATAGGGAGGCTACAGGCAATATTTCTAGAAACAAATCATGCTACCACACTGCTGTTTATCATAGAGGGCATTAAAAATTTGCTGAGTTTTTATTTGAAACAGACTTTGATAGGGTGGACAGTGCTGGTACCTTGTTACGGGTGCTGGACACAGATTTTTCTTTGGCAATTGGGTCCCACATAGAGGTAGAACTTTCCAGATTTCACTTTTGTTAGGGCATGTGTATTACACTTTACATCAGTCTGTGTCAACAGATAGAGCAGAACCTCAAGGGGTTCTGCAGTTTCCTCACATGAATGCAGGATCACTTCTGTCAGAGCTTATGTGGCTTGCAGCTAGAATGCTATGTCCATTTTTAGGACCCCAGTACAAAAAAAAACGACAATAAAATGGGGTGTTTTCAGTGAAGGGCCACTGAGGCAGCCAGGGAGCCAGTTTTGTGTGATTTCATTGAGACAGTGTGTTTAAGGAGGAAAGGTCTGAATACCAATTTTCCTACAGCACAGAAGAAACACACATCCCTGTGACAGAGCAAAGAGACTCATTTCCCTGGGCAACAAAATGAACCATGAGATTCTGCCCTTACTGTAGCTCTGGGACTCAAATATGTGAAACTGCACTTTAAATTTAGGATAGAACTTGTCTCAGTTCAGATTGCACTCCTCCCCTCACAAACTGGTGACCGGTCTGCAGGACCATTTCCATACAGGACTCTCAGAACATGAAGAGATTTTTCTTTCATGGTATCTTTATAGCTGTTGTGGAAAATGAGCCCTGATGTCATCGGGGATGAGAAGTTCTCTTTCACCTCTGGGTGGCACTGCTTAAAAACACTTCTGTTTGCTTTACGGCTCTTTGTAGAAACTGTCCATGACAAATTTCACTACAGTAGTTTGCATCATCATGCACAAGAGATAAACTGGTAAGTAAGGAAAGCTTCTGATCACAAACCACAGATACAGAGGGAGCTCGAGGGTTTTGTCAGTTTGTGCCCATTTTCCATATAATACAATTTCAGTTTGCTGTTTTTCTGAACACATTATTAGTACTCAATTGTTACTTCATAAAGATTTTACTGCAGTTTTTACATGCACTGTTTATATGAAGTTATGCTTACCTGGTAATAAATGATCAAGGGGAAATCAAACAGGAAATACCATTCTGATCACCTAGCTATTCCAGATAGATACGGTGATATAAGCTCTTACATATATCAAATATTACACCTTTCCACTATCAGGGAAAGTCCAGAGTCACCAGCTCCAAATTTCTTAAAAGTCATAATTCAGCATATGAAAAAAAAAAAAATAGAAAGGGTTTCTGTGCTTCCATTTATTTATCTGGGTTTTAAGTTGTCAGGGCACTGCTGGGTTAGTCTCCTCAGAACTACCCATGTGACTACAATAAGTGGCGATGAAGTTATTCTCAATGAAAGCTGAAACTGTCACTTATTGTGGGATTTTAAGGAAGATAACACAGGCTGTGAAAGCCACAAGAAAACTGAGACCATTGGTTGTGTTGCCTAGACACAGGCTGTATAACATACTGTCACCTATTACACCTTGGCTTCCATAATCCAATCTCAACAGCAGGTTCTCTCTTTAAATGAAAGAAAAGTTTAGAGCAGATGCAGAGCTATGGTGTTCCCTAGATTTTGCAGTCATTTACTTAGGTTGGGCAGAGGCTACTTTATTCCTGCATTTGAAATGGTTTGTTACTGGTCTGTTGATGGAATGCAAAGGTAGGATGTGGGAAGAGGTCTGAAGAAGATCAGATGTACAGTGAGGGAAGAAAGAATTCTTGCTCCATTTAAAAATAAAATCTTATGAGCTGAGCCTGCTACTATTTATTTATTTTAATGGTAGATCACTGTAAATTTTGGAACTCTCAAAAAAAATCACATAGATTTAATTTACTTTATGCTTCTCGGAATTTTTCAATTTCTTCTGGTGCTGGGAAAAAAAACTGCAAAGAGTATTGAAAAGAGAAGAAAAAAGACCTCAGGATTTCACCAGGATATATGCTTTGGTATCTTGTTCTTCAAAACCAGTTTCTATTTGAGATAAGAAGCTGTTCATCTACACACTGAAATATGAATATGCTGTGTGATGTATTTTAGGCTTTATATTATACGCTGATTCACCAGCATGTTCCTCCATTTTCATGTAACTGCAGCAATTTCAATGAAGGAATATTCTAAACTATAGCGCTTCTTTGTAATACATTATCATATCTGTGATATAATTCGAAACAAGTAACTTAGCCTTTTGTTACATAATTTCATAATTTGCGTAGATTGTTAGGCCTGAGTGTAGGATTTGTAACTGCTCCTAAACTTTTCTAAATCTGATCTTGGATTTCCACAATTCCTGAGCCCTCAGCAAGTCATATATTCTTGAAAGAGCAAAGCCCTTTACCTGATATCTAACTTTAGCAAATAAATCTGTACCACTGTAGTCAGAGGAATATGGCTTTTCTCCCAGTCACCGTACCCTCAAATAGTTTGTCTCTCTGGTGCCTTAATCTCCTCCTTTTCCCACATTTAATACATCTAATACAGTTTTGCATGAAAATGTTATAAAGGTTCATTAACTGATGTTCGTGCAATTTTTTGTATTACTGTCTTTGCTAATGTAATTGATCCATCTCTTTAATAAGTAACACCAGATTCTAAGAGGTACCGAAGTTTTTATAATACCCATAAGCTATTGTATGAGTACTGGAGGTATAGAATAAGATCTTAAATAAACAATGATTTCAAAATCTTACATGAAATTTTTCTCTGCAGTATTGAACTATGTTGTGAAAGAAAACATTTGTACAAGACCAAATTTAGAGTACAGAAGACACAGGTTGCAGGATATCATTTGCACAGCACTCAAAGATTACCCACTGAAACCATGATAAGGGAATAATCAGGCTGTTGCTTAAGTATTCAGTATGTGTTTGCTGTTGCTATAGGTAGTATAGAAAATGATACTAAACTAACACCAACATTTGTTTTCAGGTGGGGCAATAGAATTTGGAACACACTGTAGCTGGAATATGTGTGAGCAGAAAGAAGCAGTGTCCATCACTTAAATACCATCTACATGACTGTGATTTTTCTCTCACATATTATAACACTTTAAGCAGTTTGGAGGCTAGCAACTTGCTTTCCAGAGCATCAGGTAACACCTCTCTCACTTTTTTTCCTGATTATTATTTCTATAGAGTGATAATATAGCTGGATGAATTTATATTCTGATTACATACTGATTACTGCAGCATATTGTAGTTGTAGTTGTTTGGATTCTTTTTTTTAAGAGATTGTGCCAAAATACTCGTTTTGAACATTCTGGCAAATGTTATTTTTTTTTAATGCATTCATTGTTCTACCTGATATTTTCTCTGTCAGCGTAGGAAAGATGAAACAAATACTTCTAAATTTAGCTTGGAAAGTTAATCTCCTTACCTCATATATGGTTTTCTTACTGTTTAATTCCATCTTCACAGGATCAGAGGCCTGGCAACTTTTTTTGACTCCAGTCACAGCCTCTTTTTTAAAAAAAAGAGTATATTTTTATTTAAATTAACCTTAGGTGCCTGTATTTGAAAAAAATTATGTTAGTAAGAGTACACATTTGAAATAAATCAGACTAAGAGATGCCACTTAAGTTATAGAGCATATTTCGGATTAGCACATGATGCTAGAGCACGAGAAAGAATAGTTTTTACTTTGTAACTGTCAACTGCATTCTTACTTACTCGAACTTTGCATTTTTAGTCAAGATGCAATACTTTGCCCTTTTGAAAATTATTTTTTAGAGTTGTTACCAATTTCCCCACTTGTACAGCTCAAATGAAATTAAAAGAGCTTAATCTGCAGAAATTTTGACTCTAAGATTTTTGAAAAATCCTAGAAATGGTATAGAGATATACACAAACCAAGACCGTTGACTTAGTAACTTAGGTGGTAAATTTTCTCCCATGTTTTGCTGAGTTCATGAAAAAGATAGTGCCTTGTACTCAGGGGTGCCAGCATTGATCCTGAGTACAGTAATTGTCTATTTTGTCCTCTTTTTCCCTGCCATATAGTGTTATTGCCTCTTGGCTGAATATTTCTTGGCTACCATTACTAAGAAATTGTAGCTATCTGTCAGTGCTGTTGTACATTTATGGTATTATAAATTCAAGTTCATGATTTTCCCAGCCTGGCAAAATATGTTAAGAGTATTCCATCCAGAATCCATGAGAACAACATTGCTGAGTGGCCAGATACATCTTAAAAATATTGCTTGCAGCATTAGAGAAAGAGACACTAAAGCCTCTTCTTTCTCTCTCTGAAAAAAAAACAAAAAAAAAAAAACAAACCCTGGCTGAAAGGTTTGCAGTAAAGTGCTCCAGCTTTGTGTGTCCCAAGCTCTTATTCTGGGTGATTGCACCTGTGGCTATGTACTTTCT
This sequence comes from Climacteris rufus, assembly GCA_013398175.1. Taxonomy (NCBI): domain Eukaryota; kingdom Metazoa; phylum Chordata; class Aves; order Passeriformes; family Climacteridae; genus Climacteris; species Climacteris rufus. The sequence continues at coordinate 91,072 of VZRZ01004357.1, read as the reverse complement.
CTAGGAATAGGATGACAAAATACACAAGCTGTGGCTCTGTGTGATTATAGGAGGGAAGACTTTGAAAGACCTCTTGAGATGCCAGATATTTGCTTTAGAAGATTCTTAATTCAGACATTATGATGTGCATGCTGTATTAGTTGGCCTTTACTAGGAATTTCCAGTGGTCTGCTCGAAATGTTCTGTACTGGGCAGCAGTAGTTATATTCTTTCCATTGAATTTAATTAATTTTTTCATTTTTAAATTATAGAATTCTTGCTCTACCAACTTTTCACAGGTTTCAAACAACAAATACTGATGTAGACCACTCTTGCCTGCACAGGAAAACCATAATGTAATAAACAGTATAAACAGTAACATTCACTGTAGAGCAGTGTAGAGCAAAGCCTACTACTGTGAAATCAGGGTCTTACCATGCTAGGCACTGTATGAGCAACTTGTTGAGCATGATTTCTGTCTCAGCACTCACAGGCTAAATATGGAGAGGCAAAGTATGATGAAGGGATAAAAGCTTTTTACCTGCCATAGCCTCTAGATCCTATTTTTCAGTCTAAGTGACATGGTTCAGAAACATTAAACCATGAAGGACTGTAAGGATTAAGGTTGTAAAGTAGACCAGGTGGTCATCTCATTGATTAGGTGGAACCTCTTCAGTCAGGTACTTTATTTTTGTTTTGTAGGGCATGAATCCAGTGTACCCTAAATCAATAAGGTATCAATTTATGGCTAACGCATACAGTGGTTTCATAAGATAAAAGACATATTTGACTGAAGGAGCTGCTCTGCATAAAGAAATCAATGTGCTGATATTCAGTACTAAATTGTTGCAAAACATTCTTGTGTACGTGCCTTCAAAGTGCCAGGCTGGGAAAACTTTGCCTTTCTTTACAGTTGGACTTGTGTCTTCATGTAGAGATACTTGTATCTTGTTATCCCCATTGTCAGAGAACAAAGATGAAAGAGCGTGTTTGGATGACACTATCACTGATGTGACTTTTGGAGTAAATTAAAATGGAAACTAATGCATGAATGATCTTAGCTTTTCATATTGCTTTAGAGTGACAGAGACCTCACTTGAGCTTTTGTTGAAAGTCAAACTCAAATTTTGTTTTTAGAAAATAAGAAATTATTTGTGTCAAGTAGGACAAGAAACAGAATGAAAACCCACAAATCACTCCAGAATAAACAGTAGTAAATATATTTTACTGGGACAGGGATGGTATGGACCTGCCTTACTGCAGAGTTGAATTCAACAGTACAATTTTATTTTGATTTTGCTCCAGCTATGCTATGCAGAGATAGATTTGGAGCTAACATACGTCTCAAAGCTGAGTGTATAAACACAGCAAGTTTGTGTTTGCCTTTTTAGACAAACAATTCTGGAGACTGAGAATCCTTCTGTGAGGTTGCTAGATGCCTGCCTTGGGGCTGCAAACACAGTGGCTAGGTGGATTTAGGTCTTAGTGGTGTGCCAAGAGGAAAATATAATCTACTTGTGTTCATTATGCCTAAGGGCAATTGATAATACTAAAAGCAATGACATAGCCATATTCATGTTTATAGTGCTGAAGTTATCTTAACTAACCTAATAGTACCAAAACACAGACTCTCAGCTGTTGTTAGCGTCTTTCCTATGATATAAACAATTTTATTTACACATCAAAAAGGAAGAGCCCTATTTGTACAATTATAACCACTTAAAAATGTCTTAATGAGCCCTCTCCTTGTTGAAGTAAGTGTTCAATGCATTTACTGTTCATGCCATGGCAACACATGCTTTCCGTTTCTTTGTATGTGTTCTACTGCCTTGGTATCAGTTGTGTCAGCACCACCTGCAAAATAAACAGTATCCTTGGAGAGTGTAAACTTAACACAGGAACACCATTGGTGCTGTATTGCTTGTGTGATTGCATTTTGTGTCTGATATGTGATAGAGATCACCTGGGAATGGCTTGTCAAGTCATAGTTGTACAGTATTCAGTGATACAAATTGATATCCATGAGATTTGACCTGAATGATAGCACAGAAAAAGTATTTGTTGCTGTGCAAGGAACAGATTATATTGTAACAATAGAAATATGACTAAAAATAGATAAGAACTGTAAGATTGAGCTCTGTTTTTCTTGTTTTCCTTTTGAAATGCTTCAAATGAGTAAACAGTTGTAAAATTTAACTCTCTTTTTATCTAACATGCACATTTTGTGTGGACAGTTGAAACAGACAATGCAAAACAAACAAGGCAAAACTTGAGGACACGTGGAAGAAGTATCTGCTGATGGTTTAAGAGCAGTTAGTAAAACAGAACATGTTTCCCAAGAAACTGAAAGTGTGGACTGCGACTTTTTTGTGGACACATCAGAGTATAATATTTTTAAAAATTTTAATCCTCGTAATTCACTTTTCCGTGTCTGTCCTGCTCTGCTGAGTTATGCTGGCCATAATCCTCCATATTTCATAAAAGTCTCCCCATTCAGTGGAATATTTCAGGAATTCTTTTCTGGTCCATTTAATCTCTCCCTTCTCTTACCCAAGGGAGAGTGAGTGAGTGGCCATGTGGTGCTTGGTTAGTGGCTGAGATTAAACCATGACAGTAGTACATTCACTGCACTGGAAACTGTTCTGTTTACCTCTTAAATATTATTTAATCTGTGATATTCTGGTTTAGTAGAATAAAAGGAATAGCCAAAAGGAACGAGCAAGAAAAGCAAAATAAAATAAAGTCAAACAGGAATTATATTGAGAATTCATTACTGTTTCTCACAACTAAGCCAATGTTGCTTTCAGGCAGCACATGTGAAAGGAAAAGTTGGGCTTTTTTCCCACAAAACTTGAAATTGTGAAAATCTTTACCATACCTGTCACAGATGCTCAAAAGTATAAACAGATAAAGGAAGGAATAAGGAAAAGCTAATGGAGATGTATTCATCAACAACTGTTGAACATTATGGTCTTTAAGCAACCTCAGACTTAGGATGTCACTCATAATTTGGAATTTGGCAAGTCAGAAGGGCCAGAGAAAGTATCTGTGATAGATGCTATGTTTGTGGCCTTTCTCCCTAAGATTCTGCTGGCAGTGGTCAGAGAGTCTTGCTAAGCTGTTTTTGATCTGGCTTAGCCCCAGAGGTCTTAAGTTCAAAGATTTTTTCTTCACAAAGATGAAAACCTTGCTTTTGTCATCCTGGCACAGGAGGATAGTAGTATGTAAACTGGGTATTGTTGCTGTGAAGGTCCAATTAAATCATGGTATTTCACCACAATGAATTAAAGTGACTCTTTCCTCCTCCCACAGGTTTTGTTGCTGACAGATGACCCAACAGGACTTTTTTATTCTATACACATATCCAGCGTGTCTGCTGCTGAAGGATATCTGAAGACTACATGTCAAGGTACAGCTGTCTAAAAGATACCTTCTACCACAAATAGTTAGGGTGAGCTTTTTGAAACATAACGCGTTAGAAGTAATCTTTCAGAGTAACATCCCTTTGAAGCAGCACGTTCCACATAGTTTCTGTTCTGTACGTGCCTCCTCTGCCCTTTAGCTAGGGCACACTCTGCAGTGTTCCATGTCATCATTGCTCATTGTGATACATTCCTTTAGTAGTAATTCAGGGTTCTACCACAACTTTTTAAATGCCATTAAGATGTAATGAATTTCTGCTGTGCCTCAATAAGAACACAGTCATCAGGAGTAAAAAAAATTAATAGGAAAAATCAAACTGAAAAGACCAAAGACGATGCAACAACATAAGTAAACACTTCCCAAAACTTCTATATCTACTACCTGCAATTTCAAGCAGCAAATCTGTGATACAGATCTTCTTCCCAGTGATTTACATTTGCCAAGCAGTAAAAAAGTTGTACTTTTTCTAACTGTTTGAATATGCAGGCCCACTCAGCTTAAAAATAATTCAGCTTTGAGTTTGTCTTTTTGTTCCTTCGACAGCTCTCTTACAAAACAGTGTTCTTCTCAATGTGACGGTGCTTTGGTCCCGTTCTAAATGAGTGTCTACTGTGCACCTTTTGTAAGTCTCTTCAGTCAGCAAAGGTCCTATTGTTAGGTAGTGATCTAGGTCCCCATTCTGGCAAGTTCAGACCATAATTGTGTTTTGTTCTAGTAGGAGAGACAGTGTAATATGTTCAACACTGTATTTGCTCCATTCTAAATGTGTTTTGACCTCAGTTCTCTGCAAGAAGGTCCAGAGGCCTTTAATCAAAAAATACACTTCACTGTTCAAATCAGGTACCTACATTTCTTTTAAATCTCAAAATTTAGACGCAGAAAAGGTTGAAGCAAGAACTGAGAGCTAAAACTCCACAATTTTAAAAAACTTTAAAAAATTCATGTATTTTCTCGTTCTCAGCCTAAATTGCAATTTTTTTATAAACAGTTTTATCAGCCTCTCAGAATCTCCCAAACAGAATTCTCTAGTGCATTGTAAAATTTTAGATAAAAGCATTTTATAATTTTTGCATTAAGATACTATATTTTTGGAGCACCACTCCATGTGCTATTTTAGTAGATAGAATAGATTGTCTACTAACTGTGTAATTTTCTCCTACTTAACAACTTCACTTGTCCAGTTTAAGAAACTTTCTTAATCAGTTTGTTATATATAATTAGATAAGGAATGTAGATATTTCTCCTTAATTTTGTGTTTCTGCATGATATTAACTCTGGTTAGTTACCATTTACATAATTTTGGGTTTGAATTTAGAAAATGTTTATGAATTTCCATTTTGGCATTTTTATGAAAATAATTAAGAGAGAAATGTTGTAGAGCTTCATTTATTGAAAAAAATTACTTTTGAAATTTTTCTGCAATTAGAAAATGTTCAGACTCTGCTATGGATAAACACATGAAGGCACGTTTTATAGGAAGTCTGAAAGGAGTAACATCTAGAAAAGTTTGGGCCAGAGACAAAGAATGTTGTTGAAAGCTACTACACTACACAGCTCACGCTAAATTTGATAGTAGTTGAAGGTGTTAAACATTACACACGATTTGCCTGACTTAACCTTAGGCTTTGATCTTGTTAATCACTTAAGAGTTTTCCTCCCTTTAATTTTGACAGATAGGCCAGGCTATAAACGTAAAGCCACCAGATACGTACTTTAATCCACTGGGTCTTTCTGTCAGATCAATTTGTAAGGTATTATAACAGAAGTTGAACCATTCAGACAGTAGGAGTTTATCTATCAACACTGGGCATAGTTCTACATGTTTGGGTCATTCATAGCTTATATTTTCTATTGTGTTGCCCCAGAACACTGAGTAGTATCAGTTTGTGGATAAAATCAGATAAAGCAGGGCAGAATGGATACTGGTGATACTGGTGAACAGGAGATACTGAAAAGCTCTTGCCCATTGTGCGGTTTTCTACGTGTGATGCACATTCATAACCTACACTTTAGCTTTGTAATTGAGGATTTCTTCTGTATTGCTTGCTGATTCTAGATTTCTTGGACTTGCTGGACTGTGGCCTGAGTGTTGGTCTGTCCATAGGTGAGTGGTAAACCTAAACATCATTGCCTAGGAAAGTGGTCTGCTGTTGAGATCTCCTCTGCAGCACTGTGTATTGTGAACATGCCAGCTTGCCTTCTGCTGGCTTCTCAGAGAGTTTTCACTCAGGTTACCTAAAAGACACTTTATGGCCTGGTCACAGATCGTCTTAAATACAAATGAAAGCAATAACATATTTCATGTGGAAAAAGGAGCTGTCTAAAAGAATGACTTGGATTCTGGTAGAAATAACAGTTTTTTAGCTTTAACCCAAATATGTGAATAGAACAGCTTCCACCTTTCTCATTTCTCATCTTCTGAGGACAAGTTTCAGCAGAAAAGACAGCTTGTTTTTTCAATCCAGAATTTACTAACAATTTGTAGTGTTGTATATAAAACAAAAGCCTGATTCAAAGCTTGTCATTAAGCAAGAACAGGCGTTATGCATACTTCTACTTTTGGCAAGAGAAAAACAACATGTGATGCAGAAAAATCAAAGTGTTCATAGCAATATTTGGGAATATACATGCACTATCTTGACAAGTACAGTTTCACACCTTTGATAGGATGGACAAATATACACATACCAATTATATTTTGGACTTACAGAAATTTAAGGGATTTTGATCAGTCGACTATCTTATACACAGGAAATTCCATTTTTTGTAATAACTGAATGGAAATTTAATGGAAGGTTGTTTTGCACCTAAATATTTTTACACCTAAAAAGATTGTCAGTATTGCACTTCTGTTGAAATCCCAGAACATTAAATTTGCTTTATTACATCCTTCTCTTGATGAATGAGAAATGCAAAGGTGTATTTTCAGCTTCACTTTTAGGCAGACATTTTGCTTAAAGTACATTTTATCAAATAATAGGCTAACTTTAGACAAATTAAAATGTATTTTGTGGTCTAGCTGTGATGTTAAACTATTGGCCTCTCTACCATGGCAAAATGAACAGATATAAGGCTGTGACCATTTCATAACAAGGGGGAGTGCCCACTAAGAAAGATGGCTTACTTGTGTTCACATAAATAATTTTTTTTGAAGCAGCATGACACACAGCAGCTTAGATAATGCATATTCTTTGCTTTCCATTTAGTCTTTGCAAAACTAACAGATCCAGGATTTGAATGTTCTTTAACCTTGTTGTGTGAACTGCTTAGACATCAGCCTTTAAAGGCTGGGACTGCAGTTATATTAATGAAAAATGAGAATCGAAGTGTTGTGAGAGTTGCCTGCAGATTGGTTAATGATGGCTTAAAAATAACAATAAGGATAGAGAAAAAATAATTAGTTAATTTATTCAGATTCTGACACAGCTTTTGTGCTGTTCTTAGACTGAGCTCTGTGGTCCTTAAGTTCCAATAGCTGTTATACACACTTCTATCCCATGACTTATGTCCCTTGTCTTTCTTTTGCAGGGTTAAAAACTGAGTGAGCATGTGTTAGACAACTGATGTTCTTAAGTGATGATTTTGTGTGCTAAAACCCCCAGGCAACAAAACTCATAACCGATGCTGCTGCCATTTGTACCTTAGTTTACTTGCTGTGTCATTAGGGATTATAATGAATTTTAGAGAGGATTACTTGGATTTCTTGGAATGGGCTAGCCAATAAACAAGTTGCTTTCTCTCATATGCCAATGTCTGTGTTCAAAGTCTTTGCATTCCAATCGTCTGTCCAGTGTCACCTTGTGGAAAGATGTTGATAGGTACCTCCAGCAGCAATGCAGAGGATACTCCCTTTCCTAGAGACAACTCTTGCTTTTAAGCTCTTTCTGTGGTTCTGACACCTTGACCCTCATCTGATAGATTTGCAACAGAAAAGTACACATGAAAATATTATTTCACCTTTAAGCTGTTACCTGGATGTTGATGGAAAAATAATGCCTTAAAGTAGAAGGCTCTGCTGTGCTGCTGAGATTACTTAATATTTTTTTCCCTTCCAGGTACTTTTTGCAATGAAATTGTACTGGCTGACTTTTTGGTAGCTTAAGGGATAAAAATCCTAGGAACAAAGTTTATATGTCTGTAGTGCATATCTAGTATGGGAAACATGTGTTTCCAAATATAAAGACAGAAGGAAAAAGTAAGAGAAAAAACAATTCCCAGTAAAAGAGAGACGTGGACATTCTGGCATGAGTCCAGAAAAGGGTCACTAAAATGATTAAAGAGATTGGTGAAGCATCTAATATTCAAAGAGAGGCCGAGAATGCTCGGTTTGTTTAGCGTTGGGAAAAGTCAGGGGGATGTTGTTAATGCATATTAACAGCTGATGGGTGGGGAGTGAAGAAGATGGAGCCAAAGTCTTCTCCGTGGTATCTAGGAAAAAAAAAAAGAGCAATGGCCACAAATTGAAATACAGGAAATTCCACTGAAAAATAAGAAAAAAAAAATTACTGTGAGGGTGGTGAAACACTGGCACAGTTTGCTCAGAGACAGTGGTGCCTCATCCTTGGAAATATTGAAAAGCCATCTGGACATGGCTCCGGGCAATCTGTTATGGCTGACCCTGCTCTGAGCTGTGGGTTGGATTAGGTGATCTCCAGAGGCACTTCAGCTGCTCTGTGATTCCCAGTCAAAACCCTTACAAACTATGTCTTAATGATCTGTTTTTAATGATCTGAATGGACACCAATATCTGCTTGTTTATATGTCTTAAGAGGCACCTGTAACAAATAAATGAATTTTTGATGTACAGGCAATTTACTCCGGATATTAAAGGATTTAACCAGTACTGGCTTTCTTTTATGTAAAAGAGAACAATATTCTTTATTCTGTATGTGTAATTCAGTGTATTTGACTGCATGCTCTAACATAATTTTGCATCTATTTTGGAGTAATGATAGCCTATAACTGCTTTTATAAAGCAAGAATGTGTACAGCATTCATATTAGTTGAGAAAGGGGTCTGCACTGGAATCTTGGGTGCTAGAAAGCTGGAATATTTCCAGAAGATTATAAGATCTGTGCTTCTGTTATTATGTTCACATGTAAAATCATAAATATATTTGCAGCTGTACAACTTAAGTTTCCAAAGTCATTAGCCTAAGTTTAAGCGTCAACTTAATCTGAACAGATGCAAAAAATGTAATTTTCTTCCTTTTTTTGCCAGGCTCGAAAAGCAGTGTGATCATTCATGTGAAAGAAGTAAATAATTGTTTACATTATATGTAGTTAAAGAATAATGTTACCAATCAATTCTGAAAATTGAGCTGCAGTTCTATGTTTGTGCCACAGAAGTATTAATTCTCTTGAAGCTAACATTCCTTCACAGACCAAGTCAGAGCAAAAACCATATGAAAAATGTTGAAGTTTGCAAGTTAGTACACTGGGAAGTAATTTGTCTCAGCAGGGAGGGAGCTAATCTCTTTCCAGTTTTTGTCTGGAAATTGATGGGTTTGTTTCATAGATAAGGCTCAGGCATCAAAGACAAACTGAAAAGAGGCACTGCATGGGTGGGGACAGTATGAGTCAGTTCTAGCACAGTAGCAAATTCTGTCATCAGTTATAAATATCTTGATGAACTTAAGTGACATGAATAGTTTTATATGAAATTTCAGAAGTGCCCCTTTTTAGCTGTTCTGTCAGCCTGATATTAAAAATATGCACAAATAAAGAATCACAAATGACTGAAATAACTTTTATCAGATTTATGTTTTTAGGTGTGTCTTCACCAGAGCTGGGGGCTGAGATAGGAAATGTACCTGAGCATTGTACAGCATAGAGCATTTTACAATAGGATATATTCCAGAAATATTGCAAACTTCATGTTTTTGCAAGTCAGTCTCATTCATAGATGTTGAGAGCTCTTGAAAGCAATAGGTAAAATTCACTGTTGGTGTAAATTATTTTACTCAAATCTCTCCTTTTTAGAAAGAAACAGCAGGAGATTGAGGAGAAGTCAAAGGGGTTTCTTTTCCTTATACAGATTTTGCATCAGCATTTCTGTTTGCTGAAATTAACTCCCTTAACTTTGCCTGCCTATAGCAGACAGGGTTGCTTATGTTGCAGATCTCTCAGGCTTTTGGGTTTTTTTTTCTGTAACTATGAGACAGCTTGTTTTGATATAACCCTTTCTTTTGTGAATATTTGGTTAAGCTTATAGGAGTTTCTACTTTAGGACACTAATAACAAAACAAAAGCTGAGGTAATGCAAAGCTACTACTTCATCATAAACTTGAGGACAGAGATGTTTTTCTCTGTATTTCTCCATTAACTTCACATTAGGATTCTGAACTGAGCAGGATGTAGTGGCTTCTTAGATGAATACATATTTGCTATGCAGTGACTTCATGTGAACTTAAACTCAATTTTCTTTAAATAGAAAAGGTTGCCTTTTAAAATTGAAATGTATTGGGTAGTTATTGACGTAAAGAAGAAAGGATTGAAACAGTGATTTGACATGTACTTTGTATAAATGAGACATTCCTGTTTATCAGCATGAAAATATTAATCCTTCTTTTGACAATGTGTGCTAATCATTTTGAAGAAGCACTTTTAGTACTAAGTAATGTTTGTTGGCTTTCTTTTGGACATCTCTGTTACTCCACCTACACACTCCTGAAGTAGTGGTTTACTTTTTCATGCATCGGTAGTGCTGAGTTGCTTGTAGACATTAGCTGAACTGCATGGTTATTATCAAACAGAATGATCCACTTGGTCTTCTATTATTATAATTTGCAACAAGTCCCTGGGCATTGGGATAGTAAGGCCAACTTATGTCAGCTGCCATGTGCCAGGCTCCCAGTTATGCAATTTTTATATATTTGTTTTAAAGGTTAGGAAAAACAGCATTTACTTTTTAAGATGTGCTCATAATGCTGTTAAACTCCAATAATGGCCTTTTCCTGTCATCTGAGCATTTTTGAGATTTCAGTTGGGTCTTTTTTTCTCATTTTCTGTGAATCCAGAGTTAAAATCTCCAAAGAGGGAAAGAAGAAAATTGGATGCCAACCAAGAAAACGAGCTCTGATCAGTTTGAAATATTTCATTTAAATGATTTGATATGTTGTTTTGATAGTGATCTTTTCTTTTTCTACCCTTTTAAACATATGGTAAGTTTCTAAAATAACAGTGTCTTCAAAGAACTGAAATTTCATTTAGAAAATAACAGAATAAGGTGTTTAAAAGCTTCAATTTCAGGGTTTTTTTGAGCATGTTCTGTATTGAAATGCATTGAACTGAATTTCCTCTGAACAGTTTCAATTTAGACAACTTTGAGTCCAAAATCTTTGGCCACAGTATTAGTTTCATTTACTTGGTGAAAGGACACAGTTTCTGTCATTTTGTGGATTGGTTGTCTGAAATCCACCAGTACCAAAGGAAATATTGCTGTGACTAAAGACTTCCTATTATAAGGTAAGGATTTTAGTTCTGACTCCTTTGAAGATAACTAAAGCAGAAAGTATTTTCAGCCTCATTTGTCTCTTATCTACATCTGCTGCTAGCAGGCATTGTGTTTAGAAAAGGAATATTTATGAGGCAGTAATTCTCACAAACCACCTTGATTTTCATCTAGATGAGTTGCACAAGAGAGGAGAAGCAGTTCTTCTGAATTCAGGGATCTGTGTTTCTCCTGGGGAGCAGCAGTAGGTTAGTCACTGCTAAGAGCCAAACACCCACCCAGCTGCTCACCCACTCCTCCTCAGGGGGCAGGGGAAGAAAATAGGATGAGAAAACTGGTGAGTTGAGATAGAGTCAGAGAAACTACATACCAATTACTGCTGTGAGTAAAACAGCCCTGACTTGGGGAAAATGCATTTGATGTATTGCCAGTGAAGATATATTCAGGTAGTGAGAAACTAAGACAAACAATAAAACAGCATCTTTCCCTCTTTCGGGTGCAACTTCACTCCTCTCAGATCACACCACCCATCCCTCAAGCAGAGTAGTGAGGGATGGTGAAGGGCAGTTAGTCCATAGCAGGTCCTCTCAGTCTCTCCTTCCATCTGATACTTTTCTTCTGCTCTAGTGTGGGTCCTTCCATGAGCTGCAGTCCTACAGGAAAAGAATTGCTTTGGCATGAGGTCTTCCCAGACCGCATCCACATCTCTGCTTCAGTGTGGACTCTTCAAGCAGCTGCAGGGGAGTTTCTGCTCCAGCATCTCTAGCACCTTGTCTCCTTCTATCACATTGGCACAGACACTGCTGTTTCTCATTCCCTTTTTTTTCTTCTCCCCTGCCTGTCCAGCAGTTTTTCCTTTTCTCAAGTATGTTATCACCGATGTGTGAACATAATGGGTTCAGCTGTGTCCTATGTTAGGTGTGTTGAAGCCAGGAGGAATCAGCTGTGTCCAGCACCGGGCAGTCTCAGCCTCCTCCCATTCCTCCCTATAAGCCCCTGCTATCAAAACCTTGACATGGACACCCAATGGATAAGCTTGTCTGTCTGCCACCCTGACAGTAGTGCTTTTAAAATAGATCAGGGGATATATCTTTGCTATATGACATAAAAGGTGATATGGTCTAAGACTTTGAACTTGACAGGATAAAAAAGCCCTTCTATTATCTAATAACTGTCTGTCTGTCTATCTATCTATCTATCTATCTATCTATCTATCTATCTATCTATCCTGAGTGCACATATATAAACAATTTGGTCCCTTTAAAAGGTCCCTGTTATTATTAGCTATTTAATATGCTTGTTGAGAGCAGATCAGTTATGAGTCATTATTATCCCTTCCATGATCCTGTTCTCGAACTTTGAGATTTACACTTCTGTTCTCTCTTAAACTGATCACAGAAAAAAGATATATCCTGCATATTTATGTAGTGTATGTAATGTGATTAGGAGCACATGCAATTTAGAATGAAACAGAATTGTTGATGATAGATAAAAGATAGATCAAAATGTATCAGTTCAATAAAGCTCTGATGTGCTTAAAATTAAGAAAATGCACAGCTGCACCAGGGAAGGGCAAAAAACAATGGTAAAATTAAAGCAAAATAATGGGAATTGAGGGCCTGAGGATATTTGCATGTGTGGAGAGGACTTTGGTATGGTTCTTGTTCAGCACATTAGTTTGCCAAGCTGGTAGAAATGGTTCTCACAATAAAGATGAGCCTATTCTGAATCCACTCCTTTGTAGTGTACAAATATGTTGCTATTACTTATTACTCTCTCGTCTCACCTTCTTGGTTCTGAAGTATTTTAGGTTATACCTTGATAAGGAGCTTTATTTTCAGTTGCAAACAAGTTTGTTGTTATTTATTGCCGTATAAACAACTCCATGTATGTTAGAAATTATGTCTCAATTTATATTTTTAGTCTGAGAAAATTCTAAGAAAATCTGTAATTTAAGGAATATCAATGGCAATAAAAAGAAAGAAGTATCTAATTTAAAATTATTTTTTTATCCCTGAAATGGAGTCACACAAAAATTACTTTTCACCTCCATTCCCTTCAGTTTCTGACAGGAGATAAAAGTTAAGGGCTAGTATCTAGAAAACACTCTGAACAAAGCCTATTACATATTCTTTTTCTTATAGTTCAAAAATGCAGAGGAGTAGCTCAGTTCAGCTTGAGGTTATAAATCTTACAAAAATGATACAATGACTATAACAGCCTCTGATATCATCATAAGTGCATGGATGATGTGGCGTAACATGTACTGTGTTATTCAAGCAGCAAGTCTTATTTCCAAAAGCAATATTAACCCTAAAATAACATTAAACCAATAAGACAGTCTAACTGCTTAGAGACAGCTCGCGTGATCAGATTATAGTATGTCACTTCTTTTTAGATCACTCTCTTCTAAGTAAACAGACATCCTACAGCATCTGAGTATTTCCCTGTGGCAGTCTGCTAAGAAAAACATGAAGAGAGACCTATCCGACGTGGCTCTTTCCGCTAGCTGTGATTTATTTGAAGCCACAAGGATTGCTTATCTGTCAAGACAGAGACACGGAGCCCGGGCCTGCCTGCTTGCTCTGAGTGGAGGGTCCATTGTTCTCTCTCAACACTGGAGATATTGCCGTGGGTTGACCTTGGCTGGTGACCTCATCAGAGGTGATTTTGTAAATTCAAATAACTTTTTGCAAGTTGCTTTTTTTTTTCTTAACACATTCCAAATGAAAGCCATGAGGATTGTGATTCCAAGTAGAGGTTGCTCTGAAGGGGGTATCGTATTTCTGCATTTTTTTTGTTTGGTTTTTTTTTCATTCTCTAAGGCCTTGTGCTGTCTTCTGACTCTCTGAAGAGAGCGGTGGCTGTGCCTGCAAAAAGAGAGTGTCAGCTGCTGCTCTTCTGAAGAAAAGTGTAACTGCATAAATGTGCCATTAGAATCTTATGGAAACATGGCCAATATTCTACTATAAAGCACACCTTCCTTGTCATTATGATATGTCATCATTACCTAAAGGTTTCAAGAATTAATCTGAATATATTTCTCCAATTCAGCATCCCTTTAGACAGTATTAGATCTATATAAGAATATGGTCTTCCTTCAGTACAGTCTGAAAATCAGCACAGTTTTTCTTAATTAGTGTTTGAAATTATCAAGAATTAAGGGACAATAACAAAAATTAAATAATTAAAAATTGTAATTTTTAAATTTAGAAAATAATCTGAAAATAGATATGTTGCCTTACTCTTTGCTGTTAAAAATAACTAGTTCCATAGTAGCTAGTTCTCAAGGTTATTGTTCTGTAAACATAGCCATGTTATTGTAGAACTATCTTATCAATGCATTCCTTTCCCATCGACACAGATCTTTGATGGACATTTTCCTTGACCACTGTAGTTGAAGGAGGAAGAACTGATTTCCTCCAATGACTAGTGATTTCTAAAAGAGTATATAAGATAATAAAGAAGTGGGTCTTGCCCCCCTTCCTTCCTTTCCTCTGAACTTGAACACAGCTGTCTCTGGCTCTACTTTCTGTGCCTCCAGCATTCCAGCAGCGTTATAGATACTGTTTAGTATTCAGGAGAGTGAAGATAAAAGCATGAATGCATTTCACAGAATAGCACAGTATAATGCAGCTGTATCCTGAAGGGGAGTAGAGCATCTGAACATACCTCCTTTCCAGCTGCAGCTACATTCAGAGAATCACAGAATCACAGAATCTCAGAATCTCAGAATCACAGAATCGCAGAATCACAGAATGGGTGAAGTTGAAAGGGACCACATTGGGTTATCTGGTCCAACCTCTCTGCTCCTAGAGCACTTGTCACAGGATTGTGTCCAGATTGTTCGTGAACATCCCCAGCGAGGGTGTGTCCACAACCTGTCTGGACAATCTGTTCCAGTGCTTGGTCACCTGACCAACAGAGAAGTTCTTCCTTATATTCAAATGGAACTCTCTGTGCCTCAATTTCTGCCTATTGCCTCCAATTCTATCTGTTGGCACCACTGACAAGAGCCTGACTCAAAACCTGACGATTGGAGAGAAGAAGATCTTTCTGTTTGTGTGAAGAATGAATGTAGTAAGGGGGAGGAAGCTTGAAAATGCATCAGCTTTCTGTTGCAATGGAGCAGAAGAAGCAGAAACATTATAAACCTGTATGGACATCCAGGTCCTTCCAAACTGACCTCTCCTTAGTTTTAAACGATAGGTGATACACTGTCTTTTAAGTTAATTCGTCTGCTTTTTCCTGGCTTTGTGTTACTGTATCACCGGAGAAAGACCACAAGGATCAGTTTGGGGTTCAGTCTGATCAAACGGGAAAATGAACAGATCCTTTCCAGTAGAAATTATATGTACTGGACTTTATCTATGACAAGTGCAAAGTAAATGACTATATTTGCCTAAGAGATAGAAGAAATAATATTAGTGGGTCACTTATTCTTTAGCTTGGCCAATATATGCTTTTCTTTTTTAAAAAATTCAAAATTTTTATATTTTATCTAGTCTAATTTCTATGCCTTACACAGTGGAGCTTTGAAGTACTCTTTCACATATTTTACTGAAAGAACTTCTTGAAAACAACAGCAATACCTTTTACTATTCTGTCTATTGTCATGTATTCATCTTACAGAGTTACTACCAGTAAATATTTTTATGGCTTTTGGTAATTTGATTATAATTTGATTAAAAATTAACACCATCATACAAAAGTATTTTATTAAATTAAAAAATACATAAATGTACCACTGAGCATTAAATTAAAATTAAGTAGTAAGTTTTGTTTGTGTATAATTTTTAGTCAATATTACTGTGTGTCCAAAAATTTGTGTTGACATCTGGGGATTCATTTAGACAAGGGAAAAGATTAATATATGGAAATTTGGTTGTGATAATAGCTAATATAGTTTGGTTATTTTTGAAGGAGGTGGACATTGCCTTTCTATTTTTTATTGAGCATTTGTCAAAAAATTGTAATCTAATGTCACTTTTTAGTACTATTTAGATTAGAAACAGATGCTATGACAAAATTACAGTGCAGAAATACAGGCTAGAAATCTTCATAAAAAAAAATCCTGGGTCTAATTGGCTCAAAATTCTATATATGTATAAGATCATCTGGTAAAATACTAGTTCAGCATATGAGGGAATTTAGAGAAAGGTACTTCCAAACCAAAATAAAATGAAAGGAAAACAGTAGGTCTGGGAATATACAAGGAAGACACCAGAAAATGACAATTTAATTTAAAGGATATAAAAATAACTGAAGGTATTTGAGTAGAGTTTCTCTGTCAGTGTGGGGGTGTGTTTGTGTACCTACATATACTTAGTTAGACATAAACATGCATATGCAGAAATATCTGCTTATAATGTTTATATATAAGTGAGGGTAAATGCAGAAAGGACAAACCCAAGTATCCTGAGAGCTACACTAACAGAAATAGTGACTGACTTTAGCTTTAAAACTCAGCATGGGAATCCTGCTTGATACTAGGAACATACATTTAGTTCAATTTTTTACAACTAGTGCTGCAAGTACTACAACCAAATATAAGTCAGTGGTACCTGTATTTTCTCAGATCTTGCTTGTACCTACAGTTAACACAAGTGAGTGAGGTAGACTTGTACTGGGAATTCAGGCACAGTGGTAGAGCACTGAAAGTGATTGGGTTGTTTCATCCACACACCGTCAGGTTTGAGTTAGATATTTTGGCCTCTGAATCCTGGACAGATACAAGGCCTTTAGATTGGGGTCTATATTTCATACTATTTCCGTGTCTATCAAAGAAATGGGTAACTAAACCCAGGTTTAAAATTAAGTGTGTCTTGCCACTGGGCATTTGTAGCTCTGAAGTCTGTTGTGGAATTAGATGTTGTGCACTAATCAGTCTTTTCTTATACCCAGCTTAGATGGGAGGAGGAGCAATGAGCTGGTTCACTGTCTTGAAGGCTAAGAAATACAGACTTAAATCCTTGCCCTAAATCAGGCAGTGAACTGGATCTCTGGAGTGGTAACAGAGCTCTTTAACTGCTAGCCAGAGGAACGGAGGACAGGAACAGCTGGCTGCCTGGGCTGTAAGAGGGGATGGTCAGGTTTCTTCGGGCAAGATTGGCAAAGCAGTGATGAGCTGTGCATTGCACCAAAGTTAAGACATTAAGCAGCTTAGTGTTGTCAGAGCTGGAATAGTTATACACGTGCCCAGCAGCAAAGCTGTACTGTTAGCAATTTGGGAGCCTCAGGAGCCTGGACAGGAGTCGGCAGCAGATCAGACCAAGTGTTTGAAGATGTTATTTTTTTACTTTGAAGTGTTTGTAGGAGGCAAAACTTTACAATATGTCTAAAGCCTTGTATTTTTCACTTTTTGACCTCAGTTTATGAACTCACTTTAAAAACAACCTCTGACTGCCAACAAGGAAATAAGACCTGATCCCAGCAAAAGATTTTATGATGTCCTCCAGAAGGAATTGAAAGATCTGTCCCTCATAGTCACTTATGCTGCCAGAGCTTCAGGAAGCTTCTTTAGTTTATGCTTCACAATGTCTCTACAAAATAAGAAAGTTGGCAAGGCTCTTGCATGGAATTTCAGATAGAAAAACTGAGGCACATGGGGTTAAATTTTAAGGTAAGCTGATAATGCTTTGACCAAGGAACTCATGCACTGTCTGCTTAAGCTCTTGCTTGACCATGCTCTTTGGGATATGCAAAGAATAATAGTTATAAATTAACAGATTGGTGAGAAATTCAAGGAAGGTAAAAAAAATCATAAAAAAGAAAATGTCTGACAACTCTAGCTGTATTAATAAGTGACATTTTCAGGAAAACTAAGATTTTAGAACCAATACAGTAAGAAATAAATCTTTAATAAGCTGACAGCACTGATTAGATCTGCAGTTAGTTGTAACATGACTTTTTTACAAATCATTGTGTGTTAAGGTTGGTACACAGATGACTGCATTGTTAATTTGCTGAAAGGGCTGTAGGGTCATGAAAACAAATAGTCAAGGAAGAAAATAAATGTTTGAAATGTTGTAGAAAGAAACTAGGGATATGGAAACATTTCTAGCCATTTTTTTCCCAGTTGAAGGAATTTGAGATGCTCTGTAAGCATTCACATATCACTGCAGGGACTTATGAAGATGTAATGTAAACAAATAAAAATGCAGTCTAGGATGGCTCTTTTTTCAGATGCCCATACTCAGAAAATAATGAGAACATGGCTGACCCTTCCCTTCAGTTAGTATATATTACAGAACAGAAGGTAAGTGTCATTGGTTAAATACAGCTGAGGCAAACAAATAAGAAAAACTAATCTGAGAATTGTTATGCATTTAAATCTGAGGCTGTACACTCCAGAATTAAATTCTAACCCACTTAAAGATGATGGGTCAAGTTGTACTACTGCAAGGCTAGACATTTCCCATAGGAATATGCCTTCTGAATACAAATGGGTATTCAGATTTGAATTAAATATTGTGGTGGTCAAAAACCAGAGCAACTCACACAGGAGTTTTTCAGTTCAGCTAACCATCCAGGCAGAGCTCTCTTAAAAGCAGAGTTCTAGTTTTGGTTTTTTTTCCTCCCCAGAGGCATACTTTTTTTCCTCATTCTGCATCCTCAGCTGTTGGTTATCAAATCTCTGTTGGAGACTTTAATGAATAAAAGGCCATGAGGATTAACTTGATAAGAAGTTCATGTATATCAAACAGTAAAATGCTGTTGTAATGTGATGGTTCAAAATCTTATCAGTAGTAACATATTAATAGTGGCACATTTTTTGGAAGGCTTTGCTGGAAAGGATGTAAACAGGCTGGGCACACTGAAGGGAACTTGACCCAGGCCCCTGTTTCTAATGTGATAATTTCCTTTTTAGCTTGATAACAGTTTCCTAGTTCCATACCTTACTGAGCCATTCAATTAAAAAAAACCAGAACAACAAACCCAGAAGTATAAGAGGTTGCAGGGACTTGGAAATATAAGGCATGTTATCAGCATTTTTTGGGGGCATTAGATCAACAGTAATAGTTTAACTGGTGTCCCAACTGCCCTTTCTAAAGAAGTGAGTCACTCTTGAATGATAAAATTACCCAGTGCTGCTCCATATGGCTCTGACTTAAACAAAGGGTGTCATTCAAGGGCCATAGGATTGCCAGGCAGGGAAGCCCACATTGCACAAACGTGGCTCTGGCCCTGCTCCCGCTCAGAATAATGTTGCAGAAAAGACTGCTTATGTCTCTCAACCTGGCATGCTGGTTATCTGCTAAGGAAAAAAGAATATATCAGCAAACGTGCTAATGTAATTGCTAACATATTTTTCTTTCTTAAGAATCAGTCTCCTTGATATGATAATGGTCTTGAGAAACACTGAGGACTTGTAGGAGGAGGTGGAAAGGATTGGGTTGTATTTAGATACTTGTAACATTTAATCAGTCCAGTTAATAAAACAAAGTCCATAGAAAAGGAGGAGTAAGTGGTCAAAATCAGAAAGAGTAATGATACAAATATTTTTTGCAATTAAAATTTGTTACACTGTCATCCTAGAGGAAAACCTTAGGAATTGAAGGAAGACTTCCACTGATGCCTGAAGTCATCAGAGTAGATCCTTTTTACTTATCTCCCACTGCATTCACCAAGAGCCACAGGTGTGCTTTCCTCTTTTTTCTCCTTTTCATGAGAGACAAGAACTGAAGTTAGTGACAGACTCACAGTGATATGGTCATAATTTCAGTCATTGGCCAGTCAATAGCCCTTACAAAAAATAAGACCTAGAGGGATACTGAGTACAGATCAAGTGCAATACTTAGCATCAGAACTTAGAACTGAGGATGTTTTGGAGATAAAGAGGCTTGTAATTTAAAAGTGAGAAGGGCAGCAACTCAGAAAAATTGTAAAGCTACTTTTAATTACAATTTAAATCACTGATCTTTTTCTCATGTGGTCTGATTTTATTTGCTTAAATTTTCTGTACTAATTTAATATTCTCTATTTTGTGTTTGTGAATGGTTTATAGATACAAAACACAACTGTTCTCCAAATATTGAGGCTAAATTCTTATCACATAATTTTAATAATTCCATGGATGGCAGTCAAGCTGCCCACATGAATGGATGAAAGATGTTTTTGTGTCAGTATTGATTGCTATAAGGCAGTGATGATTTTTTTATGGCTTGTTAGCTTTAAGCCTGAAAATGTGTAATGGTATTGGTGTTGTTTTTAGTGTAAAGCTGATAATTTCTTATATCTTTACAGAATATATGAAGTGTTTGTAGTACAAGAATGAGTGTTGTGGATCTTTAAGCTACATATGTCTGAACAGAAGCTTTGCAAGACTTTTGAAGTCTTAAAGAAATGAGGCATTCACACTGTCAAATGGTGACACTTGATTGTCATCCTCACCAGGTCCCAGAAATATGATCTCTCGAGTCTCAAATTCCAGTGATACATGGAAGCTACTGATGGATTAGCTGTTTATTGAAAGTGTCTTTGCATGCACTGGAAAGCTAATGAGGGTAGCAATGGTATTTTAAATCCTACACTTTGAAGAAAACCAACCTAATAGAAATTTCTGTTACAACTGGTTTAGTTATATGACTTCAGAATAGAATTTACACTTGTTCGTCTTCTGAATACATATAAACAACAAAATGTTGACTAGAATACAAGTACGCTAGCTAAGATATAATAAGGATCTATATAATTATATAATTTTAAAAAGAAATGTTTATAGCAAAATATCTGTGCAAGATTATAATTTAATCTTTGTTTATAACTATGCATTTTATGGAAGTGGAACTGAAGTGATATTTTAAAATTTCTACTATTCCTTCTTTAAAATTTTATTTCTCTACTAAGGAGACTAGTTAAAAACTCATGTAGTGGTAGTGTCTACTGAGCAGTGTTTTGGTTTCTGTTCTACAAGGCTAGTTTTGAGAGCTTGATGTAATCCTGATTAAGCAAAGAAGCTCCAAATCAGATTATACATCTGGTGGCAATTAGATGGATCAGTTGCCACCTGGGAACATACTATTTTCACTGGAAAAGGAAAGAAAAATCCACATTCCATGGAATAACTAAGATACAGTTAAACATAATCCTTCTGTCTCTTCCTTAGCTATATTTACAGATATTAATAATCATTGCCCCTTTTCCAACATGTGGAAATAAAGAATGCCTCATGGATGACCAAGTTGCTTCAGACTGTCATGTTTTATTGAGTATTGTGAAAGAAACTGGAGCTATTTTCATTGTGTTATCTCAATAGAGAAAAGTATGAGAGAATCTTTAACACAAAGAAGATCAACTTGAGAAAATGAATGAACAAAACCAAGAATTAGTGGTAGCTTATAATTAGAGATAGTTAATAAATAGTCTCAGAAGGTGAGTGTTAGAATCTCCATTTTAGCATATTAAACATTTCTATCTCTAAAGAATTTAGTTTGGACAATAAACCTACTGTGACAAAAAGATTAGATAACCTACACTCCCCACCCACGTTTTTATGTGGTTATGTGAGTATCTTGAGCAACCTAAGTAAACAGAAAATGACACAAACAAAATATTTAAAAGGTAAATAGTGTTTTAAAATCATAGAAGAGGACTTGCTGGATGAGATGTTAGACATTCTGCTCTGAACAATGGCTGCCTGCGGTGAACCTGGTCTGGTGATTCACATTAGCTGAGATTAAGCAAGTGGATTATGATGTTTTTTCTGGCTGAGCATACTTGGAATAAGACTAAGGATGTTGTTTCATACGGCATAGACAACCACATGTACGATTTATAAAACTCTGAAAACAAGCTATACCCTATTTTATTTACATAGGACTGTGGGTGAGTATGATAAAATTAGATGCAATACTTACCACCTCTATGGCATTAAAGGTATTCTTATGTATTTAGAACAAAGTGTGTCAGTGTCTTTATAAAATTTAGCTTTCTGCATAAACAGTGAATGAGTGGCTTTGTTTATGAGAACACAGAGAAAATGATTAAATTCTGATTTCTGTGTGATTTTCTTTGAGAATAAATTTCTGATTATTTTGGTTGCCAAAATACCTTAACAGACATTTTGTCTCATGTAATATCAGCTATTTCTTAATTTTAGAATAGTATCATTTAAGTATGAAAATTGAGAATATGTTTAGGATAAAATTAAGCTATTACAATATGGTACAACCTGTAGAACGAGAAAGTAATTGCTACAATAAGTTGATTGTTCATTGTTGAAATGTTTTTTTCTATTTGTAAGATATCTGAAAGATTCATAAGCAATTTTCACTATTAAAATTAATGCTAGAAAGTATTCACACAGGGTGTGCCAAAAGAAGATTTGTTTTATCATCCATTTTGCTAAGGAAAAATTGTTTTTCTTAGTTAGTTCTGTGAATTCAAATTATTTTGTGTTTACACTGAAAATTACCTTTTTTTTCTTGGTGTGTCTGTTCCCTCTTTGTTTGTTTTGGATTTGACACTCGCACAGTGTCAAAACAGTCTAATAATTATGTTTGTGTAAAATATATTGTATCTCTCTTCCAAATGTTGATGCTTACATAACTGAATGTTTTGCACAAGGACAAATATCCAGAACAGCTTCTGAGAGCCTAATTCCTAAGTGATTAACATCAATGGTCTCATGAGAAAATTCACCTATTTCATTTCTTGTAACAGTGAATAATCAAATCATACAGTTAGAGGATAATTCTGCTCCATTCTTACAAGGGGTTAGAAGTACCGTGTAGAGTAGCTGAGGAGCTTTGTCTGTTAATTTCTGTCTCTGGCCATTGTTGACAATAGCACTTTTCCCCCAGAGATCCTGAAGTGGATCAAACTCCAGTCTTCTTGGCCAGTTAAAATGCAGTAACATGATGTTCACTCAAGAGCTTTACTACTGTCCTTGCTGCTTTCCTTGGAGTAGAACCTTTGCTCTGCAAACAGAGTAGGAAGGTTTGTTTTGCAACTAGCAACAAAAATGCCCCTATAGATTTCCTCTAGGAATGACGCATGAAGCATAAAATGTCCAGTTCAAATTGTGTCTCTAGTCTTAATTCACCTGTCAAACTCTCAATTTAGAATTGAAAATTTACTCAGCTAATGAATAGATATGTCAAAAAAGATGAACAGCTGTAGCTCTCAGTGGTTTCAGTTGAAGTAGAGCTCCTCCCTCCTACAGAAAGTAAGCCATTTCACTAGATGTCACAGACTGGGTTGTGTAAGTTGCTGCAGCCAACCTTGACAATTTCTTCTTCCATATTCCTTAATTAAATCTTTTTTCTTCCTTTTTTTAGGTTTTTAAAATTAATTTATTTTAAATGGAATTATGATTACCTAAATCAGTCTTGGAATACATCATTCTAGTGTAGACCTGTTTGGCTATTTTTAGTTTTAGCACTTAGAATGAGTATATTTTACAGCATAACTAGCATCTTGAAAGGAGACATCTCTTCTTGCTATGTTCCGATCAATGTTCAAAATAATTAACTCCTGGTGAAGACAAAACACCTGCGCTGAAGAAGTGCATTATTGGAAAAGCTGTAAGAACACAGTAAGATAAAATCTTTGACTTTATCTTGAAAAATAACATTTTCTTGTCAGTTTCAGAACTGATACATATAGTATTAAAGTAATTAAAATACTGTTTTCCATAGCTTCAATAATAAAAATATAAATATATAAAAATATATAGTAGCCAGAGATTGTTCCATTGCTCAATATGTCAACTATATCAAGGTGACATCATCAAAAATTTAATTTCTATTATTTTGATGACAAATATATTCTCTGAGACTGCTATGTAGCTTTTCAGAAAACTACTAAAACCATTTTCTTGAGGCTGATTAGTTGACTAGCCTTTTTTACCCCTTGTTCCAGTCAAAGCAAACCAATCATTAAGAAAAAGTTATTTTAGTAATTTAAAGGGTTGTCATTACAGTATCTATATTTAGATTGGATTAAAATGGGAGGATTATAGTAGGGGTGCTCTACAAGCATGAAGAGTACCAATATGGGTATCAGAAATAATTTTTTGTTTATAAGACCAATTTTTAAATATTTCCATTTAAAGGTTACTTCTGCCGAAGAATACCTGAAATTTTTGTGTCTTTACAAAGGGTTTAAAGACTTTTCTTTTACTAAAATTGCCTTATTTTGTCCATAGCTTTTGTCCTCAGTATATATCAAATGTTGTAGTAGATATGTATCATGAGATATAAAACTTGTAATAGAAAAGCAAATGATCTGTCAATTTATGATGCAACTTCACTCTAAAACATGTTTTGAGCCTTATTGTAATATAGTTAAAAGTACAGTAAATCAGGAGACTTTTCTCTGACTCCAATGGATTTGCCTTTTTATGAAACTAGTGGATAAGATCAGAATGAATTGCATTGTCTTTCAGTTTAGCTTTTTGGACTGAAAAAGGTCCATGCTAAGGCACAGTTACTCCCTCCTAACCAGGAGTTTTCTAGTATCTTAAATGTGAAATGTTGTCATTAGCTTCACCCTCAGGAATGGATGGACAGACAAAGCAGCTCCTTCTAAGGAAAGGTCTCTTATACAAAAATGATAGGAGATTTTAAATTACATTGGAGAGTTTTGGGAATATTTGCAAGTAGAGCTATGCTAACTTAATCTGACAGTATTGGAGTCTTTGTGGAATTTAGAGATAACAGCTTGAATCCATTTAAATCCAATGATTTTTGGCACAACACGCTGCTGTTGGTTTCTCATAAATCCTCTTTCTCTACCTTTCAAAATGAAGATCGTATTTTTACTAGTCATAGGAAAGGTTTTACATCCATCTCCTCTTTCTTCCAGATTGCTGTCAAAATGAGTGAAACACCTTCAAGCAGTTACTCAGTGAATCATCCAAACTCCTCTGAAAGTGAACAGAGTTTATCCATGCGCCATTTCAATGTTACTGAACCTGTTGTGGCAAAGCGGATTTGTTTCTATAAAAGTGGAGATCCCCAGTTTAATGGAATCAAAATGGTAGTTAATACCAGGTCTTACAAAACATTTGATGCCTTGCTGGATAGTTTATCCAAACGGGTCCCATTACCTTTTGGAGTAAGGAATATTAGTACACCAAAAGGGAGACACAGCATCACCAATTTGGAGGATCTTGAAGATGGAAAATCTTATATTTGCTCCCATCAGCGGAAAATGAAGCCCATCAACCTAGAACAGGCCAGCAAAAAGCCACTGCCCTGGCAGATCAGCAGACCTGTCAGCGCTCGTCGCCGAGCCGTGCAATTAGCAAGGCAGAATGAAGATGGACTTGGCCATCGAGAAAGCAGAATAACAACTCCCAAAAAGATGCTTGTTTTCAAAAATGGAGATGTAAGACTGAGGCGCACTATAGTTTTGGGAAAGAAAAATACACAGACATTTGAGGCCTTCCTGGATTATATGAGCGAGTTAATGCAATATCCAGTTGCAAAACTCTATACCACTGATGGCAGAAAGGTGAGAATAAGGATGAGTACTGACAATCTTTTTATGATTGTTTCTTGCTTATTTAAAATTATAAAGGTAATTTTATCCATTATAAGCTTGAAACACAGGCCTGATGTAAGATCTGATGCACTTAATTTCATCTGTTTTCTTTCTATGCTTTTTCCTTTTTCAGAAGGGCTACTAGGTTGGAGGAAATATACTGGAATCTTGGAAATAGAGAGAAGCAAGTGAGGACATTTCATTTGAAGCAAAAAAAAACCACCACATTTTTTCTCTTACTCAGGCCTCTTTCAGGCATGGTCTCAATTCTACACTTATACACATTTACACAAAAGCTTACTTTAATCTTAATGCTGTCTATCTGGGATTTTGAATGTTTCAAAACATGGTTAATAACATAAAATAGCCATACACATTTTTATCATTGCACAAATGAAGACCAGTTTGCCATTAATGGCTTGGAACTCTGACACCTGATTGCCTGGTACAGTTTTCAAACCATGGACCAGGATCTTGAACTCAGATGATGCAGCACTAATAATCCAGATTTTAATCTCTCATGCTGTTTTTATAATTTCATCTCACTTTATTTTCTCTGTGTTGTTTAACAACAGCAAAACAGTTATGATTGCATTTAGCAGGTATCTAGAAACAGAATTCCATGCAGAACTCCAAGAGTTCAAAGGAAATCATTTTACACTCCATTTGTTGAAATTGCTTATTAGGTTGGGAAACTGTCCATATTACTTACAAATTAGTGAAGTGCAGTTTGTAAGCATTATCTTGCAATGTATTTTGGAAAATAGATTCAAAACTGTCAGACAATGCTCTGAGCACCTTGATCCAGTCAGACCTGCTTTGAGTAGAGTGTTAAACTACTGGACCTCCAGAGGTCTTTTCCAAAGTATCTGCTCTGTGAATGTGTTCTATTCCTCTGTGGAATTTTTGAGTCAATTGCTTGTGGTGTATTATGAATTTTCCTCAGGTCTTCATATATATACCTACCTCCAAATTCATATTCATATTTCATGGCTATGAACAGTCACCGTGCAACGATGAAACAAAATTACATGTGCAAACACTGAAATTTTAAGAAAATTTTGATCTGGATCCAAGTTGCTCCTTGAAGTAATTATCCAATATATTTATATAACAAGATATACCCTCACAGAAATAGGAATTGCTTTATAGGAGTTGAAAAATTAATTCTGTGCTGTGATACATATTTAATAGTCATCTGCAAATGAATGTAGAGACTAAGAAGTGAAGATATTAAAGCTTGAAAGGGATAAATCTCTTACATTATTTTTTGGTGGTTACTAAGGAAAAGAATTTAATGTTGCTTTTTTTTTTCCAGGTTCCTAATCTTCAGGCCCTGATAATGTGCTCTGGAGCTGTAGTTGCAGCGGGGAGAGAGCCTTTTAAGCCAAGCAATTATGAATCTCTTGGGTATTTACGGCCTGCAAAATTGCTTGGAATTGGAAATCGTGTGTACCCAAAAGCAAATGCCAAGTCAGAAAGTGAAAAGAGTAAGCTCTTTGAATTAATTAGTATTTTATTAATTTGTTTATCTCTCTCAGCATAAGACATAAACAGTGACAATCTTACTAGGATCAAGGATATTCAGAAAGGCCAGTTGAAACTGTTTATATCTGCTGTGACTCCTCTATAAGCTTACAAAAGATCAAAGTGTTAATTTTCTTTTTAAAATGCAAGTTTCTGCTAAGTACTCAGCTAGTATGCATATTTTGTTTCTAACAGACTTGCTTAGAACATGGATGCAAATCTATGAGTATATTTTATTTTAATTAACTTGATTGTCATTGTTATTAATTTTTTGGTGTCAGAGTTAATAACAACAGTGGTAAAAGAAAAACCCCAGGCTACTTCAGGCTCTGACTGAATCGCTTGGGCAAAAGTTTTGTTCAGTTTTCAGGACTTAACAAGTAGAGGTTTTAGCTTATTGTGTCTTACACTTCTGCTCTTTTCCCATGCTCCATATAAACAGGAAAACCAGTATAGAATTCCTCTACTCACAAATTCATCGTCTTTTTGGAACTGTTTTGGCCCAAACAAAGTGTTGTCCACTCCTGTATCCTCATAGTTGTGATATATGCTTTTTAATAAATTTGGGAAAAGATACACAAATATGTACTTTCCCTTTGATTACTCACAGAGTTGTGCCACTGATAAGGGCAGGAAGAGGGGATGAGAGATGAACACGAGCACCTGTGGGAGAGAAGCCAGGCTGAATAGCCTGAGGTTGAGGCAAAAGAAATGCTGCAGTACCAGAGCTTTAGGTCCTGTGGGAATTCTTGACAGTAGAGCATCCTGTAAGGCTGGGGTACTGTCTAGGGATAAGCTTGATTGATCCAGAGGTACTTTGTACTCTTGCTACAGCTTCATGCTGTACTGGAGAACCCAGGGAATACTGTAATTGTTACTGAACTGGGACTTTCCACAGTAACCCTGGCAGTGTTGTGGAGCACATTAATATACAAGACATTTGATTTCCATTTACTTGAAGGAGTTTTGTTCACGTTCCTTGCACTTTATTATCTCTCCACTAAGCTATTAATTTTAGTTTTTTCAGACTTCTTGTACTTTGACTTGTACAGTTTGAGACCCATTTGCAGAACATAACTAATGAGTCAAGAGAGAATAAATAAGAACATTTTGAGAATGAAAGTGCCGCAGAAACAAAAAATCCTAATGAAATTTTGCATTGAGACAGAGACTGAGCCTCTCAATGGTAGAAAACTATGAGGTGCTGAGAATTTGACAAGCTCCCACTTCTGACTCAGTTAACAGCAATGACAGAAGGAGGGAGGAAAAAACAACTGTCTTTTTGTCTCTAACCTGAATTTCAAAAGTATCAGGTGTAGGAGATATCACTGATGATGTGAAAGCACCGAAAATGAAATTTCAGGCTCTTTGTTACAATTCCGTTTCCTGAGACAAAGAAGGTGAGATTTTTACTTTGGGAAGCATAGCTTCTGGTCTGTGTTAGAGGAGTTAGTACAAACTTTTTTTCTCATTCAGTTTATGGTAAAGGATATGCTTAAGAAACTTGCAAGGCAGTTTGCCTGAAGTTATAAACACATATCTATAATAGTAATATATTACTGTAAGAGTCTTGTAAGACCACTTAAACTAACAAAGAAAGCTTAAATTCAAGCAATGGAGATAAGTTAATATGACATGTTAAAGTGCTTTTCTGCAACTGAAAGCTGTCTATTAAATTGTGGATCATATGTATTTCAATATCAGTGGCAGTTGTGCATACCTTTGTGTGGGTGTACCTGCACTGTTTCCCTTGTGTGTGCAAAACAGCTTGGAAGACAGCAAAACTTTACTTTTAACTCATGTGCTTTTGTCTCTCATCTCTTTAGTGGCAACTGCTAGAGAGAGATGAGATATAATTTTTTCAAAGACCCAAGTTATTGCAGGGTAATCAAAATATACTGTGGGAATATATTATGTGTATGCTAACTCCTTTTGGGCTATATTCAAAATTCACTGAACTCTAGAAGTATCCTCATTGGCTTTGCTGAGTTTTGCATCATTGTCAACAGTACTGATACATAAATGTGTTTCAGAATGTCATGATTTAAGTTCAGATTTTACTAGGACTTCAAGAACTTCAATGTTTGCTCCTTTATAGAAGGCCAGTCCAGAGGATTGGATATGAAACCTTTGTTCCTGTGTCAGTGACATTACGCAGAGTAGTTACTTAGGCACTGTAGATTGTTAGATTAAGCCCAAGGAGATAGATATTCACCTTGACTGACATGATTTCGTACTGTACTAAACTGTAAGAAATAATAGGAAATTGTATATTGACGATCACTAAAGCCTGAAGAGGAAGTAAAGCTGGTGGCTTGAAGCACAAACAAGTGACGTCCTCTGAATACCTTGAAAGGCTCAAGGCAACTTCAGCTCTCTAACTAAATATAAAATGAGATCATCTAGTACTTTATTAGGCTTTGGAGCTCCAAATAAGGCTATAGTTCTAGAAAGAACTTATTTTAAAATAAAATTAAGTGGAATAGTCTTTAAATGCTTAATTCTTTATTAAGACTTTCTTATATTTCTCTCTCTAAAAACTTCTTAGATGAACAGCAAGATTAGCCATTTTTTCCTGTACTTTCTAATGTAAAATAAATTAAAAACACAGTGTGTAAGATAAAAATATTTTTTTAGCATCTCTAATACTAATTTTTCTCCTTTCTTCTTTTATCTTCCTTTGTTGCCTGTCTGCTGTCTCATCCTCTGGATCCTTATACATATTTGTCTGCTCTACTTTCTACCTACCGAATGAATTTGTGTTCCTTCAATGTAATTATTGCTAGTGAGAGCTGAAATGGACTCTAGCTCAAGATCTCAAATATTCTCTGTTTCTTCTGATAAAGGATCCAGCAATGATAACAACTCAAATGATAACAACTCAGATTCTTCCTATGTTCTTGACAGTCACAATGGGATAGAAGGAAGTCAGTCAGTTATTGGTGAAGACCTATCTGTGGCACAGTATCAAGATGACATTGAGAAATCTGTTCACGTTAATCAAGATGGCAGTATTACAGTGGAAATGAAAGTTCGATTCAAAATTAAAGAGGAAGAAACCATTAAATGGACAACCACTGTAAGTCGTGCTGGCCTTTCTGATGACAAAAATATCTCCATTTGCAATTCTGCAATGAATGTAGAAGACTGTTCATCCAACGTAAATATGTCAGACTGCATAAATGCAAAAGACACTCCATTTTTGAAGAGCTACAATAAAGAAAAGGAAGACTCTTTACAGCAATGCAATGAAGAAGTGTCAGACAAAGAATCAGAGTCTGATTTGAAAACTGCTGATTGTGTTGTCTCTGAGAAGAACAATTCTGCAGATCTAGACATAAGCAATGTACCTGAGGAAAATATCAGGTCTCGCTTTTATAGGCCTCCCACCCCTGGGCCAAGACGTGTTAGACAAAAGAAAGCAGTAGTTGAAAGTGTCACCTTGGTATCTGAGAAAGAGGTTCAAGAGAAGACAATAGGGCAGTTTTCCTACAGTGAAGAAATAGAGAATGGAGAAAAAACCGCTGAGTATTGCATGGTAGCTCATTCAAGCAGAAAAAAATCAAGTCTCAGTAATCCAAAGTTTAATGAGATAAGTGACAATGATTTATTAAAGCTTTCTTCAGAAAATATAAAAGAAGAAATGCATTTAAAAGTAAGCCACAAAAGTAGTGAGTTAATAGAAACTACAAATAGGAAGACATTAGAAGTGCCTGAAGAGGATGCATTGGTACAGAATATATTGGAGAAATCAGCTGTGGGACAAGGTGTATATAGTAGCTTAGTATCAACCTCCAAAGCTGACATCAGTGGTTTCGTACCATCATCAAAAACTTACCAGACAGCTAGGCCGGGTACAGCAGATCACATCCATAAATCATGTGATATTAAACAAATAAAAAGATCAGTAAGTTCTTTCATTAGATATTCAGAATTATGTCAGTCAAAAGAAGAAATAAAATGCCAAGCTGCTGATTTAATAACTATTTCTCAAGATTCAGTGCATTCAGCCTGTCCTGCAGATAGCCAGATGAAGATGATGGCACCTCCATGTAGTAAGGGTGCTACTGAGGAAGTAAATCCAACAACTGGATTCTTTCCTACTGTTACTGAAAGCGAGAATCAAATCAGGGCCAGGAGTGAATCTGTTACAACAACACTCATTGATAACAGCCAATCTGCATCATCCCTCACCAAAAAGAAGAAAAAGAAAAGAAAATCATCTAGTCTTCTAGAGCAAGGTACATATGAAAATCAAAAGGACCAAGAAATTTCAGGGATAATTAAAAGTGAGGGAATGCATATCACAAGAAAAACCCCACAGGATTCTACAACAGAGGCTATGGATAATCATTCTGAAATGCCTCAGAAAAAAGATTCTGAATGTTTTGTAAAAAACAATGATGGGTCTGCCAATTCAGACAAAAGCTTATATCCTGAAGATGAGTTCCATAACCAAGATTCAGTGGAAAAAAATGGATCATCATCATCTAATAATAAAAAAATAAATAATAAGAAGTTGGCCAAGGTAAAATTGAAATCAGGCAAAAAAAGTGGTAATGTTTCATCTGCAAAGAGTGAAGATGGTCTAATGACGGTTGATTCAAACAATGAATCTGAACACAGTCAGGATACACTCAGTACTGAGAAAGAAGGCACACATCTTATAACCAGTTCTTTCAAACAGACACCTAACTCATCAGTGACTTCAAAGCCATTGTCAGAAGTGCCAAAGAATCCTAGCTTTGAAAAAGAAAAGGAAAAGAGTAATTTGGAACATCTGTCATCAAAGAAAGAGAAAAAGCAAAAGGCGAAGAAAAATCTAAGTAAAGGTTCAAATAAGATAAATATGTCAGAGTGCACCATTACACTAGAGGCTCTAAACCAGGAGGGTTTTCAGGTGGAGGTTGTTGAACATTCACTTGAAAACTATGTCCAAACTTGGCTGAAAAACTCGTTATCAAATTCTGTCTTACCCCCTATAAAGAAAAAAGAAGGGCCTGTAGAGAATAGCAACACCTGTTCTTTTCCTAGAGAAAATACTGATGCTTCTATAGAAAAAGAAACTAGATTTTTCACAAATAATGTGCATGTGGCTGGAAGAAAACATCTGCTTGAAGATAATCTAACAAAAAAACCATTAAAGCCAATTGGTAAATTGAGAACTTCAGAAGAATCAGCCAAGGATTCAGGTGAAAGACAAACTGACTCTTTGATTCATTCTAATACATCTCTAGTAGAAGAAGCCAAGTATTCCCTAAAGTCAGAATTTAATCAGGATGGTAAGCTACATTTGTTTCATGAAGCACATGACAATGATAAAAAGATGACAGAAGTTGATATTCAAGATACCAACGTATGTAAAACAAAAAAATCTGAAGCGGCTGTTCAAGCTGATTGCAGCATTGTTAATAAGAAAATTGGAATTGATGTTCAGAATAATTGCATGTCTAGCATGTTATTGCATGAACTACATTTAACTTTACTTGGTCTTCAGAAAGAACATAGTGGATGTATAAGAAAAGCTTGCAGCCTTTCAGATCTTTCTCCTTCAGCTCTTGGTTCTTCCTCCAATGTCCTCCTAGCTTGGCTCCTTCTGCTGAATCTGAGAGAGAGTTTGATTGGGACAATCACAGATGACATGCAAAAAAATGCCTGTAGCTGTTCTGAAATATTTACACAGTTAAAAAGTCTGAAACAAACAGCAGCTATAGAACAAGCTGATGAGCTGAAGGCTGTCTTCTCACATTTACAACAATCAACAGAAAATAAATTACACTTTAAGAAGGAAAAACAGGACTCTACACATGAGAACGTGCCCATATCTGAAATTCATAAAGATATAAACTTTCATGAATCTGAAGAATCCGTTGAGGCTTTTATTCCAGTGGACAGTGTGAAATCTGAAGAAGCTCTAAAATTAACTGGGGAATCAGAAAGCTGTTTTGATGCAGAGAAGGATCTTTATAAAGAAACAGAGATTTCAGACATTGTTCCTCCCAAAACACAGCTAGATGGTCAATATACTAATACTAATTTAAATACCTGTAGCATTCCATCAGCTATAGAGACACCAGAAAGAAATGAAGAAATGCCTGACAGCCTATGTGAAAACACTCAAGATAAACCCACTGATACATCATTCATTAATGAAGAGTCAGAATCCTCAGTAGAACCTAACTCTACAGTTCATAGTGTAACTTCTAATGATAACAATTTTATTTTAGATCAGGATACTTCTGAGTTAGAAGGTGAAAAAGATATTATGCATGTTACTACTGATAAAAGTGAAGATGAGGATGTTGATTCAAAGTCAGCAGATATTGACAAAAACCCCAAAAAACAGCCTACACTAGATGCTGAAACCTCTGTAGAAAATAATAATGAGGATTTTTCTGTACAGGATGACAAGGAAGATGCAGAAACATCTGAGGAAACCTCTGAGAGGTTATCGACAGTCTCTCCATTATCATTTCGTTATGAATCAAAGCAAATTACAGAATGTGACATGACCGAAGGAGAACAGAAATTGCAAGTAGAAGAACTGGAGAATAAAATGTGTTCTGACACTTCTCAATTTAAAAAGTGCTTAAAAAGTCCTGCTACTTCAGACTGGTCAGATTACAGACCAGATACTGAAGAGAGTGAATATAACTTTAGAGCATCCAGTGACTTGACCAATGAAAGCGGGGAGGAAGCAGTACTTGAAAAACATTATAATACTGGCTATGTAAAGAGAACTATTGAACGACTGTATGGCAAGACAGAATCTTCATTTAAGCCTGACTTTCACAAAGGATTTCCTTATATGTCAAAAGTATTTCAAACGGATACTGAAGGATTCCACTCTGCAGTGGGGGAAAAAATAATTTATTTTTCTCAGGAACCTATGTCTTGTTCTGCTGAGAAATTGTCACATTCTTCACTACCATCACAAGAATATCCAGTAAACATAAACAAAGATGACAGTGTATCGAGGAGAGAAAATACTCCTTTACCAACACCACAATCTACTCTTAACAGAGAAGAGACAAGTTATAGTAACGACTATTTAGGGGAATCTCCAAACCAACATTGTCAACCTATTTTTCAAGCTAGTGAAGATGAAGGAATATTGATAGATAAAGGCAAATGGCTTCTGAAAGAAAATCACTTGATAAGACAGTCACCACCTGAACGAATTGGAATGTATGGTAATTTGGATACAACATCAGTTGAAACTAACAGTGATGAAGCTCCATACTCTCACTTTGGCAATCTGAATCAGTACCCAGCCCTCGATGAGATATCTTCTTCAGAACTTGAAGACATGGTTAAACCTCCTGAAAATTTTTGCAGCTACTTCAATATGCCTCATAATAGTGATTCAGACCCCTTTCAGGATGAGTTAAATACAAAAGGCAAACCTAGTCGCAATGGTAAGATTGTTCCTGCAGCAAACAAAGAAATGACCAAACCGTCAGCCATGGTAGGTTCTACTTCTGCACAGGCTGACACCAGTTTTCCAGCCTTTTCATCTGTGGAATTTAGGTTGGCTGATAACAAAGTGCATCCATTGGAAAAGCCTTTAAATGCTGTACCCATACAGTCTCAGCCAACTGATGTTAGTAGGGTTAATAGGAGTGATCTTCAGGAAGAAGATTCTCTGGACAGACTCCATGCCATATGTGGCCAACATTGTCCAATACTAATGGTAACAGTAATACCAATTAATGAGGAACAGAGAGGATATGCCTACCAAAAGGCATCTGATATTGAGAACCTGCTGGGTCCACATTTCTTGGCCAAAAAGAGGGAACATTTAGAATGGTCGGGTGAAGACCTGACAGACAAAAATAATCATGTGACTTTGAAGAATAACTCTATCCATAAGATTGCCAATAATATTTTTAATGGGTTTTATGCTGACAACACCTTAGATTTTTTTAGTAACTTTGGAATACTTGCATCCTCATCTCTGAAAGACACAAATAATTTAGGGAAGTTACATATTACAGAGGATATGAATGTAAAACCCATGGCAGTCAGAAATTGTCAAAATAAGGTATTCAAACACATAGCCAGTGATCTTGTCATGGGCACAAATACTGAGCTACCCAGTGGAAAGACAAAAATATGTCAAACCTTAAGAATAAG
This sequence comes from Climacteris rufus, assembly GCA_013398175.1. Taxonomy (NCBI): domain Eukaryota; kingdom Metazoa; phylum Chordata; class Aves; order Passeriformes; family Climacteridae; genus Climacteris; species Climacteris rufus. Next base: position 56,065 of record VZRZ01004357.1, on the reverse strand, counting down.
TTTAATTTATATTGTTGGAGAAAAATTTTCTCCCATGTTGGCAGATCCAGCACAAACCTGTCATTCTGAAACATTTCTGAAGTGTGACACTTCCTTAAATAGCATTGAACATAAAGCCTCTGAAAATCTGAAAAACAAAAATGCCTTTTCTACAGAAGAAGAAGATAAAGACAAAGAAGAAGTTTGCTTTTGTACAATGAGCAGTGGAAACAGTAAAGATGAGAATGACTTGTAATAGAGATCTTGGAATTTCTATAGCATTGGATTAGTGAAAACATCTTCTAAAAAAAAAATCACATAATAAACTGCTGAATGGCACAACCAATAAAACTCTCAGTGTGAATACATAGATAAACCTAAGAGACACTTGTATATCACTGCTGAAAGACAAATATTAATTAAATTTTTATGGTAACCACCACAGGAAGAAAAGTTGTTCTTCTAAGGCAATGATTTCTTGTCTATAAAATGGTTTTTCCCTGAACTGAACAGATTTCCCCGAACCCGTTAAGAGGTAGCTGTAGACCAATCATCTAATTTTAGAGAAATGACTGCTGCTTGTTTGAACAGAGAACTGAAATTTGAAATACCTGCCCAAGTTTTAAACTAAGATTCCTATATTTCATGACAGTTGAGAAGGATCTTCAAAGTTGCCTTTCAGTAGAAATGCTTTTCCCAGAACAAAATCAACTGATAATTTAGTTTGAAAAGTAGGAAATACTATTCAAATGCTGTAATACAACAAGTAGGCAACAGAATGTTAATTTTATATAGATGTACGTTATCAAATTGCTGTTTGAGTTTTTAAAAGGCCAACTGCAGAATATTTGAGTAAAGAGATTTTTCCATCTATATGTAGAATCATGCAGACACCAAATAAAATCAGCCTCTTTAACCGAGAAGACACTAGAAAAGGGGCATATTTAGGAACTGAGAATGGAGACTCTTTGTTAATGGACTTCCTGACTGCTCTTGCCATGTTTCCTTTTGAGGTAGCACCACTTATTCTTAAAATTGTTCTACGTACACTAGACGTTTTAGTTGTGTGTTCTTACTTAACCTCTGTACTATAAAGATTGTCCATGTGTTTTGTGTTGTTTTATTTTGGATTTGTTTTTTTTCTTTTTGTAAATACATTGTATTTTGAGAATCCAAGGCGTATGCAATATGTTCCAGGATCTTTCAATTTGTTATTAGAGTTATTTTGGATACCTGTTTACAGCATTTTTAAAATATTGAATGTGCGTAGTAAGTACTTATATATGGTTTACAATTTTCAGTAAATTATGTAAGACATAAAATTGGAAAATATTTAATGTATATTGTGATTAGGCAGAGTGTTTCAGTTTTTTGGTTGGATTTTAATTGCTAATACTGCATAGTACCTTGCATCAATATCAATTAAGTCAGAGATATACCTGAAGAAACAGGGTGCCATTTTTCAGGTAGAGAATGAGAATTTGGCCATTCTGTACACTTTAAGGGTATGTCTAGAATAAGCAGCATGTACATGCTGTGATAAGCCCTGGGTCATGATCCTTTAGTTATCCAGATTGGGGGCCTAATAAAAGGCTCACGCAAATTCCTCTTGACCCAGAAGCTTTGATTGTGTCCAGGTGGGACAGAAGGCACATGGAGGGGAAGTAGAAGTTAGGTCTGAAGTGAAAGAGGTTTGTAGCACAGGTAGAAAACCTGGAAGCACTCTTCAGTTCTTTTTAGAAGTCCAGTGACTGATATATTTCCCCATAAATAACTGTTGTGTTTCTGTTGTTTGAAGTGGTGTATTCTATGTAATAAACTAACACTACAACTCCAAAGCAAGAGGTATTGTCTAATATATTTCATGCCAAATAGCTGTGTGTTATTTCTTATGCTGCCCTTGTTTCTGATATTCTTCTGTCCATCTCCACCTTTTTTGGTGTCCTCTTTCACATATTTTAAAACTGCTCCAAGTGAAGAGTCTCAATGTTATATTTTCATCCTTTTAGGTGTTGAGACAGAAATAAAACCTAAGTTTGGAAAATGAAGCTCAAAATTACTAGAATCCGTCTGAATGTCACGTAGCATTCTGACTACCAAGCTTCTATGCTGTAAATAATGCCTAAATGTTAGACAGGCAAATTAACAGCTATATATGTCTCTATCACTCACAGTCTTTCTTCTGGTTTCACAACACACTGTGCTGCATTCACAGCACCTTGACCTTTCAGATCATGGTTCAAGAACCTTTAATCATATGCTTGTTACTGAGTTGCAGAGAGCTAGTGAACAAACTAAGCACTCAAAATATGAGTTGTGAGGTACTCCCTGAGGTTACAATTAGCAGAGACCACAGCAGGTGGTGAAATGAATATATTAACCGAAAGACCCAGTTCTGATTTCAGTATGTTAACTGAAAGACAAGGAATAAAATGGTCACCTCAGAGCAGGACAAAAGGTTGACAGTGAGATGTACCATACTGTCATAGGGTTTATATATTCATTAATGATACAGGGAAGATCACAGAATCCAGGAATCATTTAAGTTAGAAAAGACTTCTGAGTCCAACCATTAACCCAGCACTTCAAAGTCCACTGTTAAACATGTCCCTGGTACCATATCTGCACATCTTTTAAATACCTTCAGGAATGGTGACTCAACCTCTTTCCTGAACAGCCTCTTCCAATGCTTGACAACCCTTTCCAGGAAGAAATTTTTCCTAACATCCAATCTGAAATCCAGTCTAAACCCTTCCTGGTGCTACTTGAAACAAAGAGAATATTGAGTGTCTGAGATACACTGATAAAATAAAATTGCTTTCATTAGGTAAGATTGGAGAAGGCTGAAGAGAAAACATCACAGTGCTGGTGACTAGAACAACATACTGATTGACAGAGGGAAAAGCATCATGAGGAGTAATATGAGCTACTTTAATAGGATAGAAAACAGTTCAGCCAGCATTCAAGGAATTTATACAGTGTGTGTCATACTTCTGTAAGGAATTCAGTTTTTGTCTTGTTATTATTAAAAAAGAAAGAGCAGCATAACATAGAGATCACAGTCCTGGGAACTCTCTTTATGTACTTTAGCCACTTGCTGGAAGGAAACCACACAATCAGGTAAATAATTCCATTTAACTACTAAATCTCATTTTAAAACCTTTTGTCTGTAGTCATTACAGCCTTCACTAGGTGGATGTCCTAGAGCTTGAGTCCTTCTTCTGATGTCTGTCTTAAGTGTTTCCTGGTTTCCATCCTCAGCCTACCCATGGTTAGTTTGTATATGAGTGTCCCAAAGCCATCACTGTAATTTACTTAGATGTGTCTTTTTCCTCCTTGGAAAAATCAATCATCAAAATTAGGCATTCTCACATCTTTTTCTCCTACATAAATATTTTCTCAATTTCCTCTAATCATTGTGGTTGTATTTTCTGAAAGGCATAAAGCACATTTCTCTTACTTCTAAGGATGTCAGAGGAAAGGAAGACCATTTATTTAATGCCATTTTCTTACCTTATGTCATGGTTTAACCTCAGCCAAAACTGACCCGCTCACCTGCTTGCTCACTTCTCTGCTAGTGGAACTTGGGAGTGCAAAGAGAGAAAACTCATGGGTTGAGATAAAGACAGTTTAATAGGTAAAGCAAAAGGTGCATACACAAGCAAAACAAAACAAGGAATTCATTAATCAGCTAATTTCAACAGTGGCAAAAACAGATTACAGCAACTTTTGAAGAAGTTCACATTGCTCTCTTGATGGATAATATATTTCTATCAGTTACTTCTCTTCCTCAGATCTCACAGTTTTTATTTTTTACTTACTCTTTCAGTTTAATATGTTTGAGCTATGACAATTCTGGAATTGATCAAGTTTGATTTGTTCCTAAGTGTATCCCTCAGTCATACCATTTCCCTTCATTCCTGGCTGTTGGTACTCAGCTTCCACTGAATGAATGCTTTGGGTTGGAAGAAACCTTAAAAACCCTCTAGTGCCAACCTCCCTGCCATGGGCAGGGACACCTCTCACTAGACCAGGATGCTCAGAGCTCCATCCAGCCTGGCCTTGAGCACTTCCAGGAATGGCACATCCACAGCTTCTCTGGTCAATCTGTTTCAGCCTCACCACCCTGACAGTGAAGAAATTTTCCCTAATGTCATTACTAAATCTGCTCTCTTTCAGTTTGAAGCTATTCTCCTCTATCCTGTCACTGCATGCTCTTGGAAATATTACCTCTCCATCTTTCTTGTAGGCTCTCTTCAGTTGCTTCAAGTCCACAATTAGGTCACCCTGAAGCATCCTCTTTTCCAGGCTGAACAAACCTGCATCTCTCAGCCTTTCCTCCTAGGAGAGGTACTCCATTCCTCTGATCAGCTTCCTGGCCCCCTCTGGACTCTCACCACCAGATCAAAGTTCTTCCTGTGCTAGTACAGCTTCAGTGGATTCCAAACCAGCTGTTACATCTGTACATCTAATCACATGTTTGCAGAGATACAACTTTTCTTAAAGAAGTCTTTTTCACCAGAGCTAATTTGCTTTCAGAAACCCTAATATTTGAAGTGTGGAGTGTCAAGGCTGTCACTACACAGCACTGCATTGAGCAGAGCTGATATATCCTAACTAAACTGAAAGCCATATTTAATGAAATTTAATACAATATTTCAAGATTCTGTTTGAAAGGTGATCTACATTCGTGCAAATTTGACTTAGTCATATGGTACATGTGGAATAAAAAATATAAATGCAACCTGGCATTTCTTGACATGCCCAGCATAGCAAATTCAATATTTGCTTGCAGTAATTTTGTGAAACACTTATTTCTATATTCATTGACATGATATTATTTAGAATTTTGTTTACTGAAATGCATTTTATTTAAGAATCTTGAGTTTAAGTAATTCACTGTGTCTTTTTATCTTTTGATAGCTAGGAAATGGAACGTGTCAGTCCTCACCAGTGATGTGCCACCTGCAGGAAGAAGCTCAAAAGTTTATATTACATTGTATGGGGATCGTGGCAGTTCAGGTCCTATTTTTCTTGATGGAGAGAAGGGAAAATTATTTCAGAGAGGCAATGAAGACATCTTCACAGTAAGTAATATATATTCATTTTGTTGCCCTCTTGCATCCTAGCAGATGGCATGACATTTCAAAATCTACATGATGAAAAGGCAGCTTTTTGTATGTTACACATATCTGGAAATGAGAAACAGGACTTAAATGTATATCAAAGTTTTGTATCCTTTCCCACTCACTTATCCAAAAATGATTTGATTCAACATATTTATTGTCTGTTAAAGAAGAACTACTGTTTAATTTACATACTGCTGAAGAAAATACCAAGAGATATAGGACAACAGATACTTGTTTAGTTTGCAAATTTGAATCAGGGCTACAATATTAAAAGTAAATGAGGAAGTGAAGAATAAGGATGTGGAATAAAATTTTAATTTTGTTAAATACCTGCTGTTTTATTGAAATATTGACAAATTTTATACTTGTAATAAACCTGTCTATCTGAAACTACTTCCGCTTATAGTTCAACAAAAAAAAATCTTCCTTTGGCAGTCTTGCAACACGGTGATTTAAGTGAGCTAGAACAGGTCCCTCATCACAATCTGCATAGATAGGATTGGCGGGGGCTGTCTGTAGGTGTCTGCTATAAGGCCATATGACAAACAGGTCCTTCCATTATTAGTGTCCAGCATAGCAAGTACCCTTCTGAGACAAGGTGTTTAATGGCAGCATTGATGTAGAACTCACCTTTTTCACAATAGCCCCATAGATGTTTGGGATGTAGGAAAGGTAGTTTTAAACCCTCTTCAGCCTGATGGAGTTTCTCAGAAGAATCCAACACTCCTGATACAGATTGTCATTCTCCATCTGTGATATCAAAACCACTCAGACTGAAAGAAGTCATTCAAATATGTCAACAGGTCCTGACAGAGAAAAAGACCCTCTTCACAATAGATGTTGTTGTCTGTTTCCTGTTGCCATTATTGCAATTAATTTTACCTACAATGACTTTAAAATGGGAAACATGGAGGCAGTCCCCTTGTTTGGGATCTAGGATTCACCTATTAGGTGAGTATTGATAACACTGAATACAAATAAGAAGAGCCTACTCTGAAATGTATGGAAAGAGAAAAGGCTCTCTCTGAGTCCACTGTGTGTGCACATAACTGTGTTTTGTCCTGGCTGCTCTGTCTCTTTATCATTTATAACACTGAATTCAGGAAAGTTCATGGTACAGGGAACTCAGTTCACACCCATCTATACAATGTCAAAACATGCAAATTAATTCTACAGAAAACTACAGAAGGACAGAAAATCAAGCCTACATTATAATAAAATCAATTATACAGTGAGGAGGGAAGATGCTGATTGTGTGTTTTCAGTTCCTTGAAGATAAGCTTTCTATTTTTACATTTAAGTTCATACTGGTTGTTTGAATAATGTTCACACAAAGTTATTCCCTCAGCACCCTGTTATCTGTACTGGACATATTCATCCAGCCTGCCCAAGAGCTAATCTTTCACATACAGCTTTTAAAGTTGATTTAATTGAAATGATTTGTAAAAAAGAAGCATCAAAGCTGAACACAATTGTTTCAAAAACATTGTAAGGCAAACAGTAGTGGAGGTGTAGGGAGAAAGATGTATACGGGATGCAAAATAATTTTGTAGCAGGTCAGTGGTGTAGATGCTACACTGAGACAAGTTTTAGGGTCAAGACACTTTCACTTTTTAGTCACACAGTCTGTATTCATCTCCCACTGAGGCCAATATTCAGTGGGGAACTGCTACAGCGGCATCCTGAAGCTATTTAAATGGGATTGACAGGCCAATGGGATTTTCCAGGCCTGTTCTTTAGTAGACCCAAAAGTGTAAGGATTATCTGAAGCAAAATAATTTGGAAAGGCTTGTTTAAATGTGAGAATATTTAATTCCTCTAACCAAAAGCCTCACCTTACAGTTACTAAATGAATTTCTGTTGTGTGTCTTTTGGACAAGTGTTTTGTTTTTCATTAGTTGTGTTTCTTTTACGGATCAGTACTAGAAACATAGGACATCTCTACAAAATATGCATAGGACATACAAATGCAGGAAACTCCCCTGCCTGGCACTGTGAGGAGGTAAAAGCAGTGAGAAAGAAATTTTCTTCTTTCCAAAGGCAGTCACTATTACAGTGGATTCAAAATACGAGTAAGGAAAAGATCTCTGGGATTATATTAGCCTCATCAAATGCTTTCACCTTCACTTAAGGGATTACTTATGAAGGAATGTTTTTGTGTGGAATTAAAGGAAGCTTATGATGTCTTGGTTGGCTGTTTGCAATTTAGTACATTATGTTTCTTCAAAAATGTGTGGCTGGGCAGCAAGGAAGACTGCATAACTCAGGTGCCATATTCTGAGTCTTCTACAGCCTTAGTATGCTACAGAGTGTCCAGAGTTTGTTTAAAGCCCGAAAGTCATTGAACCCAGTCGAGCCAAGTCCTCCTCAAATCTGTGGCTGATGCTGGGTTCTTATGCACTGCACCAGAGCTGCATTGCAAATGTTTCTAATTCTGTGTCTCTGAGGAGAAAAAGACAGTAACAAGTTGTTTTCCCTCCTTATGTAAAAAATATCTTAATGCAGGTAAAGCAAATGTAATAAAGCAAAGAGAATCAGCTAGTTCTGTTTCCAACTTCGGTTGTGAAGCACAGGATATAGGTTTTTGGTCCAGAAATTAAGGGATCTGACCTTTACTCTTAACATGCACGATGTACTATGTATACCAATTATATGCTACACGTGCCTGAAACATGCCTGAAACTTCCATCTTTGTGCCTGAGTTTCTATCTTTCAGTTAAGAGACTCCAGTTTATGAAGAGCTTTAGAAGCTGCTGATAAACTCAATGTTGAAATTATATTTCAAGGTATATTTAGGTCAATGGAATGCAAAGTGTCCACTGAAGTAAAATATTCGTTGATCAGTGTTCAAACTCTGTGTCTATTGTTGCTTGGTTTTTATCTGTGACTGTGACTCGGAAGACTGAGATCTGGACAGTGTTTACTGAAGTTTAGGCAAGATCCTTTGAGTTCATACCTCTAGCCAGTGCATGTGTGTACTGAAATATCATGTTACTGGTAGTATCGCTCTGAGAGGTTTCAGGATACAGTTATAGGGATTATATCTCTTTTGATTCAGGTGAGGATTGCCTGATTATAAAGCCTAGGTGTTTGTTTTCCCGCTGTGCTGTATTTTGGAGACAGGCATTTAAATTGAGAGATTGAGGAAGTCTGATCAAAAAAAATAAAAGGAAAGAGAAGAATGAAAAGTTATTATTCCCCTTCTTTCCACCTAGGATATATTAATTGAAATCAACAGTAAAATTAAAAACCCCAACACTTCAGTGTGTTCCATTAATTATTTACTTATAAATTTTAATTGTGTCTTTATGGAATCTCAGTCAATCAGACACAGTTTTTAGGGAGTGGTTCATCACCCAGGGTTGGGTCATTCCCCCTTTACAACTTTGGGCAGAAAAACAAACAAATGAAAAAAAAGTAATTAAACTGATCAAACCCTGGAGGTAATCAGGTAATCTAGTGTTTTTTATGGTTCAGAGCCAAAAGAGTACAGCCATTGATTTCTAGATTTCACAGAAAGGAAACAACTTACAGACACTTAACATCATTGATTCTTGGAAAAACCTACATTTTTTTCAGGAAGAACTAAAATCAAAAGAGAGTGTTCTACAATTGCAGGGCTTTTCTGGTAGTTAGGCACACAGGTCTTCTGGCAGTGTCCCATGGTTGTTGTGTCTGTATCTGTATTGAGATGGTATCAGACCAGAAAATGTCCATGAAGGTGCTGCTTTGCTAATCCAAGCTTCTCTTTCAGTTTTCATCAGTAGATGTTGACAAGCCAAGATGTGCCAGGTTTTTCAAGCAAGATGAATCTTTGTCTTTACGGTTTAATATTCAAGCAGCAAAAGAGATAAAAATGTTTCCAGTGATTCTGAGTTTGTTCAATATTCAAATTAAGGAGATTAGATTCTGCAAAGCACAGAGTGAAAATACAAGTAGGAGGGTCTTCCCTTAACTCTGCTGGTCCAAAATCTAGAGCAGATATGGGTATAAATTAGCATAATCAGGGACTGTTAGAACATACAGCAGCCTCTGAAGTGCTTAGTAAGGAATACTTTGAAGTACAAAATAAATTAACCTCCTTCCCTCCTTCAGCCAGTGTGCATATGGTCCTTTTGCTGCTACATGCTAGAAGTTGGGCACAGAAGAAAATTTTGTACAGCACCGTATAGGCCTCAACTCTTGTTGCAGCTAGCACTTTCAGGGTTTATTTATGTCACAAGCCATGTTGAAGAATCAAAACTTGTTCCTTTAATTCCTGTTCTGATAAGAAAATTATGAATACAGCTGCAAGCATTGCCAAGCTTCTCAGTGAGAAGTCTGGTCTTTGGTAAGCCATGCCACCTAGTGCCAGCCCACATGGATGTACCAGCTGGAACAACAGCTGTATTTTGTGGGAGTGCTCCTGAGCTGAGAAAACCTGTTTCTTGGTTGCACTTGAGTTACTCTACCTTGAGCTTTCAAATATGACTGAGTGAAAAGTCAGATTGGGGCAGTTGTTTCCAGGGAGATCCATTTCCAGAAATGCTCCAAACCAATGGTTTTGTGGTCATGCTCAGTGCTCTACCTGCACAGATTTCAACAACGTCCCACAGGTTTCATGCTCTGTTCCATCTGATCTGAGATCAGTAAGTTAAATTGCAATTCTGCTATTTAGGTGCAGTTGCTGAACCTTTACTCAGGGGAGCAGTTCTCTTTTCCTGCACATCGATGGCTGTCTGAGGACCAGGCTGGTGGGGAAATATCTGTGGAGCTTCCTGTTTTACAGCAGGGTCAGCCTGTTCTTCCAGGTAAGCACAGCACCACAGCAGCAAAGTCAGACCACAGACTGATGTTGGTAGAGGTGAGTTCATAGTTTTTCATCAGGCCCTCTATTACTTTTTGGCTGCCACAACATTTTCTCTGTGTTGTTTTCCTGTGGTTACTGTGCATACTCAGGTAAAAAGTTAAGAAGCACTGGAAAGGAGATGGGAGAGACTTTCAAGCTTTGAATTTCACAAATTCTTTAAGAGAACTCCTTGTTTGGTAAGAATTTCAACACTTGTGTTTGGTTTAAAATAATGGCAATAGGAAAGACACGTCCCATATGTAACTACCATGAAGCCAGCATGAGTCAGATCACAAACTCTGTTTTCAATAACTGAGGATTATAACTCCCATATAACTGTTGTAGTTGCCGTTTCAGTTTATTTCTGGTATGTGGCTGAGACAGGCTTCCAGAATACTTTTCACTTCTGGATGTGGAATAAAACTTTCAGAATAAATACTTCAGGAGGCTGTAAGTGTTAAAATCTCCATTATTCACATAAAGATTATATTGTAATTCTGAAGTTGAATGATGCCAAACAATACAAAACCTATTAGATGTTGCTGCCATTACACTGTTTTAATGTCCTGCTCTGCCACACCAGTCCCTGGTGGGATGCTGGATATTGTTTCTATATGACCCCTCTGCTTGAGCAGTGGGAAGGGAGTGGAAAGTCTGTGTTTGTTTTTCCTTTCTCTCCAGTCGGCATTGTCATTTTCTGGCCTCAGAAAATTACAATGGAGTAGCAATATCAGTGTGTCCTAGGAGACGTGTGGATGAGGGAGCAAGAATGCTGTGGCAGATTCCCATCCTATAGGGTGTGATGGCAGAAAGGGGGAAGTCATAATACCACTGGTGTTACTTGTGCTAGGACTTTCACTAGAGTAAAGTCTACTGGGACAGATCCTCTGCACTTACCCCAAAAAATCATATCAGCTGCAGAGGACAAAATTAATAGGATGAGAGAAACTTCCATTCTAAGTTCTCTAAAAACTGTGGAACCCCTTTTCCAGAAAATTTAATACTGTAGCAGTTCTTGGTGGTATGCTTATGGTGCTTTGTGTTGACCTTGCAAAATTGAAATTGTAATAGGTATTTCAGTGGTAACAGCTGTTGTGGGTGCAGGCTAGAGGAAGAGGATATATAAAAAAAAAAATCAAGGGGCAGAAGTCCAGAGAATGACCCACAGATATGGGGAAACATACCATGGGAGTTATTCTGCTGATAAAGAGCTGGGTGGCCTGGTGTTATATTTATGCCTCTCTGCAAAGACAGAGCTCTGAGATTAAGAGCCTGACAAGAAGAACAGAAAAAACAGATTTATGCCTCATTATATGTTTTACAAGAAAAAGAATAGTGTGAGAGATTTCCTCCAGTGATGTACTTGGCAGTTGCAAATGGCTAATTAAATGCTGTAGAGAGAGGTCCATCCACATTAGCCGTGATGAATTTTGATCTTGGTCATGATCTTCATGGCATGAGAAGCCTCAGAGGCACACAGCCTGCTTCCTCACAGGTTTGGTCTCTTTGGTCAGGAGACTAATATTGTTTGTACAGGGGGATATGCAAGCATACTGGTGTACTCCTCCCACTCCAGCCCTTTGAATAAATGTCAATGATAATTAACATATTTTATTGAGTATGCTCAATTCCCCTACTTGCAGTATCTCTTTTCCAAACATTCTCTTGGTAAATATTCTGGGATACAGAACTCAACAGCCTCAGGCTCTTAGAGCATGATGCTAATAATGTCAGGGTTGTGGGTTCAGTCCCTGAATGGGCCATTCACTTGAGTTGTACTCAACGATCCTTGAGTCCTTTCCAAATCAGAATATTCTGTAATTCTGTGAATCTCCTAATTTTCAGGTGTTTTCTGAGTAGCTAGTTTCCTTGTTTCTGAGGTAAAGATCCAATGACAGATTTTTATTATCAAGTAATATTCATACATGAAAAGCACAAAGGCACACTTACAAAACTTACAACTTAGACTCTCAATCTGCATTTTGTAGTTAACAATTTCTCTGTCACACAAGGGAGGAAGAAAAGAGCTTCTGTGCATTTCTACCAGCGTCAGTGTAAAAGAGGTCATGCAGAAGGCTTTGGAAAAGGCAGTTTCATCTCTGACTTAGTAATTGAAAGACAACCTCTGTGTCTTTTTGCCGGTGTTATATTTCTTCATGAGACAGTGAAAAAGGAACATAGCTTTTAACTTCAGAGAAGATAGTTTGGTAACAGAACAGTGAAGGGGTCTGGATTCAATGTGAAAAAGAGATTATGAGAGGCACTTTAAAAGCAATTTCTGAATAAAAAGAGGTTGAATCACTCTCTGATTTAACATTCTTTTTTATTCAAAGGAAAAACACAGGAATTAAACTGTTAAGAAGTGTTACATGGAGACTTTGTCGCTATAATGCTGGGGGACTGAGCAGCATTCATTTGCTTTTTATCCTCTACCATCCTGCTTTTGTCCCCTTCTGTTCATGGTTTATGATACAATCACCAATTATATCTTGTGAATAAATCAGGGTTACAAAATGTTGGTCGCTGGTGGACCTTTTCTTTTCTTCTTGCAGAAATTTATGAATTTTATTGGAGGAGGAAATTGTAGCAGTAGAGAGGTTTGTTGTGGTACTAGGCATGGAATTATTGGTGTAGAAAAATTAATCCTCTGCCATGGTCTATTCATGGGGTATTTATTCATGTGGGAGGTGCAAAGAAAAATTTGGGCAACTAAATAGATCAGGTGGTGACATGAAATTATATGGGTAAAATGCAGTATGAATTAATAGCTGCTAAATGAAAATTATTTTGAGCATTGAGACAGGTGTAGTCCGAAAAAATAGTATCTGATAATGCTAACTAAAGACTATCAAAAGCTTCTGTGTCTTAAATGTGTCTGGCTTTTGCCCAAATAATAATAGCTCTGAAAAAAATATGCTTTACCTCCTTGTTCTCTCTTTCATAATTCATAAACATGGGTGAAAGAACTGAATTTTGTAGATCATCTTAATCCTTACACTTTCTAATTTCAGAATGATACATTTACAAATGTAGCATTCTACAGTTATAGAGAAAATTAGATGTAATGAAAACAGGTCCTTTGCTTAATCTGTTCTGCACACTTTCCCATGCAATGCCTAAAGAAAAGAATCATAGAATTGAGTTGGATATATCTCAGTAGTTCAAGTTGGAAGGGACCCATAAGACTGATTTAGTCCAAATCCCTGCTGAACCGTGTGACTAAATTATCCAGACACTCCTTGAACTCAGACAAACCTGGTGCTATGGCCACTTCCCTGGGGAGTCTCTTCCAGTGACCGACCACACTCCAGTGATGAGCCTTTGTCCCAATGTTGTCTGAAATTCCCCTGACACAGCTTTGTTCCATGAAGAGAACCACAGTTTCCTAGGATAAGGACTGTAAGCATCATAAATCCTTATTATAAAGCTGGCTTGATCCCTAGGCTTATGAGAGGTAAAAAGAAGTGTAAAAAATTGTGAATATTGCTTGAACTTTTAAGTTAGCAATTTTAAGCCTCTGTGCTGGATTTATTAATAACATATGTCTATGGTACAATACTTCAGAGGAGTTCAGAGGCTCTTATCTCAAAATGAGTTAGCTCTCATGCCAGAAGCAAATTACCACTAGTGTTCTGTGTGGGCACATTAAAATAACCTGTGCAGACTGTTTACTCTTTTAGTCAGATTGTTACCATTATCCAAAACGAATTCTTCAAAGACAGCTTGTTTAGTAACATGGAAAAAAAATGTCATGTAAATAAACGAGAGATACTCATAAAAAAAAATTAGGATGAAGGGAAAAATTGTAAACACTGACCAGCCAGATAGCATAATTGCAGGTATGGACTGATGGTGAATGAATTTCCTTTGCTTATGAAAGGAAAGTATTTGGCCAACAGAAGAGCGAGATGTGGAAGCAACCTCCTTAGGAGAATTACAGCCAAGCTTTATAACAAGTTTCAAATAGAAACTGACAATGGAATGATGATAATGTTGATGTTGTTTCAGACCCAATGGTTCAGAAACTCTTTTCTACTTGCAAGACAGAAAAGCACAAGGACACCTACACTTGAAAGAAGAGCTCGTGTGCTAGAAAATGAGGTTTTCTCTTCCCCTTTCATTCTCTCTGTACCTCACCTGGTCTAGCAAAATAACATTACTGTATGTTGGCATAAAATTTGCCCTTCCCATATTTATACTGCAGATTATGATTGCATGTTTTTATCTTAATTCTGAATTTTATGGAGTTCCAACATCTGCATTGTAAGGACCAGTATTTTATATTGATAGATATTTTTATAGATCATAGCCATTACTTCAGTTTCATTAGATTTTAACTGAAATTTAGTTTTATTTGCATTATCCATTTTTATTAAATAAGTGATTCATTGAATTTAAATCCTATTTTTTTCCCTCCCAAATTTATATCCTTTAAAGGATTTCCATATGGAATATAGAGAGATGGTAGTTACCTTATCCCTGGAAGCATTCAAGGTGAGTTTGGACAGGGCTCTGAGCAGCCTGAGGTGATTGAAGATGTCCACAGTCATGGCAGAGGAGTTGGACTAGATGGTCTTTAAAGGTGTCTTCCAAACCATTCTATGACTCTATCCTGTTGCATGAATTGTCAAAATAATAAAACCATGCAGTTTTCTGAGTTTTGAGTTTCTAGAAAACTAAAATTATGGTGCTAGATTGTAACCTGTGTGGTTAACCAGTGCATTCAAAATGTTAATAGTTCCCATTACTTTTTATAATTTTGATCTCAGCACTTATGGTGACACTAATCTTGGATTTACATTATTCACTTTTCAGCTTTATGATGACTTCAGATGATGCTGCAGGACCAAGACATGCTATTGGGCATTTAAAATTGACTTCTGTTTGCATTCCCCACAATGACAATCTGGGACAAAACCCATAAATGTAACGCTAAAGCAAGTTTGTATATTATTTTATTGAATAAGATTTTTAAGGTTTTGTACCAATTCAGATGTATGTAGTCTCCACAGCCAGCTAGATGTTATTGTAACTGTAATAGTGCTTGTGATATGAAAAGTTGTCATCTTTCATTGTCAGTGACTGTCTATGAAGTGCATGTGACAACAGGAGACCTGTGGAATGCTGGAACTGAGGCTGATGTCTATATTTCTGTCTATGGAGAAAGAGGTGATACAGGATCAAGGCAGTTGCACAGGTCACAGAAATCTAAGAAATTTTTAAAACGACAAGTAAGTGAAAAACGGTGCATTTTTTTATATTTTTGGCTGGCTTTTCTCTCTTAGGTGGGTGGCAATTCCAAGAAACATGCAATTAGAAAAGACATAATTACTGCATTCCAATAGCCCCCCAAAATTCCCTAAATAAGCCCCAAATACTTTCCAAAGATATACCAGTGCTCCTGGAAGTGAGAATTTTCATTTATGAAACAGTAAGCTGTGTACTTTTGGTTTTCAGTCCTCTAAAATTTTGATTTAATAATCAAAGAGGAAATGAAACTCCATTTTATATCTGTATTTCTAATGTTGAAATATGTTACAAATTGTAATTGTTTAGCCAACGAAGCTTTCAACAAGTTTCTTTCCTGGCTCTGATACCATTCTTTTAAATGGAACTACTCCCATTAGCAAGGTGATCAGGCTTACTTACTGTTTCAGGAAACCTGACCTTCCTGGGTTGCTCTCACTTTATAATTAGCTAATATTTCAAATTATGACCTTGACAAAAGAGTTATAAGGGTTTATGAGTCTTCAGAATGTTGTGCCTGAAGAATGCCCTGCTTTTTTGATTTTTCTGAAATTTTATTGATTGATTACAGACTGACATCTTTGCTGTTGAGACTGTGCACCTTGGACATTTGTACAAGATTGTTACAGGACACAGTGGGCTTGGATCAGGTCAGAAACCTCACTTTCGCTATACTCTCAACCATTATGTTAAGGACACCATCTGATAGTAATTTTTTACTAAACCCTATGAAAAACTGTGAAGAGGGGGAATGTCTGCATGTTAAGACATTGATTGTGTCTTGCATTAAAGTTAAAATGGGCTATTATAATTTTAGATTGATTAGCATTTTCAGTTGCACTGTAAAGATGCACTATCTTGTTGTTAAACTTACAATTAATGGTGAAACTTAAAATGCTTGCAGTCACAAGTCCTATTTTTCAAATTCCTGAGCCTACATATTGAAAACCACAGCAACTTATTTTGAGCCATGAAAAGCTGCTATATAATTTTGTTGATATTTTGGTTGGTAAAGAAAATAAGTCTACAATGACAATGTTAAAGGAGGGAGGGATGTAGCCAGGGAGAGACCCAGTAGCTTTCAGGTCCATAAGGAAGCTCTACAGTACCTAGAGCAGGTATTGTCCTCTCTCCAGCCCTCAGGGTAGCTGTGATTCTAGCACCCTGCCAGTGGATCTGCAGATTTAGCAGTTCCAGTAGAAGAGGGCAAGCTATAGGAAATATGACACAATTACATCTCACAATCCCTCTCTCATGAAACTCTTTTTTTTAAACTTTATTTATTTTAAGGAAATGGATGGTTTCTGGACAAAATTGTAATCAAGGATCCTGTAACAGATTTGGATTATACTTTTCTTTGTCACAGGTTGGTGGTGTTTCATTTGGGTTAAATTTTTAATAAATTTGTAACTATTCTTAGTTTTTCTTCTTAAATGTCCTGTAAAGGGAAATATGTGTTTCCTAAGTGAGCTGGAACGGTCTGATTTACATCTCTCTGAGTTGTATCTGCCCCAAACCTCTGGTTTGAGCTAAGGAAAAAGAATCTGAGCTAAGGAAAAAGCAATAAAAAGTTCTGCCTGGGAACTTTCTATTCTTGCACCTTTTGAACTATTTAAGACAGGCTTTTTTTTACGCATTCCCCATATCCAACACCTTGTATGTGGCACTGGCTGGTCCATCCATTCTTCCATGTCATGCAATGCAAGTCTTTTCAGAAGGATAGGTTGCTGTCTCTCTAGCAAACTGTTACTGAAGTTAGTATGGAGATTAGCTTGGGGTTCACTGAGCTCAGGATCAGACTTTCAGATCCTGTGAAATGGCAATCACAAATGCAGCTCCCTGACCACATCTCTTTTATTCATTTGCTTTGCAGCCTGTCACTGAGCTGCAACACAATTTGAAGCAATTCTAACTTCCCTGCCTTTTCCCCTTCAGATGCTGCTGCTCTGAGTCCTCTGTTCTATAACTCATTTACAGTTTTATCTATGCCTGATTAATTCTCGACACCTTGCATAAAAATTTTAATCAATAAATATCAGTACAAATATTAGAAACGGCAAAGTCCAGTCACGTAAGAGTCTAGCTGCAGCTTGCCATTGGCAGCCCGATTCTATTTCCTCCTCTCACTTCTCTGAGTGAATAAATAACTGCCTGAGACAGCTCAGAGTGAGCGATGTGCACACTGAAACTGATTTATGTGTGAGTAAGGGCTTTCTGCCTATCAGATACAGCACCTCATCCTTGCCTGACCTAATTTTGAGTCTGTATTCTAGATGAGATGAACTGCTATGAAGAGATCTATAATGCTAGCTTCATACATAATTTAGGAAGAGTTCAAATTCATTTCAAGCAGAAAAATACAGGGTATGTGCTAGTTATTGTTAGAGCCTGATGCTGTGCTTGCTATCTTGCCCTGAGTGTGTGAATGCTTTTGACTCAAACGGAGTTAGACTTCACTTACATGAGTAGATGTGTACAAAGGCATTATAAAAGTGTAGTTCAGACATGTTAACATTTTTGCCAGTGTTGGATTCACCTCCTTTTATAGGGATTTTCAGGGCATGGAACAATTGGCTACCTGCTGCAGCCTTCTTGCAGAAGGAAGAGCAAACATCATGACTATTGCACAATTCATTA
Source organism: Climacteris rufus (assembly GCA_013398175.1). Lineage (NCBI taxonomy): Eukaryota > Metazoa > Chordata > Aves > Passeriformes > Climacteridae > Climacteris > Climacteris rufus. The sequence goes on along the minus strand of VZRZ01004357.1, from coordinate 38,245 downwards.
TTGATCTGGGATGAATGTGAGTTTTCTGATTTGTAATAATTGGGTTAGGCCCTTGTACTTCAGCCCAGGAAAGTGTTAAATTAGGTTTCATCAAGAACAAGAAAGAAAAATAATTTTTTTTGCTATGTTAATAGCCTTTCCCTAAAAATGGATTTTTGTATTGCTGTTTGTCAGCCTTGAGACTTTAACATATAGAACAAGTTTCAGTATCCAAACACTATGTTTACTTTGGAAGTTGCCAATCAAAGTTGCTCCTGAAAAAGGTTCTGGTTTTCAGGTGGCTGGACCAGGGACAGGATGATGGTAATATTGCTGGAGAACTGCCTGTGAAAGATGCCAGCACATTTCCAGTAAGTAAGTGAAAATTGATGGGCAGGAGAATTCAGCCTCACTGTGACTGTGTCAGAGGGAATGAAGAAACTCTGTAAATTAATTACACTGTTTTTATCTCCAAAGGACGAGAGCTGGAACTCAAGAGAGAAGAAACTGTAAGAATGTACTTTTTTATTTTAATTTAAACCATTCAAATTATGCTTTGAGTGAAATCAGGTCAGTTGAATGCTTTGTATGACAAATTCCTGTGTATCATCTTCTCAGAAGTTGAATGCTTTGTATGACAAATTCCTGTGTATCATCTTCTCATAAGTCTTTTCTGTTTGTTGTTCACAAAAACAGTGGGCTGCTGAAAACTGGAAATTTCAGAAAGGCAAGACACTTCAATTTTACAACAGGGTCACCCATGGCTTTATTTGCCTCTACCCAGATGGGAGAGTCGATGCTCTTGGGGATAAGAAGAACAAATATGGTAAAGTATTTTTCATATGTATATATACATAAAGGATACAAAAAAAGAGGGCTTTAATATAGAGGTTCCTAAAATGGATAGGACTAGATAATTATGCTAAACATTTGCCTTACTTAAAATATATACGTGTCAGTGGCTGTAAGAACTCAGAAATTATGGTTTACACATGCACATGCAAATTCTGATATGTTGTCTTGTCTCTGACTTTCCTTTACCAAATAGAAACTTCTTGTCACCTGCAGTTTAGTGCTCCCACAGAACTCACATGGCAAGGACAACCACAGTCTTTTGCAACTAGATCTGTTAGAGCTAGCAAGTTCAAATTTCTAAGTAGTTAATAAGGAGTAAATATATAAATATATATCTCTCAATAAATTTTATTCCATTATTATAATGATTTTAATGGCAGTCTACCAATTCCAGCCTTTATCTGCTTTCACCCTACTGCATTACTAACACTTAACTCTAATACCTATCATATTAGGCACATATATTTTGTTCCCTTGGTAGTGATGGAGCTGCTCAGTCTACCTGAAATCTCACAAGGGACCTTACACAGATTTTTTTGGAAGTGACAGGATCTTTCAGAACACACCAAAGGGTGCATTGTGACACCACAGGATTCCTCCAGAGACAGCTGCATCTTACAAATAGGCAACATAATGGTAGAACAGTTGCTTAAAAAATTGCTGTTGTTGCTGGGACCAATAAAAATGGCATGATTTTACCTTCCATTAGTATTTTGTAACTATAAGAGTTAATTGTTTGGAAAATTGGCCAGATTTAAAATTTTAGAAGCCATGAGCTATGCTGCAGGATTTGCTTTACAAATTCTAATATGGATATAGAGAAAATGAATTCTCTTTTCTTACCTAAGAGCTTTATGTTCCTTACATCATCTGTTATTTATCATCTAAATTCATTGCTATAGCCCGTTCATTATGCTGGAGTTCTCATCTCCTTTTTATGGATTTTTTCGAAAACATATGTGCTGATAAAAAGAAATTTGTTCCTTATCATTACCTCTCAAGATTTTTTTCCTCAAGGCAGCTAAAGAGACAGTAGTCCCTAGATGCCCTTTCCTGAACGAATGAGAGAATTTATTGATCAAAGAGGTCAAACTGTTGAGTTAAACACTTAATTAATTCTTTTCCCCTGAAAATGATGAACCATTGATTGTAATTAAATGCAAATATGAATTAATATCCTGTCATACTTGTAACACTTTTTTCATTTGACTCTTAGGTCGTTTTGATGTAAATGTCAAAAGGAGAAATATATGTCTATTCAGCAGTTATCAAATGTCATGTCTTGCTCTTGCTCTTGCTCTTGTCAGTGGGCATGTAACTGGGAAGGTAGGAAATGCTATTACTGATTTCTGCTTCATAATGGCATGGCATTGTATAATTAAAAAGAAAATAATATAAAGTTTTTTAAATCTGTCTAATTAATACTTGTACTTCCAATCAGACAAGGAGTGAAGAATTGCAGAACTGAACCCAGGGAATTGCTGATAAATAGGAGCATTTAGACATAGGGCTTTGTTTTTTTTCAATTAACTTTTTATTCTTTGCTAGTATTTTTTTTCTAATTCAGAAATACCAGGCCATTCCAAGCTGTCATTTTTGTTGGTTTGCCACATGCCGGCAAGCTACCTGAAATGTTCTAATATCTCCTCTTTTTTTTATAAGAATAAATTCTACAGCTTTATCTTAAATGCCCATTTTTACTTTGGTTTTTTGTTTGTTTTTAAGTAATATGTCAGCCATAAGCCAACTGGTATAATCCAGGGTTTGTTTTGATACATTTCCATTTGTTTCAGCACATCTTCAAAGTCTTACTGTTGCCTTTCCTTTCTTTCTCAGTACTTGCAGTGTAGAAGTAGGTAAATGGAGTTGTAGAATTCAGTTCCTTATGATCATAGAATGATAGAATATCCTGAGTTGGAAGGGACCCACAAGGATCATCGAAGTCTGGCTCCTGGCCCTGCACAGGACAGTCCCAAGAATCACACTATGTGCCTGAGAGTGTTGATCAAACAGTTCTTGAACCCTGCCAGGCTGGTGCTGTGACCACTTCCCTGGGGAGCCTTTTCCAGTGCTCAACCACCCTCTTGGTGAAGAACCTTTTTCTAATATCCAACTGTTACAACCCATTCCAGGTGATGAGAGTAAACCAGGTTCTTGTTAGTAGATCCCTGGTGGATTACACTGAAATGACACTGAAGGATCAATATGTGTAAAAATATGTATCTAGGGTTTATATAAGCAAAGTGAGTATGTAGCTGTTTTGATTATTATTATTATCTATAACAACATGAAAGCATTACAATATGAAAACTCAAAAATATCACCCAAGGACATGTATCAAGGAAAAGAAATTGAGAGAGAGTGAGAGAGCAAGAGAGAGAGAGAGAGAGAGAGAGGATAACAGTGTGAAAATGTCACCGCCCTTTGACCTTCAATGTGTTTTGATTGTTGCAGCTTTGATGTCCCTTGGTTGAAGCGATGGTCCGTGAGGGGTGGGGGGAGGAAGCCCACGGAACACAAAATATGATGGGTTAAAATACACTGAGCCTAGGTGGGAATGCCCAGGTACCTCCCCTCAGGGGAGAGCTTTCTGTCCTCTGGTGAAAGGCCTCAGAAATGAGTCTCAGGGCACTTCACAAGTCCTTGATGGTTTGTGACACTTTTAAGACACAATAGCTGTGTTTCAGGCATTAGAACAACAAAAAGGCAGCACAAAATTGCAATTGACCTTAGAATACATACTTACTTGTACTTTGAAGACATACTGACTCACTTGTTTCACAACTACTTCTAAAATCCATGTAATATTTCCTTTACATTTAAAGGTATAGAGAATCTCATAGACAGTTTTTTGAGCTTTTTCTTCAGAAGGGAATACCTTGGAAATGAAAAGTTTTTCTAGAAATACTGATTCTTTGAAGTCTTAAAAATTCTAAAAAATTGTTAGATGGCATAAGTCAGAAGTATTTTCAGTTATTGGAGTGATTGTTAGCATTTTACATGGATTAAAATCCTAATTCTATTTAAATATGAGAATGATGATGGAGTTTATAAAGTATCTAAATATGTATTAATATTTATTGATAAATGTGTTTATAAAAAATTATATATTTTATACAACAGGATCATAGACCTGCAAACCTGAACAGTCAAGCACAGTAATTGGGTTGCTTTACTCTTTTGTGTAAAGCTTCTCACTCTCTAAATGTTTCTGTGAGAACAGTATAAACGAATGAGGACAAACTCAAAGGCAAAAGAAGGTGGACTGGTGCCCGAGAGTCCCTGTGGGTCGTTTCCTGTCTATGTCAGCTCTATACTTTGCCATGTTTATAGGCAAAGTGTGCTTCTCTAACTGTCTACAATTGAGGAACCCAGGTATCTTTCATGTTATCATCAGATCCGTGTTACTTTATGATGAACTGTTTCTGTGAAATTCCAGAGCACAGAATTTTAGTCCTTAAGTATGAGGACTGCAAATCTGAGAAATAAAAAAGGTTTTTTACTAGACTGGTAGTATTGTGAGAACCCAAACAATATAGAAACTGTGTTGTGATACTCTCTGGTTTGGATTTTGCTATATAGTTCATCTAATTTATCTTTCCTTCTTTGACTATGTTAGAGCAAAGACAAGGCATGTTGTGAGCTCCGTGTTCACCTTCAACCAAATGGGTGTGCCATTCTTGAGTCAGCCAGCTACCCAGGTCACACCGTGGCTTTCAATCTTCAAGGCAAAATAGCTGATGAAACAACAGGATATGCTGGGCTTTCTAAAGAATTTGTTGTGCGTGACAAGGTAAGGTGGGCCGGGGAAAATTAGGAAGACTCTTCTAAAATTTGCTGTTAAAAAGCAGATTGTATCTAACCGAGCGTCAGAGGTTTGCAAGCTAAAAGAGGGAGCCTCTTCCACGAGGTGGAGCTCAACTACAGTTTAACAGGTAGGCGGCATTTGAAGGTTTTCTTTACTGCTCTCCCGGGGGGAGCGGTGCCGATGCTGCAGCTGGTACATGCAAATAGGGTGGGCTGTAACACAGGAAATATGAGGCTCTAAACTTTCCAGCAGACCTTCAAAAAATAGGAACGTAGGTACATGCACGAGAACTGCTGATGAAAAGAGGCAAGTTCCTTAATTTGCCACACTTGTGCTCTGGATGTTGTGCTATGCTGCTGAGCAAGAAAAAGCAGTGATGCTGTGGAGAAGGGAACGATTTCCACTGCTCTGGTTAGTGCCTGCAAAGAAAGTAGCAAATATTCAAAGACTGGAGGTATACTTGAATTACTTGAGACTGACCCTTTTATGTTTTATACAAGGACATGCATGTATAAGTGCTTAAAATAAAACGGTAGGAGCAATATCAGTATCAAAGTTTAATATGGAGAAAAGCTGTGCTATTCACAAAGGACTTTTTGTCCTTCATCTAAAGGGTGTGTTTCATCATGGTGCCATCATTCTGCTCAACAGAAGTGTCTGCCAGGCTCTGTCCCTTAGACCTGATGGGAGCTGCAGTGGAGCAGGTCAGCAGCAGCAGGAATCCTACTGGAAGGTGCATAAAATTGGCTGTGGACTCTGCATGTTTGAAGGTGTGAAAAAACCAAGAATGTATCTGAAGATCAAAGATGACCAGTGTGATGGAACAGTAAGCAGTTCTTTTTTGTATTTCCTTCTGCAGATAGTTTGAATAATTGTCAGTGATAGGAGAGAATCTTTTTACTTGCTTGGATAAAAATGGGATAAAATTTTGTTCTGATTTAAAATGTTTCAGATCTTTTCCTTCATTTGCCAAAGAAAAGAAAGAAAAAATATAGCAAAACGTGTCATGTCAGTTTGCCAGTTGAGTGAATCAGTAAAGATCTGAACATATTTTTAAACTATCGAGAATGTGAATGTGGTTAAAACTTATGTGTTGCTAGATAGATGATGAATATAAAACCTATTAAAGAATAACTAAGATGTAAGCAACTGCACACTGCACTGATTTTTAAAGTGTGATTCTGTTTATCTAAGTTAAAATTCTCACATTTATGTGAGAAATTTTCTTGCATAATTTTTATTTGGGAGTTTAAGACAAGTGGGTATGAAACAGAGCTATGTAAGTACTCAGATGTGAGGCCCATGAGAGTTTTGTCATTGCCTCCAGTACACTTTGTTCAGAGATTAAAATATTTGATCCATATTTTGAATATAGGCTTTGTGAGTATCTTATTTTTCAGCAGTGCTGTCACCAAAGGATCAGGGGGTCCAGTTAAAAAGTGACACTGGGTAAAATTTTTGAAAATAACTTGTGTTATGAAATTGAGGAAAAAAGTTACATCTATTTAATAGATGTTATATTATAACATTAGCAAATCTGTGCTATGTACAAAATTTGTATAGAAATATCCTATGTTTTCTGTAATAGTTATTGTCACATTTCTTAATCCTTTGAAAATTGTTTAAGTGGGAAACTCCTTTGAATACATCCTAGCCTTTGCCTAAATCCTAACATAAATCAGAATGCTTTCACTTGGTCTTTCGACTTACCTAACTTATGTGATTTGTCTTTCTGGTCCTAAAGGAATAAACAGGTGCAGGTATGCCTGTGTGTGTGTAGTAATGTAGCACATTGAGAAGAATGCAACATTAGTCTGAAATGTTATTGGAAAGTAGAAATAATTAACACTGAAGAAACATCCTCTAGTTACATTAATTCAAATGTTGAAATCATGTTTCTGTTTTCAATTTCTTAGGGCACAGGTGATGAATACTGTCACTTTAAAATCGAGAAGAATTTGGAAACTGGATCTGTGAGTCTGGAATCAGTGCGAAATAAAGGGATATATGTTGGTCTTTTGCCAGATGGTCAAACTAAACCAGTTGTTAACACTGGAGCAAGAAATATTTTATTCTATCCACCGGTCATCAAATGTATGTAATTTCTCAATAGTCTGTAGTTTTATTTAGTAATTAGTCTTTCTAACTGACAAAATTCAAAGCAAAAGGTACATTGACACAATTTCCTTTGTTGTGTTTCCGTAGTTTTAAAAGTGAAAAGTTTATTGTATGCACACTTAATTTCTCCTACATATTTAACTACATTTTCTTTTTATAATATTCAATGACAGAGTACATATCAATTGTTTTACAACTAAACTTTTGAAAATGAGAATCAAAACAGGTGACAAGAGAAAGGTGTGCTTATTTCCTGGGTGTATTCCCCATTCCGGCCACAGATTGTGGAAACCTGGGTGATGTTGTCTTGTTGCCAGCTACACCATAGTCTTTCCTGATTTTATAGGGGAATTAGTAGACTTTCAAGAGGTTCTTCTTGGCACTGGTCAGTTTCTTTTATAATTATGTGAAATACATTTTAATCCCCTCACCCAGCATATTCATTATGCCGTGTTTCTGCCTCATAATCGGATTTGAAATCTATTGCAGTCAAAATGTTTCCTCACTTAGAGAGCTGATCTGTTCCACTCAACTAGCTAGGACTCAGAAACTAGCTCTCAGCACATGCTGGGTCATTGTCACTGGCTTGCCTGCTAGGCTTTTCTCATTGAGCAGAATGAATTTTTAATTTGGTGAAAAAATGCTTACCAAAAATAGCCAGCTGACTTAGATTATAACTGCAGGAAATGCTATTCTACAGGAAACACATTCTTATCTGTTGGACTTGACTACAGACATCAGAAAATGAAACATCTCATAAAAAGGCTAATTGGGCATCAGTTTGCAATTGAGAAGTTGGTTGCATTTTTTCCAAACACAAGCAGAACAAACTTATCTTGAATGCTTTCACCAGCAAAAAGAAAGTATCAAAACATACAACCAGTCTTACTAACTGTTGTATGTATACTGTTATTGAGACCTAGAGAAGCATTATGAAAGTCACTGTCATCACATCCCCACTGTTCAGTCCCTATTTGCTACTAGGTGAAAAGAATATTTTGATCACTGTGTCCCTGTAGAAATAAGGAAATTATTTTCCTTTATTACCTTTTGGAAGTGCAGTGTTTTCAATAGAAATTCTCAACAAGGTAGTGCTTACTGATGCCATTAAAATAAAGCTAAATGCTACTATGTCACAGGCTGCAGCCCTCCTGAATCTATGTTGCTCAGTAAAAGGAATATAAAAGGAGCTAATATGTTCTATGCAAGCTATAAATGTTGTCTGCTTGACATGTTCATATTAACAATATCAATTTGCTTCATATTATTTAAATGGCCTCTAGGAATTTTCCTTTCAGCATTCCCACTCTTAAGAAAGGAAACATTGTGTGGGTGGAGGAGCTTATTTTGGGGAAAACTGCATTTCAGCAAGTCATTTTATTCCTACATCAAGGTGAAATTTTTGCTTAGATTTTTAAAGTACTGAATGGACTTTAATTGGTATATCAGGTTTTTTTCCACTTTTTGTGGCATTCTGCTAATAATATAATCTTACTGCTAGTAGCTGTGTAATACATAGAGAAAGAATTTTGGTGTCTACTGTGTTGAACAACTGTGGGATATGTTATTAGCTTCTGAGCAAGAAAAAACAAATGGTTTGTAACTAGTGACAGATTTTACATTTCATTGTTTTAGTTGGCCGGGAAAAGCCTATGGGAACATCTGCAGCACCCAACCAAGAGCAGAAACACTTCAGAGAATATCAACTCCAACCAGCAGAAGTCCAAGGACCAGTATCTAAAAAGGCCTTCAACTCCCTCACCCTCAAGTGAGTGGCAGTTTCCAAACTAGTTGTGGTACAACAGTGTTATGCTTGTCCTCTGTGCATGTTTGCAAGGACTTATCTCAGGAAGGACAATGAATGGCTTTTCCAGATTATTGAATTATGCACAGATACATGCAACACAAAACATATTGCCAGCTGTTATTTTTTTAGAGGGGGCATTGGAATGAGGTTGATCGATAAGGCAACAATCAGCGGGTAACTGTTGAACAACTTCACATTATATTTTTTTTAAAGTAACTAGTAATCTAATGAAGGACAACTTCTGTGAAAATTAAGAAGTTGATAGGTGTGGCAGTCCGTAGCCTGTTGCTTGCTGCTTGTGAGAAAGATCCTTCTTCCCAATGGGAAATATGAAAATAATAGAGATAAGCACCTGTTGTTATTGTTCTTGTGCTATGTGTTTTGGACTGGGGCAGTGTAGAACCCAGCCAATCGTATAACTGGGTTCTTATTATAAAAAAGGACAATATAATAAACAGGCTGCTGCTGGCTGGCTCTCGACCCTTGCAAACCAAGGCGTGTGCTGTCTCGTTATTATGGATTGCTGCATTTGCTGCCATAGATAGGTGCAGAGCCTAATCTACAGTTTACTGGAAGTAATGGAATATTTCTTATTTGTGCTGTCACACTCATGTTTTCTGCTTTATGGCTCACTGGAGGAAAGAAGAAGGTTTTGATGCATTGCATGCTAGATTTATACCTACGTTTTGGCAGGTGGGAATAGATAAACAGTGCTCTGGTCCTGCTTCTGGAGTCATGGTCTAGCGGATGTGTTTTTCTAGAATAAAATGCTTTCTGTTTAGCTACAGAAGTTGCATAAATGGTCCAAGACAATTATTTTAGGAATATTCAGTGTCCTATTAACCAAACTTAGGAACTAGACAACTAAACAAAACAGGGACTGATACATCTCTTAAAGAGTGGGGATGATCATGTTTGCTTCCGGTATCTCTTTTATTTCAATGTACCCAAAGACCCTGACAGTCTGAATTACGTAATTTCACCATGAAAAGCAGGTGGGGTAAATGGAAACTACCGAGCTCCACACAGCATGTTGAGGCACATTCACATGGTGGAAAAATATCTGTTACCTTGAACAAGCTTTAAAGACAAGATTATATTGGAGCTTCCACTATGGGACACATGCTTATTCATCTAAAAGTAGTCTCAAAGGCATTAATGTAACAAATAATTCAGGTGGGTTAATGATTTGATTTTGAACTTGGTCCTCACACTGCTGTTTCAAAGTGTACATGAAAAATCTGACTACATGAACAAGAGATCAAATCTGCTATACTCATCCATAGGGTATAATATGAAGTATCAGGCAGGATTTAAATTGAATTCACTTGGACCGCAATATCCTGGTTAAATTCCAAGCATAGATGTGAATCCTTATTAATTACTGTTATTTCCAGTGTTGTTTCCATTTTTAGCTCAAAACACCCAATTCCTGCCTATCAAACTTCATCTTGTATCACTGTGTCACAAAGCCTTCCCAAAGTGTGGTGGGTTGTCAGCAACTGGTGAGATATGCTGTGTCTGAAACCCATGGACACAATACAAAGCCATCAAAACTGTTTTCAAAGAGGCTGGATGTTTTTAGGGTTGGATACAAAGGATCCTTTTATAGAAGCAATATCTGCCATGAAATTGGTTACATAGAGTCTATAGCACTTTGTAAGTAGTTTTTCTGACATTCATAAATATAGACTCTGCTTATGCAAAATGAATAGAAATATTAAAGTTACTCTGCCCTTTGAATAAAATGCTCATTTTTTAGTTAGATATTTTCCCTCAAAATATGTCCTATGACAAGTACAGGTGAGGCTTGGGTGATATTCATTAAATACTCATTTGCTTCTTTCACTCCCAGTTAACATTTGGAGAAGGGATATGTTTGTGCTGAGTATACAATGCAGCAGTAGCCTTAGCAGCTAAACTCAGAGCAGATAAACTCTTAGGCTGACCAGACCCTCATTTTGATACCTGTGTCTGCTAACTAGTAGAGGTACTTTGGTTTCTGCTTTTGCAAATAATAATTGATTTAGGATTAACTAAACTGAAAGCTGTGCTACAGCAGATGAGGCTTCTCCTGTTGCAGTGGGAGTTCAATGTTCACCAAGAAACTTCTTTCACCATAAGGAGATGATGTGTCTTTAGCTTCCACGACACAAATGCAGTCTGTGACCTTGAGAACATCTCTGTGGTTTGGTATTAACAAAGTGTATCTCTGAGAAATGCTCCCTATGTCCTCTATGTTCTTTTCCTGTATGTCTGATATACTATTAATTGCTATTAATGTTTTCATATAATTTACTTACAAGAGTAAATAAAATACAAATAAAATATGATTTCATTTCCACTTGATTAACATTGGAAAGGATGATACACACAGATATAATAAAAATGCATCAACTTTATTGCCCAAACTTCTCCAGAGATTAATTTTTCTGAGGGTTCATTTTAAAAGTGTCAATCAATCATATGGTTTTCTGAGACAAGATAATTTTCTTTTTGTGTTACATTTAGGATAAGTAAGTAAATTTTAAAAAAAGTGATTTCTATGAAGTTGTGTGAAGGGCTATGACTTCATCGTTCTCACACAAGCCTATTAGAATTAGGTTTTGTTGCACCGGATTTATGGCATGGTGTCATGAAGTGTGTAAAATCCCATGAGTAATGCAGGGCAACCATCAAATCCTCTTTTCAGACTGGAATATTTTTAGCCTGTAACAAATCAATGCTACCGATTTCCATTTGTAAGAAGAGCCAGTAACTTCTGAGGCAAAAGCCTGTGAATTGTTTGCGCATTATAATTGTTCCAAGAGGTAGTAGTTTGAGCTTGCAGTAACTGCTTTGGGTAGCAGTTGCCCAAGAATTCTTGTCCTAAGCACACAAAACAGCATGGAATTCATTTTTTCTTGAATACCTGTGCATTTTATGAACCTTTTGATCTCTTTGCTGTAAGAAAGATGTGTTTTGAGATCGCTGGGAGGAACTCTAGCTTTAGAATTACAGGTGAGAAGTAACTACAGTTACAGCAAGTTGTATAGTCAAGTTCTTAAAAATATTTGTTATACCAAAGCAATTACTTTGCTATAGTTCTGTTATTTCAGGCACTGAAAGACAAGTGTAATTAAGTTTTTATGCAGATAATCACAAGATGTTTGCCTCTCTCAGAATAATTTGCTCTCAGTCATGATGAAGAAGACAATAAAAACAGCCACTATTATGACACTAATGCTTGTTCTAAATCACTATGGCCATTCCAAAGTCATACTACTACTGCTAGAGGCACTGATGTAGGAGTCATACTACAACAGTTCTGAATGTATTAAAAATTGGTTAACCAAAATTTAGACTCTTTATCAGGAATAAATTTACTATAATTCCATAAGTCAGTCCTTATTTATTTTAGAACTTTGTATTGGATCCTAATCCTTTGCAATTCTTTGTGTTGATATTTCACATCAGTTAAGACGTCAGTGCTAGTGGATCATAATTCCGGTTTGATGCTTTAGCTGCCACTTTGATTTAAATACAGAACAACCTGATGATCCAAGCAACTGTATAATTCCTTTTGGGTACAACTTTTAAGGAAAAAAAGCACTTATTTACTATCATAAAAATGCTTTTGAGGAAATTTAGAGGGATCATCAAGACCATGTCTCGGTATTGAATCAAATCTTTTTCACTTACCCGATTTGCTTCAACAGTGATTCATCAGGATGTGGGATTTGTTGCTCATAAAAGTTTATTAGGAAGCAAGTCTCAAGGATTCAAAACTGTTCAATTTCTCAATTTGACTCCAAACTTATATATTAACGCTAGCAACAACAGTCAGACAAATTTTGCAAATTTCTGTCACGGGCGTTGCTTTATTGTTTTTAGTATTTGTATTGGGCTTGGCTGGGATGGACACCTTATTTTCTTTCTGTGTGGTGCTGTGTTTTAGCCTGGTGACCAAAGCATGTTGATAACCCACCAGTGTTTTAGCTGTTGCTGAGCATCACTTGCACAATACTAACTATCACTGCTCACTCTGCCCTGCTGACTCCAACTGACCAAAGAGAAAATACATCCCCTATATTGTCATGCTCAGAAATAAAACTGGAGCAGAGTATTCCCAAAGCAGTCATTCCTCTAGAACTAGCTGGGTGTCATTCTGCTGGTGGTGAGTGATAGTTTTTGCATCACTTGTTTTTCTATCTGGTTTTGGTTTAATTTTGTTTGGTTGGGGTTTTTTTATGTTGTGGGTTTGTTTGTTTTCTTTCCTTTGATGTAAGAGCAGTTTAATAAGTGAAAGGGAAAACTCCATCCAGACAAACCCAGTACAGTATTTTAATCAGGCAAATAAAAAAGCAAAGGATTCTAATAACACTACATAACTTATGTAGTGCAGCAGAAACATCCACAGTGATGCATTGGGAATTCTTCAACAAATTCATATTGGTGGCATATTAAAAAGTCTCTTTGCAGATGCATGAAAAGTCTTCATGATGAACAGTTTGGGAACCCCTGGAGGACACAGTTTATAGACAACATGTAGGTTCATCTTTTCAAATTTAGGGTTTATAGCTGCCTCTTGTGTTAGAACAGACTAGAAATTCTTGGCAGCAAGGATTTCCTCTTTTGGAGAGGACTCTATGGTCAGTGGTCCAATTATTGAAAAGTAGTGTTCAGACACTTGATGTTTGTAAATTCTAGTTAGATTAGATTACTCAAATCTAAATTCCTTTATCCTAATAGAATCTGTTTCTCCATGTCTCATGTGCAGAGGGATAATTTGACATCTCCGCGTATATATGTATTTCTCTTCAGGGTAGATGGAAGATCACTAGGTGCTATTCCAAAATGAAGCCTATGTTTTCCAAAATGATATTTGCTCAGCTGTTAAAACTGTGAAATTTATTCATAAAGTGGTACCGTGCTGCTATTGTCTCATTCAGGCAGAGCCCATCTTTTCCCAGGTGCTGGCATAGGCAAACATATATTGAGTTATTTTATGATTTTTTACAGTATTTAGTTAATATTTAATTTGAAGAAAGTTAATGTCCTGAGTTTTTTTTAAATTTGAAATGCAAATTGTCTCTCTTCCCAGACACATGACTCTGCTAATGATGTCCCAACACAAGGCATTAGAGGAGTAATTCTACTCATTTCTAAATGTCAGTCTAAGGAAACAGAAATGGCAGTTTAATGGTTGTAGTTCTGCATCATAGCATCCTTACTCTACTCCAGAATGTATATGAAGAATATGATGATAGCGCATGCAAGAGATAACTTGTTATTTTCCAGCTGATTCTTGTAGCTCAACTAATCAGTACATTTTGGTCTAGACAAGAAGCATAAATCAATCTTTTCAGACTATGTCAGTTGCCATGAAAAAATACAATCCCCCTGCTGTTATGGCCTCCTTATGTGCTGAAGTTACAACAGCAACTGGCAGTTTCATGTCATTTTCATCTCCCACTAATGTTCTGTATTTCACAGAGGAAATGAGAAATCCCCAAGGTGGCGAGGGTCCCCTTCCTTCAGATGATGAATGGAAAATGTCAATACTGATGGGAAATGCAGGAACTGAAGCAAGTGTTGCTCTATGGATATATGGAGACAGAGGATTAGCTGGACCCATAACTCTTGGCAAGGACAACAAGAAGCAGCTGTTTCTTCCCAGGCAGGAAGATGAATTTCAGGTAGCTAATGAAGGCTGAGAATATTATTTTAATATGTACCTTTCCAAGGATTATTCTGTCATGTGAAAAGAAAAAAATGTTTTTCTCTTATATTTACTGCATTAAATAAATCTGTATCTAATCGCCATGAATTCTGTGTTAAATCAGCTTGTTATTTCTAATAAGCAACAGAAGAAATAATCTTTCTTTTAAACCCCCTCCCTCATGTAGTAGACCAAACAGGACAACTGCAGAAGTTAATTGATTTTTTTAAGGCAATTGATCTGAAACCAGCTTTAAAAGCTATTAATTCTGAAACAAACCATGTCTGATACAAGACTTGCAAATTGTTTAGGGATCTTTAGTAATTAAATTTTCAGGCAGACAGTTTTCAAAGCACACTATAAAATGTATACTGTGGAACTGGTTCAATTAAGGGAGAAAAAACCCTTTTAGAGCTGCTGTATTATAAATGACTGAATTGCCAGAAGATCTACCTATGGAATAACTAAGAGTCCATTAAAATCTATGTATTATCATGTTGTGAAAACACAGGGTTTCTTCTGTTATTTAAGAATAACACCACTTCTATTGTAATAAGGACATTATGTCTAGGTAGGCTGAGAGGAAATTACCAAAGATGCTAAAATATCTGCTTTGCTTAAATCTCTGTTTGAGATGCATGTAACATTGCTGTTTTCAGCTAACTACAGCAGAATTTATATGTTTCATGGTTTTTTTTCTGCACTCTTCAACTCTTCTAATACAATCTTAGCAGAATCCAAGATTGATACTGTCTATGATATGAATAATAATACTGTCTATGAATGGGACATAGGCAGGAAGATAACCTACTGTATTGTTAATTTTCTAAGCCTATAGGTTATATATTATGATCCTCAGGGAATTTCTTTCTCCTAATTAGTGAATAATTTATAAGCAATGTTGGGTAATGGCATGTTTGCAGAGTTAATCCATACATTCTGAAGAGATGGACCAATTTTTCTTCTATAAAATACATATGGCCCATTATGGCTGTGTGCTGCAGATATTGATCTTGTGAGAGAGCAGAATCTTTCTCTCAGCACCTGGGGCTACTGCTATGATTTTTTACATCACACTGACACCATGGCTTTCAGGCGTAAAACAGCAAATGTCACTGAAGTTCTTTTCACTCTTTAGTCTGCAGTAGGTAAATCCACACAGAAAAAGCCTATGAGTAAGTGCTCTTTTTTTCTCCTTTTCCCTATAAACTTTATCCTGTACTTGTTTAACATGATAGGTCTTGAAATGAGGATAGGAGTGTAAGACATAAAAAAAAATTTGCATCTTCTTCTTACCATTCCCATCTTTGAACTTGTTATGTTTTCACTGATGTATTCTAGAACAGAGGATACCAAATTTTATTTTTTAAAGTAATCAACTTAATCCTAGCTCTGGGCAGGAGTTCTAGGAAGAAAGCAGCTGCTGAAAGGCTGTAGTAATCTGTCAATTAGGAATGAGTTTAAAGTTCTTTAACCTTTCAATTTATCAGCAATATGCACACCTAAAAAAATTTGAGTAGAGATAATTTAAGAAATGCAAACCATTCATATGCAGCCTTCCCTTTCTTACCCTACCCATGTGAGTTGTCATTACCCGTTTAATCCTTCCTGAGACTGTTCATGAGAAAAGTCAAGGCTACCAGAGTGTTTCTTCTGGAAGACCTCTACTTGTTTTAGGCAGAAATCACTCTTTGCGTTCTGAGAAAGTCCACTGCATTTTGTTTTGTGTTGTGTTGATACAGAAAATTATAGTTCAACCATTTTTTTAAACCAAATTCTGAAGAGAGATTCATTAGAATAAACAGAGAACACCATAGTGTTGTATATTCAGTAAACACCAGCTCTGTGAATGAGAAGGTCATATCCCATATTACTTGAGAAGTTTGTGAAATCTTTGTTTGTGAAATGTCTCTTTTAGACAATAGCTGGTTTTTTTTTATTTAACCTGTATATATGCTTGTACTTGAGTACTGCTTTAATCCCAGATCCTCCATGTTACCTCTAATAAGACTACTTTTAGAGAGAAATATTATGCAGCATAAGAAAGGCTATCAGAATCTGACTTGGTAGAGCAAAGTGAAACTATTTTCTTAAGCCAATGGAAAAGACAGAAACTATATTGTCACATTAGTATTGCAAGCCCAGAATTAGCATTTATTTTTTTAAAGAAAATCAGGTTGATGTAACAAGTATACTAATACAAATAACAGATGTGAAACCCACAGATTCTTTCTCAAATAACCATTGTGAGATTTCAATGTTTTGGAAATGCATGGTAAAAGCTTTTTGCTTCTGGAAATCTTTGACTAAAGCATGGCAATTCTGTGACTATAACATAAAAGTTTGTTTTATAGAACTGCAAAGACCCAAAAGCTGATACAGGAAATGAGGTAATTCTGACTGTTGAAAGGATTAGAGTGCTTTTTACTAATGACGGTAAAGAATGAGTGGATAATATATTACTAGGTGTTTCTAAGAGAATGAAAATAATTTTTGTACCATGTAAATAGCTTTTTGGATGTAAATGATGGAGAGGAGTAGGCTGTTACCAATCTTTTACGAATGGAATTGTTATTTGAGAAATAGCATAATAACACACTTACTTTTCCTTTCCTAGAGGTACATTACAAATGATCTAAATTTATTTACGCTTGCTTTAAATAGTGGTTAAACTTCTAATGAACCCTAGATAAGTGAGGGTTCATTTGAAGTTTTGAAGATAGGGTTGCACAGAGTAGTTTTAATAAGTAAGAGCACATATAATGTTTGAAAGTGCAAATGAATGCAAATCACAGTCAGAAAGCAAATATAGTATCAGCGACTTCTGAAGTTTTGCAGAAGTTCTTCCAGCTTTTGGGAGCCATTCTTTAAGGTCTCCAAAAGTTTTATATCCTTCATGTTGACATACTAGGGTTCAAGGTCATGGAACTGTGCACAATTATGAAAGATTTACGACCTGTAGTTTAATAGATATAATTTTGTGTTCTTCATTGCTCTCATGAACAATCATCACCACCTTTTTTTACTCCTGAAACTTTGGAGAGTTCAAATACCTGCCAAATCATTTTCCTGGAAAGCACTGTGATTCCATGAGGGTATAATCTGGTCAAACTGGGGCTCAGACAAAAATCTCCTTAGACAAAACAGAAGCAGTCTCTTTTCTGAATTCTGTAACCCCAAGTTTGCCAATAAAATATTATGTGCTCTTCCTGTACACTCAGATATCACAATGGTTCCGATAAATCTAGAATCAATTGCAAAGATAAAGATGTAATTTTATGTAGTTATATATTGTATTGTTCTGACTTTATTCAGGTTAAAATAAATAGTATTGGGAATATCTACAATATAAGAATTGAACTTGATGGATTACCAAATGAACAACCCAAATGGAACTTACAAAGGGTGAGACTTTTGTGGTGATTTTGTTCCCATTTTATTAATTTTTATGTGAACTAAAGACCCATCTTTTCAAAAAGCCATAGGTTTATGAATCAATAAATGCTTATTGGTATAAGTTCTTATTGCTTTGTGTTGTTCTTAGAGATGACAAAAACACTGATACAGTTAATCTCCTAAGGGATGGATATATGTAGGATTATTTTGCGATTATTCTTGATTCCTGCAGACAGCAATTTTATTGTATTGATATGTTTGACCAAGTTTTGCTTCCTGAAAATTTGCCATACTCTTCAGTGTTTCTGTACTCTTCAGTGTGTGTTAGGGAGATTCTAGCTATAAATTCCAGCTCTGAAAAACTGAAAATTATGGAGAAGCAATCATTCAATGACAACTATATGCAAGGAATGAGCAAGGTTGCTGAAAGTTAGGCTAAGTAAGTTATAATGGGCCCCACCATACCTCATAATTATGAGCATCTTCAGGGAAAAAGAAGCTTCTGGGTATTTTTCAATTTGGTGAGTTTGTTCTTCTCCTTTGTTTTGTTTTAACTGTATTTTTCTCATGATATTTAGGGATGTTCACCAGATTAAATTTATTCTAAATTCTTACTGACATTGACACCCATGTACAATTTGTTTCATAACTGGGATAAGTATTTGTCATCAGTTTCTTACTTTGACTCTGTAAAGGACACAAGTTTATTCTTTTTCATTTGAGTAATCTTAAAAAGCTTGATGTAGACAACCAGAATTAGACAATAATAACAGATTTTTACATTAACCCAGAGGTCTTAGCTGAAACTGTAGCAAAATTGAATGTAAAGAATAAATATTTCGGTTGCTCGAATGATTGCAGGAATCCCACTTTCCAGCCTGGTGGTTACAAAATATTTCTTTAACATTTTGTTCCAAATCTCATAGGGTAACCCTGGGATTTCAAACACTTCATATCAATAAATAAATAATGTTGAAAGCTGTGTTTTTCTGGAAAAGCAGTTAATATATGTAATTGTTATGAATCAACAGGGGGCACTCTGCAAATAAATACGAGAGATTAGGAATCAGTGCTGCCAAAGTATTTCGAGTTAGAATAAATACATGCTTTGGTGTTAAAAACAGTGCTCATTTTGCATGAAATAATATTTTATTGGAAAAGTGAGATAAAGATATATATTGCCCTGATTCCCTAAGTGTTAGAATTTGGATGTGAGTATTTTTTTCCCTAACTTTGTTTGCAAGTCTTATGCATATTACATGCACTCTCAAAAACACAACTGCAGAAAGAGAATTTTTGATTTCATTTTGCTAGTCAAGACCTATGGAAAACCCCTGTAGTAAGTACTGTTGTAATTCAAGACCAACAAGAACTGCCTTCATAAAATAAAGAGTTATAGGAAACTAGTAAGGCAGCTTTCTTAATGTACAGTGGCAAATAACTCAAATATTTGAATTCTAACCATCTTCAGAGCAATATATAGACAGTGATGATACACAGGTTGTCTTCTGCTGTAGAAAACCAAAGATAATACAATTTGATTTAGGATTCCAACATATCCTCTACTTGCCAAAGTTCAGAAGGATGTAGATGACGAGTTTCATCCTGTTTTCATTCTAGAATAAAGCAGTAAGTCAATGTTTCCACGTCTTCCAAAGCTCAGTCTCACCTACCAGCACCTACCAGAAGGTTTTCAGTCTTCAGTCCTCCAGGCAGTGTTACATAGAGGTGGTTTACCGACAGAAATCAGACTTGGTAACATTTATAATGGCCAAACCACAAATTTATAGATTTGTTTGCTGCATAGTAGTGGCCAAAATAAAAATATTTTCGTACTGCAATTTAGTATGTCATATTTAATGATTGTGTTACTGTTTTCTGAGACAGATAAAAAAGATATAAAAATATGATTTGCTGTCGAGAAGCAAAGCGGTGTAAAGAACAAACTGATTCAGAGTTTGATTCAGGGATTGCTTCTTCCTCAGGTAATACTGCAACATCTAAAGAGCAAGAAAACACTGAATTTTCCAGCAAACACATGGTTATCAAAGAATCGTGATGATAGACAATTTCTATGTGAACTTCCAGTAGTGGAAGCTGGAAAACCTATCTATCCAAGTATGCGGGTACAGTTACATAGATATTGGCTACCTGGTCTTCAATATTAATGTCATTTGAATTGTGCTCTTAGCAATTTTAAAAGCAGGTAGTTTGGCTGATTTCTAGAGGGCATCTTTCAGAAAATAAATTGCAAATCAGACTTGCTGGCATTGTTATCATTAATCTATAATAATGGGTAAAATTAATTGTGATTACATATAACTTGCATTTTCTTTATTTTTGGAAGTGGTTTTATACCACATTTATATCTACACTGGTGACTTGGAGCAAGTTGATACAGATCCTGCAATTTGTTTGTGTATCTATTGAAAAAGAGGAGATTCTGGTCTAAGACTTCTGTACAAAACTGGTATACCAGTGACATTTCAGAGAGGAATGGTAAGTCTGAAAAACTATTTTCTTAGTCATATGAATATAATTAAGTAACTTCTAAAGGTTCCTAATAATAATAATAATAAAAACACAGAAGTTTAGCTAAATAACTTCTAAGAACTGAGGAAATTAGTCTTCTACTGACCCAGGAATTAACAGAATGAATGAAAACACAAGCAGGAAAAAGGGAAGAAAAATTATTTGAGGCCCCCACCCTCAGCTGATGAGAAGAGTTGCCTATGAATTTAAAACCTATCCTTCCAAAATATGATGAATTACAGCTGGCTCCAAAAAAGTGTACAGAAATTGTTCCATGATTTCAGGTCTTAGTAGGTCTGTTTGTTATTTATTTCTTTTAATGTGTAATAGTGTAATATTGTGATTAATACAGGAGAGACTTAAAGTAATTTTTTCTATAATTTATTAAATCCTAGGTCTTTAAAAAGTAAAATATACATCATCCTGATTTTCTGCAGGATGTTGCATTTCAGGAGCTACTGAATTTAATGTTAACTCTGGCTAGCCCTCTTGTGTCCTTCTATCAAGTCTGTTTTTTCCTTTGTGAGCTATTGAGGCTTAACACTTGTACGTATAACTAGTGGTATCAAGCCATTAGTGGAACTGTTAATTACAAAATAAAAAGCAGTATCTAAAATGCTAAAACTAGTGATAACCAACTGGGAAGCTTTAAATGTGTCTATACTGTTTTAAAAAATATATTTTATAACATTACTAACATATGAGAAATAAAGTTCTATTCAAGTTAAAATTCAGAATTTAAGTGGGATTTTCTGGGGGGTATTATTCTAGCCAGATTGATAGTAAAATCAGCATATTATTTATACAGGGGCTAAGGGGAATGGTTCAAAGTGCACTTTGTTATGGAAATGGGTGAATGAGACAGTGGATTGTTTGGAGCAGAAGAGCAGTGACTGGGACACATAATTTTATGGCAGAGGTAGGAGTGCTGACTTGAACAACTTGATTTCATCTCTGCCACAGATATTCTGCACTATAGTGGGAAAATTGCTTAAAATAAAGCTTTCCTGAGTGACCACGTTTTTCATGCTTATATTTTGCTGCATAACCAGTTTAACTTTTCTGAGCAACCATAGCTGTAAGTGAGTTCAAGTAGAACTCTGCTCTGCGCCAAGTAAGCTCTTTGAAATGCTAAATATGCTGGTAAGTTAACCCCTCTGTTTCTCACTTGAGCACCCTCACCACTTTGTGTCTTTGACAGCTTTTGGCAATAAACTCTGTGCTTTAACTATATAAGTAAATTGAAATATTACACAGATGGCCTTTCAAAAAAGAGATTTAGCATTGCAGAAAACGAGTGCTATGGGAAAAGTGCAAAGGTGAAGTCACTGGAGAAATCAGTTCTGTTTCACTGAGCTCTTTGGGCGGTTGCAGTAAATAATGCATAAAGACATAAAGATAATGAAGATAAAAAGATATATTGAAAATCTGCCATCCTCCTGTGCACACTTTGAGGCAGGAATCTTTCAGAGAGACTAGCTTGTGATCATATATTACCTATACACAAGGGATAAGTAATGTTTCAGAGGTAGTCTCAATTCTGCCATTTGCTGAGGATGGAGAACTTTACAGATATGAATTTTCCGGTGTATTTCTTTCCTTCATTTTCTTTTTACTGAGAAGAGTTGTGAACCATTACATTTAGGCAGAGAAAGCTGTATGCTTTTTACTGTGACAGAAAATTATCAACCTGAACCTGATCAGCTTCATGCTTCTGTGAAAACAATCTTTTCCAACTATAAGCACAAGCCTAAGTGAATAACAAGGGGAAAATGGCATGTCAGATTTCAGTTTCTTTCAATAGAATAAAATGTAAATGGAGGAGGAGAGGCCAAAAAGAGAAAATTATGAGAAAGTCTGTTTTATAATAATTTAAACAAAGGAAACAACAGTTTTAACTTTTCCTTACTTAGAGAAAAGCAGTGTAGAGGGCAATGTATTGAAACAATACTGAAGGGTATTGTATTTTGGATGAGAGCTGTGAAACCCCAATTTATTTGGGATTATTCCTGCAGCCTGATTTTGGTTGTGCTTTCTCATTGTCTCTGACCCATCATCAAAAAACATTTAACTTTTCTCATCCAAACTCTTTGAATAAGGTCCAGTTGTTATTAAAACCAATTTAAATTTTTGTACATTGTGGGAGATAAGCAGGCTTTTAACACAATTCAGTTTTCAGACTGCCTCAGTGGTGGCAAATTGCAGGGTACTGTCTCCTCTGCCTTCCAGGTCAGTGTTTTTGAAGTGGAAGCTGTATCTCTTGGGAAGCTGCAGAAGGTGCTGTTGCGCTGTGAGGCCAACACCAAGCCCCAGCACTGGTACTGTGATAAAGTCATTGTCAGAGAAGCTGAGAACAACTCAGAATATGTTTTCAGTTGTGAAAGGTAGTTTTTGCAACAATATTCTTAAATATTCTTCAATATGTATCACTAAAAGTCTTATGTCAATCATTGAACTAAATGTGAGTTTTTCAGGCAAAGACATATTTGGATTATTTTGTGGTTTCATAAGATCCACAAAATGTGTTGTTCCAAAGCAGATTGCTTGAGTTAATGTTCTGTATGGTCCATAGCAAAGGTTAAATACTTATATTGACTTTACATAGACTTATATAGAGTACAGCCTGTTCTTACAGGATCAGTGCTCTAAGTGTGATTTACTTTTCAGGAAGGAAAGATAAAGTACCCCAAATATTCTAAATTAAGTGTATTTCTAAATGTGAAATAAAACAGATTTTCAACCCAGAAGTAGCATTCCCTCTCTGTATGAACAACAGCATGGATAGAGAGACAAATATGATGCCCAGAACTATTTTGTGGTTGTTCCGTTTAAGTTATTAAATGAGCATCTTAAAAGTCAGTTGATAAATACTGCATTTTGCATGTTTAGAAAAATATGGTAATCCCACATTTGGAGTTTACAGTTTACAGTCTATCTCAATGGTATATGCATGATTCAAGTGAAATAAAGAAAGTTAAGAGACAAAATATGACTGTGTGACAAGGCACTAGAATAAATAATATGTAATTAATAATAGATAACAAATGCAGGTTGCCTAGTTATTTTGTCTGTGTTTTAATGAATTTGTTACATAACCTTGAACAGCTTCTTGAAATTCGTGGCGTCACATCCCCAAAAACAGGAATAAAGAGGTTGTCTCACCTTGATCAAACTCTCTAAAACTGAGATTTTTCTTCAACTGCTAGCATGTTTTTAAATAGTAGTATAAGACTGAGGATTTCTCCGAATAAATTTGGATGCAGACCCACTGCTATTGCTAGTTGTAGTTGCTACTTTTATAAAAAGATATAGGTGAAATGTCCTGTGTGTCATAGCTGTCTCCAGTGAGTAACATGCCTCAGGAATCATGCATGGCAGGGCACTTTGCTGTGTTATTTCTGTGATAATTAAAACAAGATGTTGATCAGAAAAAATTATTCTGTGATAGATGGTGTTAAAAAGAAACAAGAGTAGCTTTTTAATGTTTAACTTTTCTACAAGGAAACCCTTCCGCTGAAAAGGGGTTAAAATAAATCAGTGGTGTGGGTCAGGTGTAGCTTCCATGTTGGCCAAAATGTACCTGTGCTCTATTCAAGCAGGGAGAAAGATTTTGCTCTTCAGAAATCTAATTTAGTAATCTTCAGCCTCACAGCTTTTTTTTACACAGATATTTTATGATCCAGGACATGGAAAAAATGATGTCTGTTCTCATTTAGCCAAGGAAACAAGTATTCTATGTGTCTTAAAAACCTGATACTAGTTTCTGAACATCTAACAGCTTTTACTTGATTTCACTTATACAGTATTTACTAGTTACTGATACCTTTCAGCATTTGTGATTGCAGAAAATACCTGTGCCATCCGTTTTTAGTAGAAGTGATAGAAATAAGTAGTTTTCTTGTAAGACAGAATTTATTTCTTAGGGACTAAGTCTTGTGTGAATTGGCCAACTGATGTTTTCAAGACAAAAACCGAGGAACCTTCATAAGTTGCTCTAGACTTTTCTTGCCCAGTTTATACTGGAATCCCAACAGGCTTCATAGGAAACTGAATGATTTAGGTCATTCCTGGACAGTCTATGGAAATAGACAGAGGAAATAAAAAACAACAGTTCAGGAGATTGCTGCATTTTTTTTTCCATGTCAAAAACAGCTGATTCTTTACCAAGCAAGAGGAAATTAAAACTGTTGGTAATCTGCGTTCTAAATGAAAAGGTTTCAAAATTATGCATAGCCTAGAAAAACATGACTAAGAAAACTAACCAATGTTTGCCTTGATTTGTCCTTTTTTAGACTCATCTACTTGTCCTCAATTTGTAGGAGGAATAAGGGAGAGCAGTAGTTGGTTCCATCTTTGTTTTTAACACCAAACTGTGATTTTAAGAAATAGTGCAATAGATACATGCAAATTATACTTACTACTCCATCCATAGTACTGAAAAAAATTTCTGTGCTTTATTCTTCTGTTTAGCTGTAGAAACAAGTACAGTAGTGCCACATCTCTTAATCTGATACAAGTGTGCTTTACACCTACATAGCTCTTACTTTTTCACAAATGAAATTCTTTGTTGAGTCAAATAATTTCTACTCTAACATCTATCAAATCAAATACTAAAATTTTAGATAATTTGTTGTTATGTGTATTCAGTATGAAAATCAGATATGGATCATTCAGTTATATGGTAATGTAAATAAAAGTTGATTCCTACCTGCTTTCTTGTTTTCTTTCTTTCTTATTCATAGGTGGCTTCCATTTATGTCCCAAGGTGTAATTCATTCAGAAGTTGACGTGTACCCTCAAGGTAAGATTTATTGCAACTTTATGGAAGCAAGAACAATAATTTGTATTTTTTTTCTTCTGAAGAAATCTGGGTAGATTTTACATTGTAAATATCAGAGTTACCATTTTGCAGTTTCCTTAGCTATATTTCTGAGAGAACACAATTTGTGTTGCGTTGTATGCTCACTACATGTGATAGTGAGAAAGTAATGAGGGAATGAATGAGAAAGTTTTGTTGTACTGTCTAGAAACACTAAACGTCTTTTTCATGACTTCTTTCAAACCTTCTTTTTAGTTTTAAAAGATAGATCCTTTACTAACAGATTTTTTTTTTATTTTGGCAGAGTTTAAAATAGATCAGCAGCTGAAAATTCAAGAAGCACATGGTAAATGCTGCTCTTGTTTTCTACTTTTAATTAAGACTGTTTCTGTTTCAGAACTAATTGCTTTACACGTTGCCATTTTTATTTATTTTAAAACCTTAATTATAGCACAGTATTTGAACATTTTAGTAAACTATGAACTTCACATTTTAATTTAAACAATAAATAACTTTGTCTATGCTTTCTTTTTATTCTGTCATTTTTATTTCCATAATGTTAGTTTTCTCTTTACTTGTTTGAAAAATTCTTATTCTTCTAGTATTATTGGTGATCTATCTTAATTTCAATATTTTATAGTTAACATTTTAAAACATTATTCTTTCTCCTGGCCTATATATAGTTTTGTTCTCAACATTAGTTTTTCATTTTCTCTTTTACCTGTGATTTCATATTTTTTCAGGTTGATTTTCTGTCATTGCAACCAGAGCAGATTAAATTATGTTTCTTAATAACACATTAGAATTTCTCAGCTGTGAGAAGTGCATCATGCTGTGGGTTGAACAATGATCTAGAAGGTGTTGGGAGAAAGTTTGAAAATGTTTATTCAAAGTTTGTTGTATCAATCAAGATATCCATGAAGACCCAAGTACCTCATTTTAAACATTGTTCCTATGGCAGATAGTTAACGATAAAATCTGCACCCAATTATTTTACATTATTAATTTTACAATATTAATATTAAAATCCCACTCTGTTTTAGGCTTTATTTTGAATCACAAGCATGTTTGTCTTTCTTCCTTTCTATGCTTTTTTCAGAAGGCAGTAATTTGCTCTCTGTTCTTTGCTCTTTGTGCTTTAGGTGTCCTACACACATCGCTTTTGCATGGCCTGCACCAAGAGATCCTTCTTTCCATAGTTCAAATCAGTCTGCCTAGTCCTTTCTGCACCTACAGCTGGGTCTCTGGGCTGTGTCACTTAAGCAGTGCAAACATCTTAATCAGAGTTAGGCAACCAATAGTATATGCAATAAAGAGCCTCTTGTTTGGAACATGTAGTAAAATATGGAACAGTGGGAAAGAGACTTGAAATTGTGAATCCTGCACCTAGAGGGACTGCTCCAGTTCCTGATTTAGTGGTTGATCTGAGATTTTGTTCACTTCTTTTTTTCCAGGGACTTTTAAATGTATCTCATTTTCATTCTATATAACTGTTTTTTAAATAGAATTATTTCTCTGGGAAGTAAACTTTCTAGTGTATTGTAATGCTTCGAATAATCTAGGAAAGAAGAAAAAGGTCAAAATATCTAGAAGGTCATCTGTGGCAAAATGCCACCTTCTGATGTCCCTGGGGAGGTACCTGGTGTTAGGTTGCACTTTTTCTCTATGTATGCTAAATGAAAGTCATGTCATTACACATTTATCTGTATTCTTTTCCCCTCAATGTTGATTCCTCTTCAGGAACTATTGGTACTCTACCTCATCAGAACAACCTCAGCTTTTTATATCAACAACAATTATGTTTTTGTAATACTTACTCCTTCCAATTTCTCTTTGGAAGCATGCAGTGTAATACAATGAGGACTTCTGGCATCAAAAATATTAGCAATTTTAGGATTATTTTCCTATACCTGCATTGTCCTTCAAACACAAGTCCTTTCTGTTTCCAGAAAAAAAGAAAAAGCCTCAAAGTCAATATAGAGGACTTCAAAACAAAACTCTTTTAAATCATGTTTTTGAGAAAGTATGATTCCCTTTTTTACCCTCAGAAGGGTAGATGAGTGCAAAATAATTTATTGATACTATTGATACTAAACTTATCCTTGAATTAGCAAGATTATACAGTCTCAAGAGTAGCAACTGGATTGTGTCAGAACCACATTGCTTAACAAAATACAGACTTTGAGAGGGTATTACAATAGAAAGGGCCATCAAAACACTTAAGACACAATTAAGCAATGAACATGTAGAAAATAATTTAACCTGCTTTAAAATGAATATTTGTTTCTGAATGATTTTTTAATTTTTAAGAGGGATAGTAGATCTTATTTTACCCTTTGTCTACACCATTCTTCATAAGCCCTGGTAAATGGAATTGTCCATATTTTCCAGTCAAATTGTTCAAATGAACTTTGTCTTTAGGGAATTAGTATTATACTGTTTGAAAATGGAAAAGGCTGAGTTTTTTGTAAACAAGCTCTTTTTCTACAGGGCAGGGAGCCCTCACCTTATGCTCTTTGTTTCTACCATCAGTGCATAGAGGCTTTTCACTCTTCCAATTGATGTTTATCCTATTGTTTTCTGGTGCTATGGTTCTTTTATAAAGAAAGTGAGTCTATAAAGAAAGATGTGAGGATGCAGATTTTCAAAGGCACAAAAGGGTTTCTTACAAAATGGAATCTGATATTTTTAAATGAAAATTAGATGGTTCACTTCCTGAATTGTAGAATGGTTTGAGTTGGAAGAAATCTTTAAAGATGTCTCATACACCCCCCTAACATGGACAGGGACATCTTCCACAAAACCAGGTTTCTTAAAGTCCCATCCAACCTGACCTTGAACACTTCCATAGCTGGGACATCCCCAGCTTCTTTGGGCAACCTGTTCCAGGTGTCTTACAAATCTTGTAGCAAAAAAAAAATATTCTTTATGTCTTATTTAAATCTACCCTCTTTCAGTTTAAAACCATTTCCCCTTGTCATATCACTACGTGTCCTTGTAAAAAGTTTTCGCTTTTGTCTTAAGCACCTGAATATACTGAAAGGCTGCAATAAGCTCTGCCTGGAAGCTTCTCTTCTCCAAGCTGAACAACAGTCTTTCTTCACAGGACGGGTGCTCCAGCCCTCTGATCATTTTCATGCCCCTTCTCTGGGCCTGTTTCCACAGGTCCGCATCCTTCTTATGTTGGGGGTCCCAGAGCTGGATGTAGCCCTCCAGGTGGAGTCTCATCAGAGCAGCGTATGGGAGGAGAATTCCTTCCCTCAGCCTGTGGGCCAGGTTTGATTGGTCGGACCAAATGAGCTGTTGCTGCTTTCTGAATTCCCAGCTGTGCATTTATGTGTATTTCCCGAACCAGACAACAACCTGACCTCTAAAGTCTCGGAAACAGAAAATCAAACTTCCTCTTTCAATGCAATCTTTCTGGGACAAATTACTGAGTCATAATGAGGCTGGCCCAAGATAAATACTTCTGTCAGACAACAGATTTAAATCATGCAGGCATTACCAGACAGCTTTCTACTAAGAAAGCTTCAGTGTACGCTGTGGCATTTATTTATAAGATGACCTGTGGGCTGGCATTTCATTTGTCGTTTGCCTTGCACAGAATGAATTTAAGTTACTAAGTGGAACTTGTTTCACACAGACAAGAGCTGCAATCAGTGAGGGGTGGAGAAGTGTGCAATCCCAGCTTTTCAGATGTAGAAATACATTTTACAATTATCCATTGTTCTTTTAAAAATAAGATTTATATTAAGCTGGTTTTGCATATTTAAACTTATTCAACTTGTGTACATTGTATGGCAGCAGAGATGACATTTTAGTGTCAAGTAGCTTTATATAACATGATTTTCTAATGAGTCCTAATCTAGTTCAGAATTTTCTACAAAACCCTTTTTTTTCATACTGCTTTAAATATTATGCCTTCATCCAGGCAAATGGAGCTCCATTGATGTGTCACATCAACATAGAATGAGAGGAAATTGTACTTAATTGGGATGTTTTGATATTTTTCCTGTTGCATTTCTGGGTTATACTGTTGTCATAATCCAAATTCTGGACATTGATCTTCTTCTCTGTTGACCCACAGTGTTATTGCTAGAAATCTGACTAAACTCTGTGTTCATATTTCCAGCTGTAGTGCACTGCAATCCCCCTCAATCCTTGATCCATAACTTGCTTAAGATGAGTTTGAACAATGTAGTATTTAGCCAATCCTCTGTTGCCTCTTCCAGCATCATTACCTTTTAGGTGCATCATAGTCATAGATAGTCCTTGGGCCAAACTGCTTTCATTTATATCTTTGAAGTAAACTGCTACATATAAGTAACAGTTTTAAAAGCATTTTGATTTTGTTTTTTGCTTTACAGATGGAGACTAGAAGTTAACTGTAGTCACTGGGGATTTTGAAACAGCTGGCACAACAGCAACAGTATCCCTTTATGTTTATGGAGAAAACAAAGCTTCTGGTGCTATTATTTTGGGATCTGGAAAACAGCAGCTGTTTAATCCCAATAGTGAAGATACATTTAAGGCATAGTATGACTGTTATATAAACACTGGAGAATTCAAAACATATGCAAAATAGCTTTTCCCAAAACTAGATAATAGAGGCAATAAGGAAGACTCAAAGAAACCTGTAAGGGTCATTAAATATTCCTGAAGGAGTGGCTGGCTTTTACGACACTGAGTTTTGAATCAGAAAATGAATTCAGAACTGCATCAAGCAGATATGTTTCTCAGAATCTGCTTCATACTTGCACTTTCTTGATGTGCTAGTTTACACTAGCTCATTTGAAGAAGTAAAAAGAACTTTCTTTGCATTTATGTATTAAGATAGTCCCGGTTATGGCTTGTGTTCCATATCTGTCTTTAGAAATGTCCACTGTAAATTCTTCCATGAATTTCCTCAGATTTCCACTGAAAGCACACTGTTGTGTGAACTTTTTCTTGGAGAAAGTGAGAAGGAAAGGGGGGATGGCTAGAAACTAGAGTTAAATCACAAAGAGTAGGTGAACTCATGATTTAGACTAGTGTTGTCCTGCTTCTCCAAGCAAATGGAGAGATTTCTCTCTGCTTACAAAAATATCTCTGAGATGTGTTTCAGAAACATGACATTTCTCAGGACTTCTACAAGATCCTGTAATTCCTGCCATTTCCTCCAGTTCACGCAGGTCCTCAGGCAGGACTGTTGCAATAATTAAATCTGTGATGTGTCACTTAGGTTTAAATAATGTATGCATAATAAACATATGATGGGGAATCAGTGACAGATGGGACAGGAAATATCCCTTGAAACTAAAATTGTCCAGATAGAAACTTTCTAACACAATTTAGAGTATTAAGAAGAAAACAGGCTTTATTGAAGCATGCTGAGCGTTCGGTGGATCCTTCCTCTAATTGAGTGCCCTGCGCATCAGGGAAACAGAGTCTTTATCATACACACCGATTGCACATTCATTAACTATCCCTGCTTACTTGATGTATTTGCATCACTATATTTTACATACTAGCACGCTTTATTGAAAGTCCTTAGACTATGGGGTCTGTCTTCAATATCCAGTGTTCTTTTTAGGTGACTGTTGCTTGACCTCTGCTTTTGAGTAGGCACAATATCGTTGTTTTGCATAACTTCTGCTTTGTCAGTCTTGCAGAGTTGAGCTGGCATCCTGCTTGCATTTTGCATGACTTCTGTTTGCCTAAGTTACACACTTTATCTATTTTTCCAAGGCTGTGCTGTTCTGTTCTACTGTCCTATTCTGTTCTACTGTCCTTATCATTCTGATTTTTTACATTTTTGTATTGCTGTTTGAAGTATAAATAAGTAAGTTCTTGCAGAGGAAAGTCAATGGTGGTCTTTCCCTTACATTTATTTAAGTAGAGAGCAACTTATCTAACGTTTGCAGTTAATGGTGTTTTAAGATTATATCATATCAAAACAGGAAGGTGAAATCAACGTTTACCTGAAAATTAAGTTGAAATGTTCCTTTTCAAATCATTCTGGCTAGATGATCTTCTTGGATATTTATTGAGCTGATTAATGCTGTCTGACATGAATTCTTACTCATTTATTCAGTTCATTGAGGGAAGTAGTTTGTTTTCTTTCTCTTTGGAAGGAGCAGCATTTATCCCAAAGTATCATTTTTATCCTCCCAGCATTAAAGCAAGACCTGATACCTGTTCCAGGAACTCTGATTTTGTGCTTCTAACCACAGCAACACTCAGGTTTAGGTCTGCTACACTGTACTTGGGTCTTTGTTGCCTGGAGGACAGGCACAGCACTTTGGTGGAATTTAGGTACGATAAGTCTGTACTAAGAAGTACAACTTAAACCTTTTACAAAGTCTCCCTGTGTAATCAAACATTTAAATTCATGTCTAGCCACACCATCAAGGCTTCAAAGTTGACCAGATATCTGGCCATCCACTGTTTCTTAAAAGCACTTAATTATCAATCAGTGCTGATCAATGAGTAGAAAAATAATAAAAAAAAACAGATAAAGTATTGTGCCTTCTTTTTCCCACACTTTCCACCTTAAATATCACAACTTTATAAGGTAGCTGAGGTTTTATTTAATGGAAAAGAATTTGTTATCCAAATATTTCAGCACTTTGTAGTGCTGCAGTTTTCCAGCATTAAGACCATAATGTAATAACATCAATATTTCTAAAACCTGCAGAGTTGCAAAATGGAATAGCCTCTCTTATTTTGATTATATTAGTTTAATGTGTTAAGTACATTGGGACTATCTTGACTAAAGTCCTTGATTTGCAGTCTTTGTGCAAAAATGTATCTATTTGAAGGCTACTTAAACTCTAGGTAACCTCCCTTTTAAAAAGGAAATGTTAACTGATGCAGGGAGCTGCAAGAGTTCAGCATAATATAATGGAAAGGAATAAAACACAGTCATGCCTCACAAAAACAATCAAAATATCATGTAACTTCAAAATCCCTTCAGTCACACATACAACTATAAGAAATGACAGAGAAATGGCCCACAAAAAGAGAATGAGACCAAACTGTATTTGATTGTCTTAATAAAAATCAAGAATAGTAGTCTGATAGAAAGTACAGTTAACTGTATAGTAACTTGGACACCTACAAGTATACAATGAATATTCAGTAAAGTTAAAAATAATGAAAGAAGAAAGTTGTTAAATGTTCAGTAAATCAACTGGTTCTCCTTTATATCCTTCTGAGATCTCACTGCTCATCTAGAACTTGATTTTAGTTGTATTGCTGTATAAAGACAGTGGAACGTCATCAACTTGGCTACCTCTGATTAAGGCTTGTGTAAATGAAAAGAAAAACTGCAAAACTCAATTGTAGGGCAGGTAAAATGTAACAAGGTTATTACCCTTGGAGATTTCCATATCATGGTAGCACATGAAATTTGCTGCAGGTAATTCACCCTTGTGTGATGGAGAGAGTTCTTGTTTCTAATTGGAGTCTTGGGTTCTAGGTTTTCATGAGACAGTCATATGTAAACTGCACAATATTTGCCCTTGTGACTTAGCAATTTTTCCTACCAGATGGGTATGTCAAGGATAAACAATACAGAAACAGGAAAAAAACAGAATTTAAATTTGATGGATTTCCCTTTCTGCTATGCAGTTGTTCCTATGTGTTCAAAGAAACTACTTCTGGGCTATGGTTTTCTGCTTCTGTTACTATTCAGGCATAGTTTTCAGGGCATAATTTTTCTGTTGAGAGTCGTTCCTCCTCCAGCAGAGGGATATCAATCTACCCTAAGTTACAGCTTTCATCACAACTGTGATCTGTTTCCTGCATTTTCCTCTGGTGTCATCACAGTCCCTGAGTATTTCTCAGTATTTGAAAAATACTGATTTAGGCAGAATGCCGAGTTGCTCAAGACACTGAAGCTTTAATTATATTGTAAATTATATTCTCCAGAGTCCGGTGTTCTTCATCGCTATTCTTTGAAACACAGTGAATTATCTCTTATGAGTGTACACACTGTTTGATAAAGAAATTATTTTTAAAAGTATTCTTTTAATGTTTGGTCATGCCAAATATTCCCTTCTGTGTCAAAGAGAACTAAGCAGAAGACTGTAAGCATATTATCTTCTGTAAAAGCCAGCTGCAATGTCTCAATTTTTATTACTTCAATACATAATAATTCCATACCTTCAGGTACAAGTTCTGCTGCTTTAGTAATAATGAAGTCAGTAAAAGTACTGACTGGTTCAGTAGATCTGTTTTCAAAATACTGCTTGCCTTAGAGATAGTGGCAGGGCCTAGCACTTCCTTAACAAGACTTTTTCCATTATTTGTTTTATTATCAGCTCTACAATCTCTTAGGACAGTGTTGGTCTTACAAATTTCAAGATGCTGTCAAATTTATCTTGAATAACACTATATTAGACTACTAGAAGTGCTGGAATTTTTCCAAGAAATCTTCAAAATCTTCAGTTTCACCTTATGTTATATTTTGTAGTTGGTGGCTGTCTTTGTAAGGAAGGTAGTTGTTCTATGTTTGCAAGTACAGAACATGAAGTATGCATGATATTTTAGGAGTATTGGAAACTGAAATCCATCTCTGGTGTGAATTTTGACGCATGAGCCCATTTCTTTAACTTTTAAAGCTGGTGCCACACCGATTTACATGATTTAGAGTTTCTTCGTCTGCATAAACAGTCCTTTAAACACTGCTGTGTTCTAGTGCAAATACCAGAAAACATTATAGGAAGATGAAAAGCAGGGATCCTACTATTACTTGCAGAGATACTTGGCCATAAAACTTAATAAATACTGTTCGTAGGGTGAGATTGTTAGTGTTAAAACTGGCCCTTTTCCTTCCATTTAGATGTACTTTGTTTGTAAAGAATTGTGTTCCTTAGGTGCACCTTATGCTGTACTGCATCACAGGAATGTGTTGCACTTAGAAGTTTATCTGTTGTTTTTCATTTTGGTTTCCTCCTGTTTAAATAAAATGATCAGTCATTTTAAATAACCTGAATAATACATGAATAATTGAAACTCTTTCGTTGGAATCAACCCTACAGACTCTAAAAATCTGTTGTGTTCCACTATGTGTCTTTCATTGCTGTACCCTCAATCCATAGTCATTCTTTCATCGGTCAAAACTGAGATTTCCAAAGTAAAACTAGAAGCAGTGAGAAGAAAACTAAATATTGTAAAAATAGGTTGAAACAAATCCATTTTCATGCTTTTCCTCGTGATGTTCAAATAAAAGAGGCTGGAATGAGCTCAGTGAGAATTTTACCAAAGTGGGAAGATTGCAAAAGTGAACATAAGCACTAATGCAGTTATCCACTCTCTTAACCATGGGACTGACATTGCCTAAAAGCTGGGCATAGCTTGTGTCCTGCTATTTTCCAGCTGTCCCTGTTTTCCATAATGACCATTTAGGTCCAGAAACAGTTTAATAAAACTTAGAGAAGCCCAGGTTTAAATCAGATATGCTTAAGGTGACATAAAACAGTAATACTCATGACTCTAACTCCACTTGAAACTGTCTCTGTGAAATGCATATGGTAACAAGATGAACCTCATTCCTTACTGAAATTAAAGGGAGAAGTGTGTAAAATGATCTTCATCAGCTACAGGCTGTACATGAAACAAAACTTAGCTTGTTCCAGAAAAAAAACCAAAAAAACCCAAAAACCAATGTAGAAGGATTGTAAAGAGCTTACAAAAAATTTTGGAAAAAAACACAGCTCATCTCATCTTCAAGAAATGGGAGTGGGGCACATGGTGCTAGTTCAGTAATTAGGCAGTATGTAACTGCAGTATGGAGTGTGTGTGTATATATATATATGTTTATATATACTTGCTGTTGGCATAATTCAAACAACCCCACAATAAAAGAAAAGTTCTTTCAGAGCTTGACTGGACTGGAGAAGAAAGTGTTTAACTGTCACTGTGCAATGAATGGTATTTGTTTATCCAGTCTGTTTTTGTGATTGAAGCAAGAACGAAGTAGGAAAAAACAGTGCTGATCTTTGTGTGGCATTTAATACTACTCCTTACATGTCTGTATCCACCCTTTTTCATGAGACTGTTAAGTTTCTGTGTGAGCACCTGTGACATACTCTAATTCTTGAGTTAGCGTGTAACTGTGTCAACTTTGTTGGGCACAATTAACAAATTGGCTGAATTTAGACAGCTGGTGAAAGCAAGAAGCATGGGTGGACTCTGAGTACTGAACGGATACATCAGTTATTGTACTTTTGGCAACAGTTTTTAGCTGCATGCTCACAATTAAAAAATACCATCTACTTCCAAAGATTTCTCTATTATATGCTAATGCTGTAGAACTTAAACTAATGCAGACAATGATTTTTCTTTCCTTTGGGAATCCAGGTGCTGTACATGACTTCTCTGAAATCCTGTTCATGAAGTGACCTTACATGAAATTAATAACTGTCTGTCAAGCTTATTCTCCAATGGGTGTGTTAGACATTGGGATTTTGCCTCTGAAGTGTTGATTTATCCAAATAATTTTCATGCTAGCCTGAGTTTATTTCAGTGAGATTGCAGGATACTTTCTTCACAACAGGAATGCAGTGATATTATTTTGCTTATTCTAGTACATAAAAGAGAAATGGGGTAATTACGTATTTTCTTTCCGTCCTTTTAGTGAAGTATCTTTCCACTGAACATTTTTTTGTTCAGACCATGGACTTCAATTTTCACTTAGTTAAACATCTTAAGTACATGAAAATGGGTCATACTGACTCCACTCAAAATATCATCAGTATACTAGGAACCAAAAAGTGTATTTGCATAGCTCATTTAAAAATGGAATTAAAATTTAGTCCTTGCATCCTCTTTAGAAGAACTTCTTGCTGATAAACCTGGATTTCAATTTATGCTTAGAGACAAATTGTAAAATATGAGTTTTGTTAAACTTCAATTTCAAACAGTAAGGCCAAGTTGTCTAATCCATGATTTAATGAAAATGTTCCCATTGCCTTTGGTAAAAAAATAATTTAGTCTTATGCTTGTACAAAAAATAAGTAGCAGTGATGAGCAAAGCATATGGGTGTATTGATTAGCAGATCAGTCTAATTTAACTGCTTGCAAACATTTAGAGTATGACTAAAGCAAAGATGCTGTGTGTGAAAATGTGGCCCTTTTAAAAGTGATGGACTTTTTTTTCAATAATATATACCTGTACTGATACTATAAAATATGATGTGTTGACATTATTGCCTGTAATAGTGAAAAAAATGCCACAAAGACAGAATTACCACTGCCATTGTAGTCACTATGGTATTTTTAAGGTTATTGAGAGCTGGCAGTCTGTCACATAAGCAAGGTCTGTATGAGGTCCATCCTCTTTAGAACTTATTTCAGAACTTAACACAAATTGGTTGATGTATCAGAAGGAGTTTCATAATCAAGCAACAAGTTAACTGTAGATGATGACTTAAGTGTTTTGTAAAATCTTTTTCTGGGAAGAGGTTGGCATTTGTGGAAGATTCCTCTAACAAGCCATCCTTAAGAAGAACACTATACCTGGTGTTTGTGGTTTCTACATCTCTTTACCTCAATCTGCATTTCCATGTCCTTGTTTGTTATGTCTGCAGTTTAGGTCTTATTTATGTTCTATAGGTGGTTGCGGTAAGCCACATCAGAATGGAATCTGAATTTCCCTCCATGTCCAAATTCTGCTACATAATTAAAACTGATAATTTTTGATCTCTCAATTGAGTTATGGAAAAAAAGCAACTAACCCAAAATGAAAAGAAAATTTTAGAAAAAATATAGCATTTCAGAGTTGTGCCTTTTTCTGAGGATCTCAAAATTTATGAAGAGAGCTTTGCAGTGTCCCTGTAAGAGACATGTAAGTGTCCTTGTTGCATAGCTGAGAAAGTGAAACAAAAATGGCTTGTGAATTATGTAATATTTCTCAGGAAGCCTAAAGCACATCCAGGAATATAATTTAGCTGCCTGATTTTCAGAGTGATGCTTTAGTCCTGGGACCCATCCTTTCCTCTTTGGACATATATTGCAGTTCTGTCAGAATGACTGTTTCCATGTAAAAAGGAATGTTACTTTTGCATTTGTGGTGCTGGAACATCACAGAACAGCTAGACTAAGGTTTTTGTGACAATGTTGATTACAAGGGCGACAAAGTCAACTTTGTTCTACAACTTTGTACGGAACATTCTCACTGGGAAAGTACATTTCTAAATGCCAGGTTGTGTTCAAGTCAGGCAGAAGTTCTAGGCAATTTAGTCAACATAGGAAAGGAAGAAGTAACCTCAAGACACAGTGTTTATGTCATCAAAAGAATATTATTAGCTCTACTGTGTTCTGAGAATATTTTCCTCTGCATTTCACTGCAAGAGCAAAATTTGACATACATTTGACAGGATTCCAACTGACAAAAACTGACGTGTTAGCCAGTCAATACTACTGAGAGACCAATGTAATATCTGATCTGACATCAAGATGAGCTGTTCCAAGCCCCCAAAATACAACTGGTACTGAAATGAAATTTATAATTTTATGATACGTTTTTCAGAAGATCATACACAGCTGATTTTCCCTCTGCCATTTCTTTAATTTCCACCCAAGAGTAAACATGATTTTTTTTGCTCCACGATCACCCATGAACAACTATTCAGAAAAAGAATACTATACAAAAATAAAAAGCATATTACTAAGTATGCTATCAGCTTGGCAGTGTTCTGTGTTTTGAATTATTTTTGAGACTTTTCAGGATCAGAAATATGTTATTACCTATAAGTCCAGCATAGTTTACTGTTCCAAAAAACTCCTAATTTGTAAGTCAAGTAGACAGGGATGCTTTATACTCTTTCTCCCGCTAGCTGAAAGCAAGCATATATATTTGACTTGAAGCTTTGGGCAAATTCCCCTTCAGCACGTGGTCATAACTTCCTTAATTTGGTTATATCACAACTGCTTTTTGAATGTGAATATTAGGGAGTGATAGGAAGTACAGAAAGACACTAGGACATACTTGTTTCGAGATGCTAAACAGGACTTCAGTGAATCTAATTGAACTAGTTGCAACTAGATGCATCTCCTGGAGAAACCTGATAGTCTGGACAGAGTTTTCTGTTCTCTACTGATTTTTCTTGAAACTTCATTTGGTTAGGTTTGATGGATTGCTCTGGTACTTATCCAGTAACAGGAAGTCCCTGCATGCTGATATGGTGATGAATGAGCTTCATAATTTCCATCTCCTTTTTCAAATCTTCCTTCCTTCCTTCCTTC
>VZRZ01004355.1:163662-179755 GCA_013398175.1 Climacteris rufus | reverse complement strand
GCAGTGATTGGCTCTCCTGACTGCCCTCCCCTCACCCGCGTTTTATAACACGCCCTGAGCGCCATTTTGGCCTTCTTCTCCGCACCGTGTTCCAGTAATAAACCTGCTGGCGATAAGTGGAAAAGAACCCTTTCTTGTCTCTTTATTTCCCTGCATAAATTAAACCGCTGTGCTTGAGCTAAGTCAAAGTCTGCGGGAGTCTCGATGCTCGGCTCGCCTCTGATCGGAGACTAGATAAGGCCTGAGTCGCGTTATTTAGGCAAACGGGACCAAAGCAAAAGACGCCGAGTTACTCACGCTCTCTACCCGCGGCAAAAAATTTTGGATCATACTGGTCCATTGTTTAGACTGTCTGTAAATAAGTAATTAATCTCACTTGAGGGCTTCTCCTTCCAGTTTGGTAAATGAATACTGGCAGAAACAGTACAGTGTTTCACAGCAAAAGATTTTAATCAGAACTGTGGTGCAGCTAAAATCTAGAAAGGGTTTAATTGTAGTGTGTTGTGATGATTTAATTTTGGTTGCATGTCTTACAAAAAAAGCGGTTCCTTAGAGAATCATAACAGCAGGATGGTTTAGTTCACCCAGGCTAAGTTTTCACAGCTGTAAGCTTGAGGAAAGAAAGTAAGAGATTGAACATTGGCTTGTTACTCCAATAAGGCTGGATATAAAAGCTTCTCCAATACAGGCACTTATTCCTGTCTCCATACCTTGCTGCTATCAGTCTATAAATGCATGATATAAACACTTCACAGGGTTCTTCATCTTGACAGTAATCTTTTGGCCGTATCTTTTGGAGATTTACTGAAGAACAGAAACACACACCATAAATTACACTTTAATAAAAAAATTTTAGGGATAGTAGCAATGAGGGTAGAATGAGACATTTATGCCTGACATAATGGTAGAGTTGAGAGATATACAGGCCTGCCATGATAGCAGAGACCTTAAGAAAGGGGGAAACCAAGCTTAGTATAGAGAGAGGAGTACAGAGAGGTGATGATAAAACATGGGGCACAGACTAGCACTGCTTATGGCTATGACCAGCTCACCAGAGGTGAGCTAAAACAATGCAGACCTGCAGCTGGACAAAACATCTCTGAAGGGTGAGAAAGAGGACAAAGTAATAGCATCTAACAGATGCAAAATGCAGTTATTATGAGTGTAACTTGGAATTGCAGACCAGTAAAGAAAAAGATGTAAAAAAATTCTTAATAAACACAGGTGACTCTAAGTGGATTCTAGGTAAGGAAGAGCTCATCATGTTTAGGTAAGAGATCAAAATGATATTACTACCTGTGAAGTGTACCAGATGTTGCCATCATGCCATGCACTCCCCAACCCAAATCAGACTGAAGTATCCAACTTTAGAACCCAGAGAAGCAGCATAAGGGTGACCATAATACTAGGAAAAGAGGGGAAACTTCAAGGTGTGTGTGTAACAATCTCAATCAAGTGATTTCTGGAGTTATGACAGTGTGCTATCGTGTTTAATTTCATGGAACACTGATTATATACAAGTCTGATTTGGTACGGCAAAGTGCTGGGAAAAAAAAAACAGCGTGAAAGAAACAAGCAGCTCCATTCCTCAAGAAGGCTTTGGTTTGAGCAGGATTCTACATATAGGGCTAAAAATTCCATTTTCTCTTACTTTTGGTGCTATTTTATTTTGTACTGTAAATTGTTCAATACTGTAAGTGACTGCTCTTCTACCTTTGAGTGTCTCTGTGAAGATAACTGCTAAAACTCACTTTCATTGTTCTTGAGGGCTGGAATCCTTTTCCAGCACTGTTAAATGCTCTTAAAGGAGCAAAAATATCTTGAAGCACTTCTAAGAGGCAGCAGTTTCTGACTGCTTCTTACTTCCAAACACTGTGGAAACAGTCTGGTAACTGCACAGTAGCAGCAGCCTCACTTTTTGTGAGACTTCATAAATTTTCAGAGTTTATACTGGTGTTGTTATTAAACATGAGGAAGAACTGAATGATCCTATTTTATTTCTAAAAATCCTTGTGTATTTCAGATTACAGACACAATATTATTTTCCTCACTTAACTTGTTCAGCCAGTGAGGCTCAGGAAGAGCAAGTCAAACATTAGCACCAAACAAAAGGCAGGGTGAAAAATCGTTATGGTCACTGTAATGTCAGCAAATATTGGTGACAAAATCTGTTGATGTCCCATCTGGAACACTAAATTATGGCATATACTACTAAATAAGTTTGTACTGATTTTGGCTGGGGTGCAGTCAATTTTCTTCAGAGTGGCTAGTATGGGACTGTGTTTTGAATTTGTGCTGAACACATTGACGACAATAGAGATGTTTTTGTTATTGCTGAGCAGGGCTTGCACAGAGCCAAGGCCTTTTCTGCTTTTCATACTGCCATGCTGTTGAGGGGGCTGGGGATACATGGCAACCTGGCAGGAGACACAGCCAAGACAGATGATTTTAACTGACCAAAGGGGTAGTCCAGATAATATGACATGATCTTGGAGTGATGGCATTTGTCTTCCCAAGTCACTGTTATGTCTGATGGGGCCCTGCTCTCCTGGAGACAACTGAACACCTCTCTGGCCATGGAAAGTAGTGAATTAATTCCTTTTTTTGCTTTACTTGTGTGCATAGCTTCTGCTTTTCCTATTAAACTGTCTATATCTCATGAGTTTTCTATCTTTTACCCTTTTGGTTTTCTTCCCAATCACCCTGGTGGGGGAGTGGGCCAGTGGTTATGCAGTGCTTGGTTGCTGGCTGGAGTCAAACCATGACAACATTTCACTGATGGAATGGAGCCATCTGCACACTTGAACATAAGTGAAGTTACTGAAACAAGTCAAATTAAGTGAATTAATTTCAAAATTCATAGAAGATAAGTAGAAAATTTTTATGGCTCGTAAGTGAGCAGCAAAGGGAAAGCAAGGATCATCTCCTTTGGAGACCGTAGGGAGCATTTTAATTTAAACAATAAACTTTATAGTATAGATTGGAGATAGCACTTTAACATACTAATACCTAAGTGTAAAGGCTGTACAATAATTTAAAGATGGCAGTTTAGATTTAGCATAACTCTTTGCACAAAGAGATAGTGAAGAGAGTAATCAATTATCTAGTGCTGCGGGTTACCAAACAAGGCTGAAGTGACAGCAAAAGGCAATGAGCGCACAGTGGAAAACACAAGTTTGCAAATTTAAAGGCTTAGATGCAAGAGCAACAAACTGAGTAATGGTGTATGCAGTAATGAAAATCAGATGCAGCTGACATAATGCCTCTTGCTGTTTGTCCCACTGAACATTGATACAGATGCTGAGTGCTTATTTATGATGATGGCTTCAATTGCCACAAGGAGGAAGGGAAGGTTTGGTATAGTTACATTGCTCTTTATACCATATTCATTAAGCTATTATGAACATCACTAATTATTAAATCAGGAGTGAGATAGAGATTTAAAAAACCTGGTGATTATTGCTGTGATTTAGTATCAAACACTATGATTGATTACATGCCATGTATGTGAGAGGCTACATGAGTGGTTATATTAAAAAATTGGAAATAGTTACATAAATTCCTTTTTTAGTACACGATTGGTGAAAACGTGATCTTTCTTGTGGACTAATCACAGAAAACCCTTCATTGGAGTAGCAGCAAAAAAGGACTTAATCTTGCTTACATTTCTCTGATGCAGAAGAAAGCAAGTGAAGAGTGGGAGAAAGACTGAAAAATTTTGTGCATTTTAAATCAAAGCAGAGTGTGAGGAAATAGTCCTTGCAAGTTGACTTTACTCTTCAGTAGCCTAATGCTTTTCCTGACATATTGATGCTTTGATTTCATCAGAGGTGACCTCTATTTTCTTGTCTTTTGCAAGGTTTCTTCTTGCATTTCAGCATCAGTAGATTGTGAAGAAAACAGCATGACTGGGGTAAAAGCAGATGGTATGTATTTATTCCTAGGACAGACACAGTTGCATTATAGAGATTCTGAAGAACAGGAGCAAGTGTATTTTGCAAGTTTACTGCATCAAGAAGGAGTTGTTATACATGGAGGGTATATATGCTTGAGTCTCACCACTGGCTGCTGTTATTACCCCAGAAGATGGGGCAGGGCCTGAATTTCTGATGATTTGTGCTGTGCAGATTTAAAAGCAAAGTATGGAGGCTCGTTTAGTTCTGAGAGCTGCACCATCCTTTCAGATGGACAGAGGTATAATCAGTTACAATTGGAAGCAGCAACCAGCAATAAAGAATGAGCATTTTAATTCCATAGTAATAAAACATACTAAAATGGAAAAGCATGCTATGTATTGAAGAAATTGCTTATATGGCTTTAACAGGCACAGTATTGTCTACTGAGTCATGTGGAGCTCCATTTCAAGATTCATTAACCTCAGAGCTTACATATATCTAGTTCAACAAGCTAACCTAAGTGGATGAAATCCCTCTATAAGCATTAAGCTCCTGATTTAACATTTCTGCTCATAGCACAGGTGCATGTTCACACATCCAGAACACCCAGACTTTTTAAAATAGCCTATCTTTCAATCAGAAGTTAAGAAATTCTGCCTCTATCATTTGGTTGTATTGTAGAAGTTAAAAAAAATATTTTCTGTCAGTGTTAAGGGTGTCATGCTTTTGAACGTTGTGGAGATTATCCTCTTGTATTGCTTCTACACACTATTGCAGAAGACAAGTAGCTTTATCTGAAGCTTAAGAAAAATCTTTAATTCCCCCAAAGAACAGAGTATATGTTTAGCTAGGCCTTTTTAAAAATGACATATTGAATCTGTGCATCTCATGTAACACTAAAAATGAGGCATATATATTTTAAGATGAAATCCAAACACTAGAGTTCAAAATAAAAAGA
Source organism: Climacteris rufus (assembly GCA_013398175.1). Taxonomy (NCBI): domain Eukaryota; kingdom Metazoa; phylum Chordata; class Aves; order Passeriformes; family Climacteridae; genus Climacteris; species Climacteris rufus. Next base: position 174,901 of record VZRZ01004355.1, on the reverse strand, counting down.
AGTTATAATCCCCTAATGGGTTGTCTATAGACAGAAAAGAAATTGGCAGTAATAAGTATTTTTAAAATATGTAGCTAACAATAAACAGTTGAGGGAAAAGGTCTGTGTTTTGCCCTATTTCTTGCAGTTATATCAACTCTTCAGTCTTGCTGTCTTTGTCAAAGTGTTGTTTTTATTCATATGCAGATGTGAGTGTCTCAGAACATGTGTCCAAAACAAAGGGTACAGTGATTGGATAAATGTTGTGTTAGAGAGCTAAATCTAGTGAAGCAATTCCAATTTGCTGTTAGCTGAATGACCATTGATTACACCAATGTAGGTCATTTCTGAGGATGAAGAACTTGCTTGTTTCTTACCATCACTGATAATGATACCAATAACGGGGCAAAGGTTGAAAATGGGAAAACAGCAAGAATATAAACTGAAGCCAGGCAGATATAGATGGGTAATGACTGTTGCTTAATTTTCTGAGGGTAAAGTTCAAGAACTTTGACTTATGGTGTGTTAAAAGGCAATAAACTTGACTCTTGCCTGGCCTCAAACAGAAGCTGCATTCACAGTGTCCAAGTATACAGCTCTGTGCTGAAATAGCATGAACTAGTACTGTGATCCAAATATCCAGCTTTTGTATGACAGAAGATCTTGAATCTGTTTTGAAATCATGCTTATCGGTGGGATATTTAAAATATTTTCTATGGCTCCATACTGCAAAAAGTAGCTTGCTACCTGACAATTTTTTCATTCAACTTTAACAAAGCTTTTCTTTCCAGGAAGCTGCAGGAAAACTGGGAGAGCATTAATGAATTGTCATAATTTGAAACATCTTAGTGAGTTTATAATCCCAGCTACCAGGCCCTGTCATGACTCCCTCTGGCAAGTCACTGGGATTCCCAGTCTCAGGGAGACACAGACCCTGCAGTACCTTGGCACTGGGAACCATAGTATAACCCTCATAGATGAGCCCTTGACCAGGAAGGCGATGGTGTGGAGTTCAAGCTGCTCAATAGGAGTGCAGCTTCTGCATCAGGAAATTCTCTGTTCAGTAGATTTAAGTGATTGTTCAGTCACTGTAGCAGCGTCAGGCCTTTTCACTTTTGAATTTTGACTTTTTTTCCCCTATGTTGATAATTCAGTAAGCCAGATCCCAATCCTCTTTTTAGATTGACCTGCATTTAATCTGAGGATGAGAAATCTCAAAGTGTGTTTTTGATTGCCTAACCATAACTGAGAAAAGCACCATAATCACACGCAGAAGCTAGCTAATCAGAGACTGAAGGTAATGAATCATGATGTGCACTACAGTATTGTGGGCTGGTTTTGTGTATGTGTGTTTTATACTTTGCATTAGCTTGTACCAGGAATTTACACCTTTTATTAGCGTTATTGCATTTTGACACTCTTTCAAAGAAAATACCTGCAGGTTATGAGTAACAAGGCTGAGGAAGACTGAATCCATACTATATTCTTCTGAGACTCTGTATCAAGAGAGATTTTGCTGAATGTGAAGAAAAGCCATTTCACATAGTAATGTTGGCATCAAGCCCAGTTTCTTTATGAAGGTAAGATAAATGAAGATCAAAGTAGAGATATATTCATTTGATCATATAACTGCCCCCCCCCCCNCCCCCCCCCCCCCCAATATCAGCTTCTAAATAAAGTTATAAAATATAATTCCAGTCCCTTTACTAAACCAAATTTTGTTTGAAGGAAAAGTGGTCTGTGCTCCTGGGAAAAATTTGCTATTCTAAAATGGCTTTCTCTGAAGTGTTTATTGAAATGGAAAAATTATTCCCCATATTTTGTCCATTTGGAATGGAAAGCTACTCTAATACAGTGAATGATCCAAGGAAATGAACAGTGCACAGCAAAAGAGTGTTTGATGAAAGCATGAGAGAGACAGGCTCAGGAAGCAGACAGTAAAATCATTTGAGGAAGTGGGAACATGAAGTGCAAGTTTATGAAGAGATAGTGATGACCACATTTTTCATTGGCAGAGTAATGATGACAATTTTAAAGTTATTTAGGCAAGCGCCATGCCACTACTTAGACACTCTTAGTTGACCTTTCTGTGGATCGACTTCCTAGAATGAGTATTGGGTTCCTTCACTTCTTGAAAAGCCTAACTGTAGGGAAGCGAGACTTCAATTCTGCTGGGTGACTTCAGGAGAATTTATAAACAGCAAAGTACTATTAATACTTGGAGATACTTGGAGATCTGTGACTTTTTAAGATATCATCTGTTTTACTAAGAAAAATGCTCAATCCTATGTGAGATTGGATTAACTTTTGATTTTCCAAGTTTGAAGTTGGGACCATGACCAGGTGAGCAAGGTCTCCTGGGAATGCTGACACACTGAACAACGGTGGAAATTGTACCCTAAGATTATGCTGTTGTTCATATCTTTTCTATCCACGGTATTTGTTCTGTGGTAAATGTTAATTTACAGTTTATGGAGTACTTCACATAAGAAAGAACTGTAGGCTCTGGAACATTATAATCTTGGGGAATTCTTTGTATTACCTTTCTGTGGAGACTTGACTGGGAGCAACAAAAGATAGGTACAGGTTTTGGAGGTCTCTATTAAGAAACATCATTTTGCGCTCCTCAGCATCCTGGGAAAGCTGAAACATTGTGAGACCCTGGTGAGATAATCTTCCCTCACCTCCACCTCCCAAAGGAAAATTCTTCTCTATGGCTCATCTGCAAGGTAAACTCTCTCTCAAACTTTGTGTTTGTCATGCTCCACATCCTCTGACTGGCCCTACTTTTTATCCAAGGTATGACTTGTACCAAGAGTACAAGTATCACTCATGCTCAGCTTGCTACTGCAGTTTAAGCTCTGTTTATCACCATCTGTCTATGTCCGTGCCCAGCTACTGCCTGGACTGCCTTCACAGCCCTGCTGTTCAGTTATTCTGTGTTAGTAACACCTGCTGTAAATACAAGATCACAATAATATGCCCCGTTACCTGAAAGAAGCTTCTGCTCCTCCAAACCATGTCTCTTAAACAGGCTGCTTTTCAGTTTGATTTTTTGTCTTTCATGTCTGCCACATATATTGTAGATTAGGGCAAATATTAATCCTAGGCATATTTGGGCATACTTAATTGGTTCAGATGTTCATGTATCTTTACAATTATAAAGGTTAGTGACAATTCCCTTTTAATTTAAGTTGTTAGAACAGAAATTCCTTAAAACTCTGTAAACACAAGTCTAATTGCATGTTTCAGATCTGCTCATTAGTCTTATTCCTTTCCCTTTCATGACATCATGACCATCTCAATTGATTTTATTCCCTGTGTCTCTGTATAGGACTGCTTTTTCTCTCCTATGCCTCTGTTGACAATTTTGAATGTTTCTTAGGAAAACAAAGAGGGCTGTTTCTAAAATTTCAAGAAGACCAGTGATGTAACAATAGATGTTTATAAGGTATAATCATCACTATCAGAACAGGATAATATCCTGGTGGGGTAGAAGGTTTAAAAAGAAAATAAAGAAAATAAGGAGATAGCCAAGGGTTTGTTTTAGCAGTAGATTAATTAGATTAATTAAAGACACTTCATTGTCTTCATTGAAATTGAATATCCTCTTTGCAATCTTACAGGAAGAGAATGGCTTAACAACCACTTATTTTATTTTCTTGAAGTAAAATGTAACTATTGCTACCTTAGTCAGTTTTTTCAGTGGGAAATCTTACTGAAAATGTAAGGTTAAAGCTACATACTTTGCCTAATGCAGAGTGTAATGGAAGGAACACGTAAGATGACTTTAAAATATTGTGCTGCTGTTGGCATGATGCTAACAATATTTAAGAGATAATAGGTCTGGATTTTTCATGTTTATGTTTGTAGACCTGGTTAAGGTTAGTGTTTCCATGATTATTTCATTGCTTTAAGCATTATCTGGACAATAAATTGTGTTAGGAATTACTTCAGCTATAGAAAAATAAGCATTGTTAAACCTGAATGGGAAAGGTGTTTCTTTGGAAAAGAGAAATTAATTTCCTCTTATTTTTTTGTTAAAAAAAACCCCAGAAAACAAACAAGAAGCAGCTTGTGAGATGTCTCAGAATAGTAAGGAAAACCCAGGGAAAGAGTATAGAACATTTTGTTGTTCATTGGAAATCATTAAACCAGAAATCGTCATAAAGGTTGTCATTTAAAACCCGAACGCTTTAGACTTAGAGAGTTTTTAACGACATTGGGACTGCATCAATTGTTGTTATAAATGAGTGCAGCATCAGTAACACAGAATTATCTGTATATTTTGCCTAAATACAAACAGTTAATAAGGTTATTGAGAAAAATCAGGAAAATTTAAATAACCCCAAGTGTGTTTATATGTCTGTGTGTCAAGGCTCAGTGAGAGTTAGCAGAAGACTGCTGTGTCCTCATGCCCTCTCTTTCAGTCAGTATCTTGATGTTCACTGTCGCAGTGACAAATGAAAACATTTCATGGCATCAGCTGTCAAAAACCCTCTTGTGAGCCCTGCATTTTCTTTCTATTTCTCAGTCAAGAGCTGCCATGAAGTATGACTTCATATCAGTAAGCTACAACTTCATGATCAAATAAGCTAGCTGTTAGTCACTGGCTGGTGGCCATTTAGGTGGTGAATAATGGGCTTTACTTACCCATTTTTCACTGAAGGAGGAAATAAGTCTCTCTTTATAGGCTACCTCATATTACAAACATGGAATATTTATCTGTGACATAAGAGCCTATTCAAAAACTGCAGTGTCAAACTTGCTATAAATGGATGTGTTGGCTGATACATAAAAAGGTGCTTGTCCTATATCCTGTATCCTTTTGGGTAAGAAGGTTCCAGCAACTTTGTCTTTCCTGGCATCCATGTTACTTAGAAAAGGAATGTATGCACATCTATTTCTGTATATGGTACTGCTGTTAATAATTAGCAGCTGCCTGCCATCCAGGTGTTTTTCTTCTCTTTCTTCCACCCAATCCTCCATCTGCTCTTACCTGGCTGTACAAGACTGTCATTTAATGGAAAAGGAGTTAATGCATTTCTGGTCATAAGCAAACAGTGCTGTTGGGTTAGAAGTATAAATCTGAAGTGGGGCATAAAATTTTTCAGGAAATGAAAGAAGTGTGTTCAGCATTAGTGATAATGTTAGTACTTGAAAGAAATCAGAGATGAAACTTCCTGGGAAGTAAATCGATATGTTGTCTAGATCAGGAAATAAAAAATTAGTATGTAATATAACATTAAGAAATAAGGAAAGAAAGAAAAAAAGACAGACATCTGCAAATTATGCAACTAATTTTTTTGTAATATCGTTTTTTTCTCCTGATGAACACCCAGTTAAAATTGATGTATGTTGTATTCTGTTGATGGTCACCAAAGTGAGTAAATTATTCTAATGGATGAAGAGTAATTTGATATCAGCTGGTGTTTTTAGGCCATTATTGATCATCCCCTCTCAAGGCCAAGAGCTTTTGGAGCAGAATTCATCCTGTCAAATTTGTCCCCCTGCTCTCCCTTGCTAGTTCCTGTTCTTAGCCATGGAAAAGAGTTCAGAGGAGGGTGACAAAGATGGTTAAGGAACTGGTGCATCTCTTTTATGAGTACAATGTGGGAAAGTTTGGCCTGTTCAAACTCAAGAAGAGATGACTGAGAGGGGACATCATCAACACATATAAGTATTTGAAGGGACACTGTCAAGAGAATGAAACCAGCCTCTTGTTGGTGGTGCCAAGCAATAGAACAGGAGGCAATGGGCAGAAACAGATGCACAAAAAGATCTACCTGAAAATGAGGAAGAACTTTTTTACTGTGTGGGTGACTGAACACTGGAACAGATTGCCCAGAGATTTTGTGGAGTCTTCTTCACTGGATATATTCAGGAACCATCTGGACACAGTCCTGTGCCATGTGCTCTAGGGTGACCCTTCTGCAGCAGGAAGACTGGGCCAGAAAACCCACTGTGGTCCCTTCCAACCTTACCCATTCTGTGAGTCTGTGATTCTGTGGTTCTGTGACTGTGACAGCAATGTCTTTTTAGTTTCAGAAATATAATTGTTAAAGGGAGAGTGGATCATTTGATAATAAAGCAAAATAAATCTACTAGTTCTCTGCCTTTCAAAATAATATTTGGGGGGTTTTTTTGGCTTATTTACTTGTAGATTTATTAGCGTTATGCACTACTTGCCAAAAGCTGATTTCTGGAAAGTGGATTCAACATAACATCATTTCTGACCTTGTTTAGATTTTGACTCAAGTCTTGGAGTCTTCAAATCACTATTTACATCACTTTGGTATTTACGTTCAGCAGCAGCGTTGGGTCCTTATTTGTGCTTGTATCATCCCACAAAGAGGTTCAACATTTACTTCATATCCCAATCTGCTTTGTCAAAGGAAAGAGAATTTTCTAGCCAAACTATCAAACCAAAATTTTATAATTGGATAATTTTACTGTATCTTCAAAGCTTCAGGATATTCTGTGTATAAGCTTAGCATTAGCTTTCTTCTTTTCGTATATTAACCCCAAATGTAAAGCTGATGCTGAATCTCATACAGTATAGCATGCTTGTCTTAGCCAATTAGGGTAAATTCCAAATCTGCAAGTTTCAGACTCTAATCCATGTGAAAAAAGGAACACAATAAATATTACCTTTGCCATTGATGATGCCGTAATTTCATTTCTACGTTTAATTTCTACAAAACTTTGCTGTTTGAGTCCTATGGTACTGTGCTAAAGCAATCTTTAATTAACAGTACAGATCCCAAACTGATCAGCAAAGCCAGAATGGCAGCAAAAGAGACAGCATCACCCGGAGCTCTGCTGTACATCATCAGTCTCTAGAATGAGGGTAGTTACTTCAAACCTGACTAAATCATCAGACCTCTGTTGTCAAGAGCCTCAGTGCCTTCATGGACACCCACCACAAACCCTAGAGACAAAAAGCCTTGAATATTTATGCAAATTCATACAGTCAGTGCTTAGTCATGTTGCCAGGTTGAGTCTAAATAAGTGAGAAAAGAAGTCTCCGGTGGATAAATCATGGTGATACTGCAGAATATAAAACCCTTCAATATTCATTCAGGGTGGGAATGGGACTTGTGGAATGAAAAATGCAATGCTGACCTTGGTATTACAGTAAAGTTAGAAAAGCTTGAAACAGACCCTGGAGCTGTGTGAACTATTTCTAAACCACTTTTTTTCCATGTGTCAAAGAGGTAAACTGACTCATGTCACTCGACATTTTCCTTCTCAGAGGTCCAAGGAGAGATGTCTTTGCTTTCAGTGAGAAAAAAGGTTTGATACTTTTTGTTCATATTTAGAGGGAGGAATGAGCACAAAGGAAGAGAAAAAAGGGAGAGGCATATAAATTAACCTTCATAATTGATAATCAAAATTATACATTCAGTAATACTCTGGCGTTCCTTTTCTTCAAGCTGTAGTCCAGTTTGTGTGTCTCAAACACTGCATGTTTAAATTCATATACTTGAGTAGATGTATGCAATTTGCAGAACACATCAAAGTTTCGTACAATACTGTTGTCTGGACTGATGTGCCACAGAGCTTTCACAAAGAGCTTTCACTTGCCAGAAGTCTTGGGAAGAAGGGAAGAGTCTCACATCCGTCTTATGCATGAAGTTTCTCAGACATTTTGAGTATTGAGCCTGGTGCATGTTCATATGATGGTCTTAACCACACTATTATTCCATGTGCTAATTGCAAGCGGTTCATTACAAGTGCAACTGAAACCTTCTTCAGATAGGTGAGTATGAGGCATATTCTTAAGCAGTTACACCATCACGTCACAGTTAAGTTTGTTATGCTTTTAACGTGCCTTGCTGACGTGCCACATGAATCATCACTATTGAACTTTTTAGTACTGCTTTTCTTTAAGCCTTATTGTCACTGGTGACTGAATGTATGATATGAATATGAATCTGAATAAGAAGTGAAGTCACTCATTTATATGATCAGTGTGTATGTAGTACTCAGTGATGCAGATGTGGAAATTTCTGCTCTTATTAGTTTTTGCATAAGATATTGAGAATAGCATATTGCGTCATGAAATACATGAAACAAATTTTGGTTGTAGGGTAAATGCGTATGAAGTACGTTCTCATTGTCCTGTATGTAACATTAGCATATGCATTGGTTATGAAATCATTGTAAAATATGCTAATTGCAGCATGTCCCAATGTTTATTCACAATAATTTATTTTTATTAACTTGGAAAATCAAATGACAACCTGCTACTTCAAAAGTCTTAACAATTTAAATTAATTTCTGTGATTTTTGGTCAAGTTCCCAACCTTTAGTTTCAAGTATCGAAATGCCAGTCTCTGACAGCAAATCATTTAAAAAATGCCGTTTCCAGACATTCAAATTTTTGTAGAGACAGAGATGAAAGATATTATTTATCTCTGTGGGTAGTTAACTTTTATACTGTAAACAAGATGCAAAGATAGTACAGTAATCTTGTCAGCTACACTTTAGAAATGCAACTTTACCTGGTATGGCAATTTCAAAGTTTAGCTTCAGAATATTGCAATAGAATATCTTGCTTAGTTTCCAGTGGGATATTTTTCATAGTGATTTTGTATTCCTTGCAATATTTAACCAAGATGATGATGAATCATAAAATAATCCCTCTAAGGTTGCTAAAAGCAGCAACAAACTCCAAATACTATTCCACTGTTTCTGAGATACAGAATGTACTGTTGAATGACAGGAGAAAAATAAGGCTACATTTGGCAGAGAGGCTGTTATGCATATGCACTGAAGAGTACACTCTATTTTGAAATATCATGAGCATCTTCAGGTGCTACCGTTGTAAAACTCTGTAAAATTGTCAACTTTTAAGTTTTGATTCTCAATCAGTCCTGTTATAGCTGAAAAAGACCCCTACAGATTCTATCATTTATGTTGCCTCATTTTTACTGTTAAAAATAGCTAGCTCTCTACTAGATAGTTTTCAAGGACTAGTGTTCTATAAACATAGCTATGTTATTGTAGAATTATCTTGTTATTGCATTCCTTTCCCATGGACACAGATTTTTGATGGACATTTCTTTTGACCACTGTAATTAAAGACGGAAGTGTTAATTTTCTCCAATGAACAGTGATTTCTAAAAGTGTATATAAGAATTAAAAGAAGGTGGGTTGCCCCCCTTTCCTTCCTTTGCTCTGAAGCTGAACACAGCTGGCTCCATCTCTTTTCTTCTGCGTCTCCAGCATTCCCGCGGTGATAAGCGGCAATAAGTGGTGGCCTGTACAGGGATGACGCGGAGGATCGTTTCGATGGTCCTTCCACTAGCAGAGACTGAACTTTGTTCATTCATTTTTTTTCTTTTTTTAATGAAAAAGGGTGAGATGTTGCCTCATTTTTACTGTTACAAATAGCTAGCTCTCTACTAGATAGTTTTCAAGGACTAGTGTTCTATAAACATAGCTATGTTATTGTAGAATTATCTTGTTATTGCATTCCTTTCCCATGGACACAGATTTTTGATGGACATTTCTTTTGACCACTGTAATTAAAGACGGAAGTGTTAATTTTCTCCAATGAACAGTGATTTCTAAAAGTGTATATAAGAATTAAAAGAAGGTGGGTTGCCCCCCCTTCCTTCCTTTGCTCTGAAGCTGAACACAGCTGGCTCCGTCTCTTTTCTTCTGCGTCTCCAGCATTCCCGCGGTGATAAGTGGCAATACATTTATGTAATGGTTTATGTTAGCTTTATCTTCAGTTAGGCAAGTTCAATAATTTGAACTTAAACAACAAATTCTCATCTTCACTTACCTTTGATGGAAAAGAGATTGTCAACTATGAACTAAAGTAGCCACATTCACAAAGTAGATTCTATACTGTTAAAGGTATGTGAGGTTGAGGGCACATTTAGTTAGACTTAAACTAATAAAAGAAGTGGGTAGGTAAATAAAGTGCTGAAATAGTTTGACTTTCCATGGTAACAACACAATGCAGTTTCTGAGAATATAATGCTGGAAGAAGAACAAAACGAAAGAAAAATTGAGCAGCCCGAGTGAGAGTACTGCTATAGCAGTAATTCCTTGACATTTTTATTAATCTTGTCAGCTTGAATCATTGAGTTATAGTTGTATAATTCTATGATGTTAATTTAAAAAAAATTCTTTTCATTTGAACTTTTCAAAGATTTGTAGTCATGACAGTGTAATTCAAAAAAATCATGGTGAATTTTCATCTATCACTGCTTCACAATATACAGTGGCAGAATACACTTTTAAAGAAATACATAGGATCTTTGTCTAGGAACCACTCAAACTCCCAAGTCTGATATGTCATCACACAGTATCTGATGTTGGGTGAAGAATCAGAAGAAACAAGAAATAGTTTTTCTTCTTTCTCTTTTTTTTTTTTTTTTCATTTTCTCAAATAGTACTAAAATATCTTCAGAAATGTTTTAATAAATGTAAGTGGTACCAAGTTCCCACTTGTTCCCAAGTGTGGAACAACTGGTAGGTTTCATTAAAATTTGCTGGCGGAAGCAAAGTGCTGAGATTGAAGAGGAGGTTGAGACTCAGGAAACCCTGGTAAGTTATATCTTACCTCTTATCTCTTTTCTAGTCCACTAACTTACAACTGGCTTAACTCACAATGGAAACGCCATTTTCCCTCATCCCCATCACTTTTAGATTCATGGATATTCCTTCTGTGTTAATCCTCACCAACTCCGCATACCTTTTAGCAGAGGTTTAGCAATTTCTGTTTCGTATGGAAACTTTGTGTGTGTTATTTTGACTTCAGCAGTGCACTGCTGAGAGGTCTGGGTAACCTGCTAAAATGTATCTGAATGTCGTGGTTTGAGAAGTTTGGGGGGTCTAGCTTTTTGGGTGGTCTAGCTTTTTGGGTGTGGTAGGGGCCAAAAGATGGCTCCTGTAAGGAGCTTCCAGAAGCTCCCACAGCTGTCCAGTCAGGGCCTATCTCTGATGGCTCCTGGAAGATTAATGTGCTGTTTTCCACAGTTGGGCCAATTAGGAAGGACAGAAACGCCTCTGCGACAGTACATTTAAGAAGCAATCTCTGTAGTACGCACGCCCGCGCCATGTAACCCTGTAGTCATGTAGTTAATCAATTAGGCAGGGGAGAAGGAGTATAGCAAATAACTAGGGAAAACAAGTGAAACATCAGATATGAAAGCCAGCAAACGATGCCAGTCTGCCAAAGAAGAGAAGCAATGGAGGAGGAGGTTCCTGCATCATCGGAACTGATACATCTTCAAAGCCT
>VZRZ01004355.1:128560-163322 GCA_013398175.1 Climacteris rufus | reverse complement strand
GTGCCAACTTCTGCAAACCATGAGACAGTGCCAAAGGGGAGAGAGAGAGAGACTCCTCCAGGTATAATTGCTAAGAAGAGGAAACATCTGAGCACCTGAGGACTAAACTCATTAGAGATAAAACCCCCTCCCCAGGTTCCCCTTATGATCTGGGAGGAGAGAGAGGGCTGTGAAGCTTTTGGGGAAGGGGGGGAATGGGAGGACGGCAGAGAAAAGAATGTTTGGGAGATGTTCCTTTGTTTTTGCTTGCTCCTTTTACTCTGTAATAAATTCACTTTATCACTTAGAAGCTCTGACCTTGTCTCAGCCTAATCTTACTCCTCTACCAGCATTTCTTATCATGAGTTTAATAACACAATTCAATTCGAAAGGGGGGAAAAAACAGTCTTAGTGGGGCCTTAGCCGTTGGCCGGGGCTAAACCACTACACTGATAAAGACAGAAATTTGGGAATGTGTTTTTTTTTAATCAGGATGTGTAAGTTTGACAAAACTGCAAGCAACTGGAGATTTATACCTGTCTTAAAAATGCCATTTTCCAGTTGTGACCAAAACATTATGAAATTCTGCATTGTATTTTATCTGTAATCTGTGTAAAAATGTAGTTAACTATATAGCTCAAACTCACAAACTCAATAACACCATTATTCCCAAATGCTTTCTTAAATGCTTTCTTGTACCTGAGAAGTAGACTGTTTCTTTTTTTTTTTTTCCCGGGGTTGGGGATGTGGGTAGGAGACTTTCCACAGATAAATCTCTATCACCAAAGAGGAAATCAGCGATCATATGACAGAGATCAAAGAGCAAACACATTATTAGGGCATTTCTGTCATACTGAAGAGGCTGGATATTGCTACTGGTTTTAGTTTCACTGTCTGCAGCACATTTTTCTTCATCTGTGACACATTAAATGACCAAGTATATACTTATAAATTATTAAATCATTAAATCAATGGCCTACAATGAGATAAACCTAAAAGTACTCTTGTTAGGAAAAGTCACCCAGTCTGTTATGAGGAGCTGACTGGAAGTAATAACTTCCTTAGTTATAGCCATTTTGACCTTTCAATTTTTCTCTCCATAACCACAGTTGCAAACAAATAAAATTTTAGACAAAGAACATTCAGGTGCTGATCCCTTTTATGATGAAACCAATATTCTTAAGAAATGTGACACTGGTAATTTTCCACATTTATTTTCATTTTGGCGGTGCAGGACTTAGGGGAGTGAAAGAGCAGCCTGAGGCTTTCTAGAGGAGAAGCAACTGTCCTTTTCTAAGAATTATTATAATGTTAACCTTAAGATTGCACTGTAATACTGTGTTCACTAATAAGACTTCAGTTAAAAATTTGGTTCTGGAAATGTCTGTGAGGCAGGGAGCTACCAGGTGCCTTTGAAACAGTTGCTTCCTGAAGACCTTCATTCTTAGCCCAGTCATCTAGAGATCAGAGCTGGAGGTGTTTTCTACAGTGCTCTGGCAACCTGGAGATGGAGATTCTGTTCAGAATTAAGCAAGCCTGTTCACATTTCCATGCATAAATACTTTTTTGATTCTGGTCTCTACATCTGTGTCTTCGGTCAGTTTCATCTGGGTTTTTTGTTACCCTACCACTGACTGAAAAAATCATGTTGTTTTCTTATTCCCTAAATGTAAAAGCTCCTAAGACTTTCCCTTTTTATTACAGTAATTATTTGTCCTTTACATAATTCTACAATGATATCTGACTCTGTGTCTGATGTGTGATGTATTTTAATAAAAGTTAAGAGATGACTTGACACAATGAATTGGAATGGCTAACAATTGTTTCAAATTAAACATTATGAGAAATTGTGGTAAATGCTTATAGTAATTTCTTTCTTATAATTGATGCATTTATGGATGATGCCTCTATTATGAGTGCTGAAGTGCATTTCAGGTGAATTTATTATCTTTCTCTTGAGTATCCCTTATTATAAGTTAATGTCATTTCATAGAAAAATGTTAAAGACATTACAGCTTTTGAAACTAGTTTGATTTTACAACTTCAGGGCCATTTTTTTTTTTCATTTGGTATCATTCTTTTTTGGAACCACTCTTTGAAGTAGTCATTCTCTTTTCTTCTTTTAAATTTTTTTTCCCTGGTATATTAACCTCATTTTGAAAGGGAAACTGTGTGGGAAACTTAATTTTCTGGCTGTAAAATGGCTTTCTCCACCAAGGAAAAAAGCTGAATTGCTGCTACCTCAATTGTATTCCTAACAGTATTTGATCTCAGGTGATTCTTTAACCACTCTGTAAATGAGATTCCTAGGGATGGTGTCCTGAACTACATTTCAAACTATGGGGTGTGTAAGGGGAAATAGGTAATTGTTTTGCAAAAAATGAAATGATGAAAAAAGCTTTTTACAAGCACTGACAGCGAAAGGGATTTATTAATGATCATTACTGACTGGGCCCTCTGAGATAAAAAGTGTGGAAAACCTTTATTATCTACTAATTGCCTCACTTGATTTTACATTGTAAAAATGTCATTTTACTTTTATATTCCATAAGATCAAATTATAGGCATTCAGTTGCAAGATGTCCAGGCACTGTATACATCAACACAGAGCTCTTTAACTGCCAACAGAATGGCATGGTTTTATTAAAATTCTCTTCAATATACAGAAATAGTGGAAAAAGGAGAAAAGAAACGAATTTGCCTGGTAAAAAAGAAGACAAGACTCCCTGAGTCAAGAGCTTTATGGTTCTCCACCTTTACTTAATAATAGCATTTTATAACCATTTGAAAATAAAAGGTTTTACTGAATAATGAGCCTACTTTGGGTTGCTATTGAATAGAGTAATATGAAAAAATAATAGATTACAATCTTGTAAGTTTTAATATTTTAATGTTCAATAAATGCACAGTACAGTTGTATGCAAAATAAATATTTTCTACAGGCTTAAAAATGCTGACCATATATATATGTCTGTATAATGTAATGTACAAGAAACATCATCTTTGCTCTATTTAAATGCATGTGGTTGCAACTATTTTTTAGGCCTTTGGCGGAAAAAAAACCTGTGGGTAAGTACTTAGTTACAGTGAAGAACAACAGGAAGTTTTTGTATAACCCAGTGTTTTAATTTGCTTATTTAATTGTTTGTTTCTGTATGATATCAAAGGGTTAATGAATAGTCAGTTTATAATTAGAAAAGGAAAATTATTATTATTTAATAAGCTATTTTTAATTAACAATTTCTTTAAAAATATGCCTTTACAATCCAGTGGGTTCTTCAGTAATGTCCATTTGGCATCCAAGACCTGAAAGGTGGGCGTTGCTCCTGTAGTGCTGACTCAGGGCTTTATGACAAAAATTGAATGGCCTATAGCTAACAAGTTTAGCAAATTTAATCTGAAATATTAATAGAGAGTTTTTAAGGATAAAAATTCCTTGGCTTTTCTACACGTCACACTCAACCTCTTCAGCAAGGTAGCAATGTGGGTTGCATTCAGTCCATAGAGGTTTTTCATTATTGCTCCTTCTCTGGAGCAATACACCTTTTTTCTGGGTGCTGGTGTGAGTTCCCCATATGCCTCAGTATAGTATATGGCCTGGCTCCCTGGTCTCTCTCAGCCGAGGCACCGACCTCCAAAAGCCCCGAGGGCTCGCTTTGGGTGCGGGTGCTTCAGGGCTGAGCGTGGGTGTGTCACGCAGAGGCGAGGCGGCCCGAGGGGACAGCAGACAGGGCGCAGAAGGAATCAGGCAAGGAGGCAAAGGGTGGCGAGAGGGGGTCTCCCCCGTGGTCTCCTTTATTGTGGGGTCGGGTGCGAGGATCCAGGACGGAGAGGATCGGAGCGAGACTCCGAGGGGTTGACAGGGTGCAACAGGTTAAAAGGGAAGGGAAATCGGGAGGAGCTGGAGGGGATAACCAATGGGGTTCCGCGCGAGGGGAGGGTCCAGGGGTCCAGGGTCCACTTAAAACAGCGCAGAGGAGGGTACAATGAACAATAACTAATAAAATATCGAACATAACCGAGACTTCTAGAAGTGTGGGTAGGTCCAAGGTTCGGAGCACGCCTCCCTTCTAGAAGAAGGGGCTGATCTCAAACTCCAGTCCTGCCTATAGAGTCCTCCCCAAGGGAGGAGCCCCCCACATCCGAGGTGGAGCTGGAGTAGGAGGCGACAGCAACGTCCCTGGGAGGACCTCCCACATCTCAGAGCCCATGGGTCTGTGCAGCAAGAAGGGAGAGAAGTGGGCGTATGCACTTTGTGTGGGTGTATGTCTGTGGTGGTCAGCAGTGAGTCAGGCTAGACTACCTAGAATGTAGGCAACCTAGTGTTGATTTGGCTATCAGATTTGGCAGTCCTAACAATTCACGGAAGTTCTTATATCTTTTTCTGATCTGTTTTGTGGATCCTCCATGTAAAATGGGTAACAGAAGCTCATCCAGTGATTTCAACATAGCACATTCAGGTTACAATAAGGAAGGTTCGACATAGTTTAAACAACTTTTAGAGAAGAAATGATTTTTTTATCAAAGTTTTTTCCAAAATTGTGTCCTCTAAAATACTTTTGCTTTCCTGAGATGTTAATTTTTTTAAAAGGAAAGTTTAATACATGGACTGTCCTTACACAATACTGGTTAAACTTTTCCGTGGCCAGTTATTCATCTCTGCCCTGATCAGATTTCTGCTTCAAACATTAAATGTTAAACTTTTTGCATTTCCATTTGGCGCACGTTAAAATGCACTAAAGCAATATCTGCCAAATGTTTAAGTCCTCTAATCACTAGCTGATGATGAACGTGGTTCTCCCCTTAAATGAGAAAAAGAAATGACTTTCCTCTTTTAAGGTTTAGATCAAACAGTCAGGGTGTCATGTCTTAACCTTAGCCAGCAACTAAGTACTATGCAGATATTTGCTCAATTCCCTGCCCCTGGAAAGTGGGATGTAGAGTAGAATCAAATCAGACAGGTAACACCTGTGGGTTGAGATAAAAAGAACCAGTTTAATAATTGAAATAAAAGAAATGCTAATAATAACAATAATATAATGACAATAATATAATTATATAATAATAGCAATAATGTAATTACAATGGAAAGGGACATTAAAAAAAAGGAGTAATAAAGCCCAAAAATTACAAAGGAAGCACAAAATCTTTGCTCACTACCCACTGACTGATGCCCAGCCCATCCCTAAGTAGTGATTGACCCCTCCTGGCCAACACCCTGGTTTATACACTGAGCATGACATTCTATGGTGTGGAAGATCCCTTTGGCCAGTTTGAGTCAGCTGTCTTGATCATGTTCCCTCCTGGCTTCTTGTGCACCTCCTTGTTGGCAGAACATGGGAAATAGAAAATCCTTTACTTCGGATAAGCACTGCTGAGTAGCATCAGCGTGTTATCAGTATTATTCTCATATCAAATCCAAAACACAGGACTATACCAGCTACCAGGAAGAAAATTAACCCTATCCCAGCTGAGTCCAGGATATAGGGAAAGAAGTTACTGGTTTAGAGTCAATTTTTGTATGTAGTTCTTGGTGAGAGAAAATTGTTATGGACATAAGCAATGCATGACTGAACTGTACATGCAGATCTGTAACAATTAATATTGGGGGAAAGTGTCAGCATTCTTCATTAATCATACAGATACTTTAAATTGAATTGGTGCTTTTTGCACTCTCTTTTCCTGAGGTTGCTAAATAATCTAGAGGGTAGAAGAGAGTTTCACTGTGGAGCAGAAATATGGTGGCTGAGTGATACCTAGGAGTTATGGTATTATTCTTTAATTACTAGTGATCATACAAAGTCAGCAGAAGTGAACTCTGCTGATGGTGTACCTTAATTCTTCTAGCCTCTCAGAAATGATACTATAGTGATAGTTACCAGGTAAAAAAATATCTGAGTGACTTAAATGAGTTGTTCTACACCTACAAACTATTGGTCATCTATGTGCTTGGAACAAGAATGACAATTGGACTTTACCCTTTTTGTTTTGTAGCTGTTTCAATCTTTTAAATGACAAATAGTTCCAGTTTGTTTTCTTTTCTCAAGTACCACAGCATATGAGCTTTTGGGGTAATTGTACTTTTAATATGCAATTATGACTATTGAAAAGGGAAAGGAAATTAAGTGCAATTTCTAATGAAGAAAAGCAAAGAATAAAACATTATATATTAGTCAAAGGAATGGTAGTGATGAAAAATGACTTTTTCTTGCAGGGAGTTAAAGAGACTGATATAACTGAATGAATGTTTTGGACAAGTTCGTATAAATCAAAGTGACGTTAGAAAACTCTTTTAATTGATGATTTGTGCATCTGGAATCCCCTCCTGAAGTCTAAATGTGCTGAAAAAAATCGTTGAAGTCTGATTCTGTACTGTTAATTACTCTTCCTCCTATGTGTGGACAGTTACAATATATTGGGTAAGTTATATAGAGGATTTTCCTGCCCATTTTTAAGTTTGCTTGTAGCGTAATATATAGAAATTCTTCTTTAAAGACTGAAATTTTAATTGGCTCTTCTACGGCACTAATTTGAATAGTAACCAATGCTTCAGAAAGATCAACAAATGTATATTTGAAGCGCCTCGCTTTTGTGAGGTGACATCTCAGACTTTGCCCTTCCCAATTTACTGGGACATTAAGTTAACATTATTGCCGTTTATTGGAATACTCAACAGAAGAGTCTGGAACCTGATTTGGGAAAGTGTTTAGTGTTCAGTGACACTTCACATTGAAAGTACGTCCCAAATGCCCTTCTGCAGGCTACAGTTCTCTAACAAGCACCCAGATCAGTTGCCATTCATCTGTGGGAAACCTAATTAAGGTCTTGATGGCAAAAGTCAGAACAGCCAAATCCTGACTGCACTGTTTACTGACAGAAGTTTCTTTACTCCTCGAACATACCTCACTGTCAGGATGGCTGCACAACCCCCTACAGCTGAGGAAATTGGGCTTTTGGTAGGAAGCAAATTCCATTGCTATCATCCTCATGTCACTATCTTGTGACTTGTTTCTCTCTTTTGAACTGAATCTTCTGCCCAAATCAAGTCAGTTTTTCAGGAAATCACAGTGGTTATCCTCTTAGCTGAAGCAATAATATTCCTCCTACACTTTACTTTTTTTTTTTTCCTGTCTGTCTCTTGCCATTTCAGTGGCATAACCTGTTTCATCTATTTTTAACTTGCTTTTGGATTACACAATTCTGTTCCCTTTTTCTGCCTCTTCATTCTTCAGGATTATTGTCTGTTTACCTTGTTGCAGATTTCTTTCTTAGTTGTATCCCTTTTCTGTGAATTTAGTTAATCCATGTTTTGAAGTGTAATGAACACATTTGGAGTGAGTTTACCAGCACAGGGAGATGATTAAAGACAAAATTAACTGTCTCTGAAGGACAATCCTTACTACAGTCCTTTGCCAAATATCAATTTTCAGGTTTTTACATCTGCATGTAAAACCTGGCTTTAGTTATTTAATGCCAGGTTCACTTCTGGCATGCTTAAAAGTCGCATTCTGATGGACTGAAATATGCTGTGGACTAAGACTTTTGTTAATAGGTGGTAGCAGTTGGTACATAGGGAAGAAAAAACATAAAAATAAACTTCAACAAATAATTCAATATGGAATTCTCCCCAGGGAGGTCAGTTCAGCTGTTCTGATACAGAAACTGGGAATTAATTCAGTGATATGAGGAGGTGAGTAAATACTCTGATCATGAGGCTGTGATTTGTAATTTTGCCTTGTTCTCTTGATAAAAAGAAAATAGGTGTGGAGAATAATTCTTGGGGATATGAAGAATGTGATTTTTTACAAGAGCGAGGCCATTTGAGCAATCCAGTTTATTCTGAGTCCCCAAAATCTTAGAGACAGAGAAAGACAGTCAGGGATGCAATAGCTTGGGAAAAGAGCCTGGGAAAGGAGAAAACAAAGATACATGGTAAAACAACTGTGGATGAGAAAAGAAGAAATAAAAGATACATAGTAAAGCAACTGTCAGTGGGAAAAGAGGATGAAGGAAGAAGATGTTGATAGCATTGTGCTGACCATTATGATGATTATTGCATTATTTTATTGAGCATTGTTCTGCATGAATAGAGTTTTGTAACCATTTTTTATAATTCAGCTTATATGCACATTTTTGCTGTTAACCAATCATGTTTGCTGAAAGAAAGTATGACAACTGTAACAGAGTATAAAAGAGCTAATAAAAAATCAAGTAAATGCCTTCACTTGATCATATTGACCTGATGTGATGACCCATTATTAATCTCCCACAAATAGGTGGCAAAGAGTAACACTACGTAGTGAGGAATAAATGAGAAAAGAGTTTATAAGTAGATTTGCCAGAAGTTATATGGCTTATCAGACAGCAGATTTCCTCTAGTCTCTAATAGACATTAAACTTTTGTATAGTAGCATTCGTTCACACCTCACATCCCCCCTCACTCCCCAAAACCCCAACCAAATGACTAACAAAATAACCCATTAGATTAGTGTAGTCCTCCAGATGTTCTACTGTAGCTTATTCAGTAAAACTACTAATAAGCAGGTTAAACACCCTTACATGGCTTAAAAGAGATTGAGTGGATCCATTTGTATTTAGCTTGAAAAGAGCAGAATGACTCCCGAGATGTCATACTCTCCAGGGCTGCTTCTGTACTTCTCATGAAGTTACAGGAAAGCTGGGAAGGTGCTAGATGAGGGCTGTTCTTGCTTCAGTGTCCTGTTATCTTGG
Source organism: Climacteris rufus (assembly GCA_013398175.1). Taxonomy (NCBI): domain Eukaryota; kingdom Metazoa; phylum Chordata; class Aves; order Passeriformes; family Climacteridae; genus Climacteris; species Climacteris rufus. The sequence goes on along the minus strand of VZRZ01004355.1, from coordinate 154,613 downwards.
GTAACTGCAAAGTTCTTTTAGTATAGAGATGTTTTTTTAAAGCATTTCTCCAACTTCTGATTTTTGGAGAGCCCTTTTGTTTTTACCTTGGTTTGTTTCCCATTTAAGACTGTGAATCACAAGAGTAGCATTAACCGAAATTGGTTTTGATACCTGGAGATCATTAATGCAAAGTGTATGACTTAACTGTCAAGACTCTAATGGAACTGAGTAGTTCTAGGCTGTATTTCATGCAATCACAGAGTTGGAAGGGACCTCTGGAGACCTTCTAGTCCAACCCCCATGCCAAGACAGGGTCACCTAGAGCAGGTTACACAGGACCATGACCTCCTCAGGTAGCCTGTTCCAGTGCTCTGTCATCTTCAACACAAAGAAGTTTCCCCTCATGTTGAGACAGAACTTTTTAATTTATGGCCATTGCTCCTCATCCTGTTGTGGGCGTCACCAAAAAGAGTGGAAACATCATCTTGGCACTCACTTTGGAGATATTTGTATGCATTAATGGGATCCTCTCAGTCTTCTCTTCTCTGGACTAAATAGGCCCAGCTCCCTCAGTCTCTTCTCATATGAGAGATGCTCCAGACCCCAAATCATCTTTGTGGCCTTTGCTTGACCCTCTGCAGTAGCTCCTTGTCTTTCTTGTGCTGTGGAGCCCAGAATTGGACACAGCACTGCAGATGTGGCCTCACTAGACTTGGGCAGATGGGGAGGATCACTCCCTCACCCTGCTGGCTACACTCTTCCTGATGCATCCCAGGATACCATTGGCCCTCTGGGCCACAAGGGCATGACTGGCTCATGGTCAAATTGACACCCTCCAAGACTCCCAGGTCCTTCTCCTCAGAGCTGCCCTCCAGTAGGTCAGCCCTCAGCCTGAGCTGGTAGTTGGGGTTATTCCTGCCAAGTTGCAGGACCCTGCACTTGCCCTTGTTGAACTTGATCAAGTTCTCTGTCCAGTTCTCCAGCCTATTCTGTCTGTCTCCATCCTATTTCTGTGTTTGGTTTGTTCAAGGCTAGTATCAAACAGCAGTCTTCTTGGCTACCAATACAGTTTACAGTTCTGGGAATTTTGCCTTTTTTTCTGAACAGCTTCATGCTTTGGATTTGCAGAAATTTATAACCTAAGGAAACAATACTTCAAGGTTAATTCAGTCAGCCTTGACAATTCTCCTCCAGAAAAATTATACATTACCTGCAGTAGTTTGAGCGGGTTGGCTTTTAGGGTGTGGTAGGGGTCAAAAGATGTCTCTCAGTGTCCTTAGCTTAGTAACACATTCCTTTCCCCTGTCGAGTTGCAAAGGGGGCAGGGGTAAGTGGGTTTCATGGGGCCTTGGCCTTTGGTCAGGGCTAAACCATGACATTACCCTATATAGGAATAGCTGTGATATGGCAGAAATATCATAAGTGTTTCAGATACTGTATAAAATATTTGTATTTTTTTTTATTTTCTCTTTTCCTTCCCACCTGCCTTGGGAAAACTTGTTCCATTTTAATTTTTTTTTTATTTTTTATTTTTTTTTTAACCATGCTGAATGAAAAATATTTATGGCTCTTGGACATATAGAAAAATGAGGGACAAGTTGTATTTGGCTTGAGCAGAAGTTAGGAAGTTAACCGTGGTACTTAAAATGTGCTTAAACAGCCTGTATTGATATCTGAGTTAATTGATAAAACAAAGGGGAAGGAATATTACCAATTTGCAATTAATTTGTCTTCTAAGACAGATGGAGAACCGAAATGATGCCAGATACTGTAGCTAAGCTTGCTCCTGATTCTAGGACTCACTGAATTAACAGAATTGTAAAGAGTTAAGAGTGCAGTGTCCAAAAATACTTTCTCATGGCAAATTTTAGACAACTGTGAAAAAAAATTGATGTAGGTGCCTATTTATACCTGTGAGTGTAGAAAGCAGAGACAGAAGTCTCAGAATACAATCTCTTAGGCTCAGGATGTAAAGTCTGTTTTCTAACAAAGTCTTTCTCCAAGATGTTACATGAAAAACTAGGAATTTGCAGCTCTTTGAAATAGGGCTAAAACAACCTTGTTATTCAAAAGAGAAGACACCCGTTGAAATGCCAGCAACAAGCAGAAACAGCATTATATTAATCCTTAAAGTTCTGATTAACATCTCTGCAACCCTCTGCTTGTACAAGTAATAATTAGTGCAGTGGAGGATAAAATGTCTTTAATGCTCCAACTGAAATATAACAATTTCTCTATATAATCAGTGATTTTAAAAGAAGGCTTATTCTGTTTTACTTTGGTGCTATAAAAACGCAAACCATGGCAAAGTAGTAGCAATAATTTTTCCAAACACTTAAATTTTTTATGTGTTCTCATATGATTATATACTAAAATCATGTATTAAATGAAGTAGGTCAACTGTAGCATAAATGTGGAATAGACTCACCTTGACAGCTACAGTTATATTTGTTTTGGAGTGGGTATCTACAGTGGTATTGTACAATGTAGTGTATGAATCATTAGAACAATGAGCCTTATGACAAAAAAAGGGATGCATATTTCTGTGATATTTCTAACCACAGTACTTCAACCTTTCTTTAGAACTTGTCCTGAATCTTGGTTGAGGAAATATATCAGAGTTTATAGTAATTGAAGCTATTTTTAGTCAGTTATAGTTTCTTTGACCAAGTAAACAGAGATTTTAATGTTACCTTCTTTTGATCTGTGTTATTTTCTGTATATAAAGTGAAAAAAAACCTTATAATTTTATAAAAGGAATATTTTATTTTGTTTAGTGAATAGTTTCATTGAATCTTATTCTACATGCAGGAGAAATTTAAATATTATTCACTTATTAGTCACAAGCATTGTTGGGCATGAACGTTATCCACTCAGTGAAGGGGATACACCCAGATGTGTATTTTGGATGGTTCCAGGATCAATGCCATAGAAGAGAACCAAATAAATCCTATCGGCTTAAATAACAAAAACGTGTTAGTGAGATGCAGAATGACTGACCCAAGTGAGACTGCAATCAGATATCAGAGAGTGCAATAACTGGGGAATTATGAAAGAGAGTGTTGATTAGCGTGAATTGAAGTTAGGCACGGAGATTAAAGCTGGCCAAAACAATTTTGGAAACTCAGAGATTGTGTGATAAGATGAAATGCAGCAGTTTCTATGAGATGCAAGTGCGTGCCTCTGAGTTTTTGATTTTCTGTGACAAGGCCTACCAGACTTGCATTTCCACCACTACTCATTTAAATTTCATAGCTCAGTCCCACCTTCTAAGAGAGCCAGCCCTACTACTCCATCCAATCCACTGTTTCAAAAGCTCAGGCTGTCAACCCTATCATGTCTCCATAGTTTTATCCTTTTCCTCCCTTGAGACATCAAAGTGCATAGTTGGATGCTTCAGGCACTTGATGTCATACATGTTTTCCACCTTTCATTTTTCTATTTGTACAGCCTGTCAGCTTTTTTCACCCTTTCAGTAAAGTGCAGTCACTGTTGATAGCTTTGGGACCCTCTAGCACACACCCAAGTTTTGCTTTTTTTTGGCTGATATCTGCCTCTGGATGTTGAAACCAACCTCAAGCTAATCAGCCTTTACATTCTATAAAGCTAGTTCACTAAGGCTATTGGTACTTTGAATTTCTAGTGGAATTTATTTTTGGGAATGTGCAACAGGCTTGATGTAATTTAAAGATTAGAAATAAATCTCCTACTCATTGAAAGATCTGTCTGAACTTGAATGTTCATGTGTGCACTTGAAAACTATTAAAATCTCGGGGGAGGTTGTCTTCTATCATGACTCACTTTGCTGATTTGGGCTTTGAGCTGGTTCCCCTGTCCTCTTTCCTTCACATATTTTTTACTTCTTGCAACGGTTGCCGCTGTTGCAGAAGAGCTGTTCTTTTAGATATGATGTCCTCTCGATGTTTCATGCTGAGTCTAAGAAACAGCAGCTCCACTAATTGTAATTTCTCTTTTTCCCCTACTGACTCCTCCTGATGATAATAAAAAAAAATGTTTCTTGGAGGTAGGCCAGTAGTGAAGCTGACAGTCCCAGAAGCCTCTTAGTAATAGTCCTTCAATGAATTTCCAGGCGGGGTGACCGCAATGCAGTGGAGCAGATTCTTTAGACAAGGTCAGACTGGTATTCAGCAGAATGCAAATAGAAATTGTAACTCAGCACAGACATATCTCACTCTGTCACATGTGCTGCCTGCTGACAAATTAATAACTCTTTCATGATTTAAATGCAGATGTTTTTCTAGCCTGTTCACTACTTTGGTGGCAACTTTAATGTTCTTGGATATACCTGCTGTATACATTTATTTTTCTTTTCGTTATCACTGAGCTGAGAACAATTATTGCCTGACCGCTCATATCCCACTGAGTATTACAGTGGGCTGGTATTAGTTTGCAGTGCTGTCTGTGAGCTGTCCATATATCAGTGGTTTGAAAGGTGGCTCATGGGCTGCTGCATGATGTGGGCAAATGCTCTGCTTTCTTTCTACCTGTCTTACAAAGCTGACATTACCGTACCAGTGCCTGCAGCAGACGAGTGATACTAAAGTGTTCCGTTCTGCCATCAGTTACCAGGTCTGTCAGTTTTAGGAAGCCATGCTGGTGTTACTTTCTGCTCTCTCTGCTTCTATTTTGTGAATCACAGTACCACAATACTCCACACAGTGGATCATATATGTTTTTCAGAAGGTGGTGTGTGAACCTCTGTAGCAGTGCACTTGGCAGAAGCTGCTGCTGTTGAGCTTCAGGTTTTGGTGGGAAGAAAGCCAAGGCAAAGCCCTCAGCCTTCTTCCTCCAACATCTGAACCCTCTGCACGAGCTGCAGTGAAATCCCATATTTTCCTTGTGTTACCTGTACCCATATCTTAGATGCCATATATGGCTATGTCCGGTAAAGTTCGCCTCCACTGGTCACTTTGAACTATGCCGTTTCCCATTGGGTGTTTCCTGGTCCCATTTCTCTTTAAAAGAGCCCTGCAGGGCTTCCTCCTGGCTCTTTTTTCTGGGTTACTCCAGCCACCTGGATATCTCTGGACCCTCAGAACGCAACACTGGACTCACAATAAACAGCTGTTATCCCAGGGAAGAGCCCTCTGTGTAGTCTTTTATTCTCGTTGGCACTAGTACACCACGCCGGGGGAAACTCTCGTCCTAGAGGAGCCAGCAGAAACAGGTTATCTGCGGTAGCTAGGACTCTGTCCTTTGGGAGAGTTATAAAACCATTGCAACTCATCCCGGCAGGGATTCTGCTCACATAAAGGCGCTATCGCTACCTCAAGAGCTTCTGGGTTATGTGCCTTTAAACCTCTGGCATGTATCAGATGCTGACTTAGAAATATTCTTACAATGTACTGTGAAGAAAAACTTCTTCAAGCAGATCTGCATGAGGGCTTCCATGGGCAAAAGAGGAAAATTTCCCAATATTTCTTGTCCCTCACTTTATTTGTGGCAAAGATCTGCCTCTGGGAGCTGATCCAGACAAGAAAGAGCAAAAATGTGCATGCAGAGGGGCTTGCTCAAGATCTGTCAAGAGCAGGCATGTGATCTGCAGCATCCACACATGAATCTCCAAATATGTGTTGCAGGAGAGAGGGTTTTGCAGTAAAATCCTGTAGTAGGGAGGCAGACAGGACAAAGGCTGGAAAGGAGACCCTTCATTCAGGTGATTGCAGACACAGTTCTGTTTCTGCTGGTGGTGGTGCTCTAGCCACTCAAGGTGAAGGGGGAGGCTAACAAATAAACAAAGGCCAGGACGTGTCTGAAAAACCCTGCTGTGGTGTTTGGCCCAGTGCTAGTTTTCATTTTCTTAAATGTGAAGATCCTTTCAAGGCTTGCAGAGGAAGATGTGGGTAGTTACTTCCTGGTGTTGTCTGCTACACAATATACCCAGCTGCAAAACAGGGGCTTCTGGCTGAATACAATCTGACCCGTACAAGACCTTACTGCAGTGCTCAGGGCCAGGGCCAGGCACACCTGCTGCTCCAGAGGAGAAGGGAGAATGAGGGAAGAGAGAAGAAGGACATATGAAAATAAGAGAAGAAGGCAAAAGAACGAAGAAGAAGCTGAAGAGGAGAAAGACCTGAAAAGGTAAAAGTAACAGCTAGCCAGTAGCATGGCAAAAATGGAATGAACATCAGAAAGAGGTCCATGAGACTTGGGCTTGGAAACACACCACTGAATCTCATAATTCATAACTTAATTAGTTTCCTTTTATACGGAATATATATTTATATTTCCTTTTATAACCATGGGAAGGCTTATGTCTGGTACAAGTGGAGTCAGGCAGGCTCGGAAGGCAACGGGATTGTTCCACCCCGCTCTTTCCTCTTATCTGGGGAAATCTTGGCGTGAAATGCCTTATTTTCCATATGAAAGCTTTATCTACAATAGATTTTTTTAGTTTTGGTGTTAAATTTCAGCTATGCGTCAAGGAGTGATGTAGCACATGTCAAGTGAGGACCTTCTGAAACCAATCAGGTCCAATAAAAAACTGTGAGGTTAAGTACATACCTGTTGTATCTATTCTCAAAGAGCTTAGCCATAGACTATGCTGTATCATATGTTTCATATGTTGTAAATGTGTGCATATATTCCTACTTCCAAGTGATAGTCATACTATTTTAGTAATACAAATATATTTCATTAAACAATAATGAAAATTGAAGTTTATAGGATAGAAACAACCTGTCCTGTTCATGTTCAAGTCACAATCATGTAGCTGTGTATTGAGAATGTTGATTCACTTGTCTTTATGACTATAAAAGTAGTTTTGAAAGAGTGAGAAGTCCACACAAACATGAGAACTCTACACAAGAATTTCTCAGAAGAAATCATAGAATAATAGAATATTTTGCTTTGGAAGGTACCTCCAAAAGTCATCTAGTCCAACCACCCCTGCATGGAGCAGGGACATCTTCAACCAGATCAGGTAGCTCAGAACCCAGTCCAACCTGACCATGAATTTTTCCAGGGATGGGGCATCTACCACCTCTCCAGGCAACCTGTTCCAGTGCCTCAGCAGCATCATCGTAAAGCATTTCTTCCTTATATCTAATCTGAAGTGATACCAGTGTTCTTGCTAAAATTTGACATTAAAAAAAAAATTATTGTTAAAATGTGTAAATATATATGTAAATATATATGTAAATATATTGTCTCTGTATAAATGTAATACATAATGTAAACTTAATATGTTAGAGTGCACTTCAGTTTTTTCAGCTATGAAATAAAAAAAAAAAATTACTCCAAAATTTCTAAATTGTTCTTCCAGTCTTTGAAAAGAATGTTTGTCTGGAAGACACATTTGGAATATATTTTAGATCCAATTCAAGGTGAGTAATATTGAGAAATGGGCATATAGAATTTATTATTCTTATTGAAAGAATACAAAAACGAGAATGCTGCTCACTTCTCTTGTCAATAGCTTTAGTCATCTAATTGAAACAAGCTTAATGGCACTGGTGTATTTTTCTTAAATTAGAACATGAGAATAAGCAAGAAAAAATAATTTTCTGTGTCTCCAGAATATTATATTCAGCTTGAAAATGAGAATAATAAAATGAAAGAGTGTATAAATGCCATGTAAATTTTAAAAAGCACAGTATTTTCTTTTATTAAAATGTATGTATTTAAGTGCATGTTGCAGGGAGTACGTATTATCTTGCTTTTACTGCTTTAGGTTGACATACTTATTCAGGTCTATCAGTAATGTTATAAGTTGTGACAATGAATGTAACTATTGTCTTCTCAATTTTGAAGAACTGTAAAATCTTCCTTAGTTTTTATTTAGGAAACTAGGTCTTTATCAGCTAACAGAAAATAGCAAATATATATAATATTTTTTGGCTAGATTTCTACCACTCTTACAAGTAATTTAGATTGAAAACAAATAACCCGATTTGTTCTACTGAAGTAGCCCAGTGTGAAATAATATGGGAGAGTTATGAATAAATAACAAAATAAATAAAAAGTTGTGAATAAATAACAAAGCCTTGATTGCTACTAACTTGAAGTCATTTTAGAAGGTTCTATATTAAGAAATAGGAAGCTTGGCAACGGTGATTAACTCCGTGAGTGCATCTAAACACTGTACAATGTTTATCACTATAAAGTCACATTAACAGTTCACTTTCCATAAATTTAACTTTATTTTCCAACTGCCTATTTATACATATTGTTTTGGCATCTTCATAAGTAATAAAATGGAATGTATGATACTACAGAAACATTACTATTGGATAATTTTGTGCCAAAACTAAGATATACAACAATTTTTCTGAAAGTAAATTAGATGTGCTGTAACAAGAGAAAAATTCAGATAGGTCAAATACTTAGGGTGATAAGGTCAGATATTTTGTGAATTTTCTTCTGTAGAAAAGTCATTGAAATTACAGACTCTGTGGGAGGGAATGGGAGTAAATGCGTGCTTTCTGCTCTGAACAGCAAAACACGTTCTGAGCAAACTTTAAATTAAAATACATCTTACAGGCTTTGGGGATGGGATGCTTAAATGTGAGTGAATGGAGAGAAAGTAGTAGTGTATAGTCTAGTGTAGTAAAGAACAGGACATACTTTGATTTCTAAATTTCTTTGGAACTTCACAATGACTAGCTAATATGATGCCAATCTGAAATATTTTTCTAGAATTTGTTCACAGTTGCTGTGAAGAAAAGCGACTGTGGTTGCTTTCCTCTCCATAATCTAAATGAACCTAATTAATTTTGGGGAGGAAAAGAAGAAAAAAAACCAACTTTGTACCTCAGCTGTTGCTATGACAATAAAAACTTAACGCATTTGGTACAATATTGCTCGGGGTCTACGTGGTATGTCAGAACCATATTGAAAACATATTTGAAACAAAATTGATTTTATTATGTGGTATACATTTTTGCATCTTTTCACTTATCATTTGATTTTGATGACCTGCTCAGGGATTATGTTTAAAATTCATATTTTTCCAAGCATTAATATTTGTTTTAGTTTTAAAACATTATTATGCAAAGTGGTGTATTTGCTGAATTCTTCTTTGTAAGCTATAATTAAACAAAAGCTGTAGAAAAAAACCAAGTAGAGACACTTGAAAAATTTGCCACATAAGAATCGACACTATTTTTAGGTGAGTTCATGTATATTTTTCACTATTCAATACTTCTATCTGACAATAACCATTGGCTTTACTTGCTTCTACCATCTTCTACTTGCTTCTATTTATAATATTTAAAACTATCTCTTTGCATTAAACTAGTGAAGACTAGATAAGGAACTTCCTGGCCGAGAATATTCTCCTCTCAGTGTGCATATGTCAATTGCCCTACATGACACGTTCTGGGCTCAGTTAAACGGTGTGGGAAATAAGATTGTAAATGAAACACTATTCCTTACTCCTGTTTAATACCTTATTAGCATTTCAATACTTAAAAAAAAAATTCACAAATTTATGATGGCCTGGTTCTGACTTTGAATATTAGTGTAATGTTCTTATTGAAGCTGTATCCTGTGAGAAAATCAAGAGCACTTTTTTCACTTAACTGAAAAGCATATTTTTCAAAATTGAGAGTAGCTAATACGAATTCTTTTTTCTTTATTCAGGTATTGAGATGTCGTTCTCAAAATCTATGGTATCTGTGAGAATTTTATGTTCAAGAACAATTAACCTTGTATGAATCTGTGATGGGATTCACTATGCAATATTTCTTTGACTCCTGTGTGGTAATTGAAATGAAGAGGTTTATCATGTTTTCCATAGATTGCAATTCCTCACTGTTGAATCTGACACCATTGGATCTGTCTTTGTTTCTTCGGTCTTCTTGATCTACTAGCACTCCATGTTCTCACTTAAAATCTTGTGGTACCTGTGCTGCTTGCACAAGGCAGTACCTTCAATTTCCCAGTAACCCTGTTTCAATCAGTAGTAATGACCTCTTTTCGGGACCTACGATTCCAAAAGACTGAGGTTCTTATTTTGTCATGGGCCAAGGTGATTGCGTCAAATGCGTGTTCAATTTTTCGCTTTTGTCTTTTTCATTCATGAACTGATCTCTTTGGCCCTGAAATCAATGAAATAATATTTGTCCTCTTTTGAAGGACAATGGGACTTAATGGCTATTAGTTTTAGTTTCTTTTTTTTTGTTTTGTTTTTCTATGTAGCGTACATAAATACACATTCTTTTGCTGTAGAGCTAGCTGAAATTAGAATTTCAAGGAAAATATCAGCAACTACTAGACTGTTTTTGGTTTTTTTAATTTTAATATTATGTGGTAAATTTATATCTTGATTACTGTTACCAATCAATGTAGAACTTGATATTCTGATTTCTGCCTTGAGGACAACCATAGTTTTCCTTCCTGTTTGCCTCATCTGCCTTGGAAAGAGTCCCAAGATCTTGACATCTACTCCGAAGTCTTTATTCTGATGTATTAATGACAAGGAGAAAAAGCAAGTCTATTTGGCAGGTGGGATACATTATTAGAGAGAAAGTGAAGCAGCCTATTGACCAGTCTTATCTATATGTCTCTGAAGAGACTTTTCTCAAATGTTTCCTTTACTGGGCTTCCTTCACCTCATTCCAGACAGCAAAAGTTAATTTATAGTACTTAGCATTTTTCTTTTCATTTAAAGTTGGAGTTGATGTGTTTTACAGACTCATAAAGTAAGCAAAGCCAAGACAATTACTGGAAATAATGGCAGTTATAAATTGACTTATTTGGGACTAGTGTGATAGCGAATTACTTTTATGTCACTGTTTTACAGCTAGGAACCATGGTAGACTTAACTGTTTCTAAGAATATTTAGAGAGACAGAAGGTGAGTATGTACAAGGCTTTATGATAGTCATTAAAGATTATGAGATTTTACACATTATATTTGTGACTACAGTAATTCTCTTTACATTTGACTTGATTGCTGAATTTCTGGGTACACAAGATAAAGTCCAGGAAGAAAATGTAGGTTGGGGGATTTTTTTGATGTGGAAAATAGTAAAAACATTCATAGATATTTTCTTTTCAAAGGTTGGATAAAATGAAAGTGCCAGAAGAAAAAGATTTCCTTAACAGAATTTGCCGAAACACTAAGGCTAAAAAGTTGCAATATATTTCAACCCTGAATCTGCATACTGAAGTGCCAGAAAAAGAATTACTACTTTTGAACCTCATTCAATTCTAGCCAACATTTTTTGTAATGACATCTATTAGTTTGTATTTTGCTTTCTCAAAGAGTTTTTATATTATTATTTTTTTATGATTTTAAAGCTATTGGAGATTGAGAAAACGATGAATCTCATCACCCTGGCACTAGGGTACTTAAATGTATATTTTTCTGAAATATGATTATACAGTCCCATTGATTTTCTAGAAACATACCTGTTCCTTAAATTTCCCTGTGCATATGTGGGTATGAACATATTTGTACATCTAAAATAATATGTTATTAATATGACAACTATTTGTGTTCTACATAAAATACTAATAATAAACTGTAGTGCTTAAATGTCAGACTCAAATTTGAACATTTGAACAACCACATAAAAGTATACTGAAAATTACTTGCTAGTCACCCATTTGTAGGCTTGAGTTTCCGTGAATGCTTTTCTGTGTTTTGTTTTCAAGTTAATGAAATAAATATGATGCCCTCAAGTGAGAGGTCATCTAAGTGAGAGGTGATAAAAGAAGCTCAGCTGCATTGTGACGGGAATATAATTAAACATTAGGTTAAGTACTTCAAAATATTTCTGTGTACATGCTTCTAATCTTTGTCAGGAAAAATATAGCATCTTCTTGAATGTTTTTTACTACTCCATTGAAGCAATCCCTCTTCAATTATGTGTAAATATTTGACTACACATTTATATTAATTTAAGATTAGATGATAGATAACAGCTGATGCTTGTCCTTTAAAATATTAGAGGCCTAGATGCTTTTCTTAATGCCATAAATATTTAAGGCATTTTTACTTTTATATATTAGGTGAAAGCCATATAGAATTGAATATATATTTTTGGCAATTTGAATTTTACTACCTGCTGAGGGAAGAGAGCAGAAATCAAAATAACACAATTTTACCTTAGATGTTTGAAGTGGAATACACTCTGTGCAGATTTTAAATAGAAATATCTGTGAAGGTGTTTGTGTTCAGTTAACAAAGGTTTATGAATGAAAAGAAGTAAGCTTTTATTTCAAGATCAAAATGTCTTGGAAGTCTAATCTACCAATATGAAATGTAATGCACTACTTAGAAGTTAAGCACTCACAATACAGTGCTATGAATTAGAAAACCGATTATGTATTCTGAGATGACAGGTAACCACTTACTTCAAAATAAAGCAAATGAGGATTGATTTTGACAATATTCTGTTGTAAACCTGCTCTATTCCATGTTATAATTAATCCTTAGGAATCCTAGGTCTTGAGATGCAAGTTTCTTTCTTCCTTTTTTGTTTATTTTTTTTGGTGGAGGTAAGAAGCCTACTGAAACTGTTTATTATATTAGTATTGTTTTCTTGAGTCTTCGCTGAAATAGTAGGTTTCATTTTAAAAATTAAAATATTGAACATATAAAGGTTAACATAATTTTACTTTCCTAAAGCTAATGGAAGTCAATGAAATGATGTAAACACCACTACACAGAGTCTTACATACCATCTACTAGACATATAAATTAACACATTTAATGGAATTAAGTGAATGGATAGCAGCTTTAGTACTCTCTGTAGAAAAGAAGGGATGAAGAGAGAGATGTTTTGAAATCAAGTTTTGTAGCTATTTTGGTGCAATGTGGAGGTTGCGAGACAGTAACTTAATTTACTGTTTTCCAACTTACAGCTTCTTTAAAGTAAAATCACTAAAATTGGAAATGGGTGAATGGCAAAATAAGAGATAATATTGGTCTCTTCAGGCTAGGACTGTTATCTAAACTTTTATTTTACCTTAACAAGGAAATTGTTCAGAAAGACATGAAAAAATAATATGCTAATCAATATAATGACTCATTCCATGGATTTAAGATAAAAAGAAAAAAAAAGAAAGAAATGTTTGGCAAGTAAATGTTACATGTTGTATAAATATAGAAATGTTTCATCATACCTGAATGGCTGAAACATTTGATATGATAATTGTCTTTCTGTCTCAAAATTATTTGCTTCTATCAGAACAAAATGGACAGGAAGTGAATACAATCAATCTTCCTTCTTCATTCTGTGTGGGAAATAACAAGCACAGATAGGGAATGAAGAGTCACTCTTTTAATATCATCGATACACTGGACTTGCTGGTTGTTACGTATATAGAAATATAGAAATTTGAGTAATTATCAATTCCTGCATTTTCTGTGATGAGCGACAAGGCTTTTTATTTTGTGGGGTTTTATAATAATATATACAAGTTAAAACTACTTTGAGTATTATTTCCTTCAAAAGGATGAAGGGTCATTTTAAATCATGAAGTCTTAAAATATGTATAAGACTATATTGGTCTATGAAGAATGACTGGAGACTGGATCAGATATTTAGGTGAGAATAAACCAAATCATCTGCGTCAGCAGTGAAATGATCTCACAATCAGTAAGCTACTTGTATGCCATTTTGTAACTAATTTCAAGGTGTAACAGATTTTTGCTCACTATGAACTTGAGTTATCAAAATTGTTTTCTAAAAAGATTTTAATTATCTTTTTCTTTATGCAGTGTATGTAGAATTTAGTAAATATATTTGAAAACAAATCCTTCAGAGTCAAATTTGTTAATTTCATTTGTCATCTTCCCAACAGCTGACTGGTTTTGTGTTACTTGCTGCTCCCTCAAATGGCTTTATCCACTGTTATCAGCATAATAACTAGATTTCCCTCAGCTGATTGTAAATATATTGTGAAGTTCTTTAAAGGAAATGCATCTATCCAGTAATGCTTCCTTTTATTTTTTTTTAATACAGAACACAGAAAAAAAGTGACATATACGAAATTAATAAATCGCAGTAAAATATGGTAATCTATGTACAATTAAAATTTAGAATTTTCTTTCAACATTCAGACGTATTATAAAATCAAAGGGTCTGACAGGTGACTCTGAAGCTTCCAAATTTGTTTAAATACGGCACTTCCCAACTTTAGCCTTAAAATAATTACTGAATTGACTATAATGGAGATAACAGGTTCTATTGAGGCTGAAACCATCAAAATTAAAAGACAGGATTAGTAAAATTTGTCTATGATGATTTTGGGAATAATTACTCTCTTGGAAGGAAAAGTGGGTGTATTAATAAACTAGGATTTCATTCAGAAGGAAGTAGGTTTTATGAAGTATTGGAATAATAGAAGGGGTGGAACTGGACAGTGTAAAAAGTAAAGTTTGAGCTCCTACGGTGCACATTACCAAGAGTGGAAACTCATCAATTTTTAATAAGATAAATGAATTGAACTCTACGTGTAATACTAAATCCTAGGGTGGTGTTTGATTAGTTTGTGAAGGTGATTCTTTGATCTGCTCACCTAGAATCACAAGGAACTGAGAAGTGCTTAGAGTGTTACTTAGCTGTTTTATCAAAAATAAGGGATCATTTGATGATTTTGGTGATAGTCTTTCTACTATGTCCTAACACTTTAAATTGGTCACCTTAGGAGAATTTTTTTTTTAGTCTGGATAAAATGCTTGTGTGGGTTTTAAAATTTTTAAAACAATTTATTTATTTTTTATATTTAGATGGTTCTGGAGACACAAAGTAATCTCTGAGGGAAACTGAGAGATCAATTGACCCTATGAAAGTGAAAACCACATAAAAGAAAGTTTCTCATTCTTTCACGCATTAACAAAACAAAAAATGGAATACTGAAAAAAAACCCTTCCCAATACGATGTTAAAGATTTGTCAGCTACCTCAGTACTGCTGAGAGAGTTATCTACTATGTTTTAAAAGCTGTAACATTTGGAGACAATACTATCTGATACCCAGGAACTTCTTTCAGTATTCCATATACTTCACATTTGTTAGTGTCTAGATATACATGTAAAATTTTATGCAAAATCCTGAAGAACTAACATCTAATTTTAACAGTCCCCTTTATTCTTGAGTACAGAATATATTTACTATATAGAATTTTGACTTTTTCTGAGAGTTTAAAAATTCTGAATTCTTTCTTACATGCCCACCTTTCCCATATAATGCACAGAGTTGGATGCAGTCGTCCAGCTGGGAGCTTACGAATAGTAAGTAGTATGAAAGATTATTCAAGAATTGAGGCATTCATACTCTATCTGTAGATTTTTTCTCATTGAAGGAAAATCACAGTACTCTTTGTAAGTTTATGCTTGTTTATGGGAAAACCATCTTTAAAATGTCATTAATGACAATGTTGTTATGTTTAAAAATTAGACAGTTTGGTGTTAAAAGATCAATTTTCAATAGTTGCTGTTTTATGTGCTTTAAACTATTTAAGAATTGTTATAAGTAACTTCTTTAGTTACTATGAAAAAAAGTCTTGTTAAAATGAAGAAAAGGAGAAATGACAATAAAGTGTCTACATGAACAATAGGAAGACTTTTGATTACTGAGTAACAAAAATATCTTGTGCTGGTCTACCTGGTGACTATAATGTCTAAATAGGAGTAGGCACATGGATTTTGGTAGCTTAAAAACTACTGTTTTTCCATGATGGCCTAGTATCAGAATAGAAGATTAAATAATCCAGATTCTTATGTTATTCATATTTGTGACATCCTTAACCCATGTTTGTGGAGCAGTTTTTCCAAATGAATGCACAAGACCTTTGTATGGCAATGAAGTACAAAAAAGGTTAGTATGATTAGACCACATGTTTCTGACATGGAAGCCAGAAACAGGCCTGTGCAGGTACACCTGGCAGTTACTCTGAAGTATCTATGAAATGGCAACAGTTCTTCTGAACTATCAGTTAAAGGAATTTCTCCTGAGCAGTACACTTGAGTTCCAACCCCACAGCAGGGGGATTGGACCTAGATGATATTTAAAGTTCCTTCCTACCCAATCCATTCTCTGTTTCATTCTTTGATTATTGTAGGAAATTCTTCAAATGTAATTTAAAGGCTGGTTATACAAAGACATACTTACGTGTCAGGGTCATGTGTAAATTGTGGAAGAGCAGGGTAGAACAATATGGTGGAAGAATGGTAATTTGCATGATGGCATCTGGGAAATAATGCTTATTTATCTTCCAGAAAACTCATAGTAAGTCCCTTCTTCCTAAGTTTCTTACAATGGAATATCCCATCCTATTAAAAAGTATAGAGGTAAATCTGTAAGAAATTTATGTGTCTATATATATATTTTTTTTTTTGGTGTGTGTGTGGTTTTTTTTTCTTCTTTTTTCTTTTTTTTTTTTCTTTGAGACGATTCTGGGAGAGGAGAGAAGAGATTAAGATGTGGAAGGGGAATCTTTTCTCAGTCATTTGGGGGAAATAATATCCAAAAGCACATGTTAAATTTGAGACTGGTTCAGACTAGCTATTCACTTCCTTCTGCATTTGAAAAGTTGAATTGAAAGTACTTGTTTGAACAGTGTCATTTTTATATTTGATTGTTAGAAAGTTTAGTAGGCTATTGCTGATGAGTCATGTAAATGGCGGCAATTACATAAAAATGTGTGCTGAAATCAGTAAAGCAACTGATTACATTATTATTGTCTAAATTTGTAAACATTATTATCCTCACAATTGAATTTTTAATGGTAATTTCTGTTATGTTTCTGATTTCCTACTGTAATTTGGAGTCTTTACTAAAGGCAACAAATGTAATTTTAAATGTCTAACACTGTCTACTCTAACTGTTAACTCTGTCTAACAAGAGTAGCAATTGATACAGTGTGCTTCATGCTTAACTGATCGTTCCTTTAGTCAGATGTACATAATTTCATGTGTTTCTCTTCTTCAGAAGGAACTGTAGTGCACAACTCTTTATTAGAAACTCCTTTCTACCAACAGTGAGTCCCCTCCAGTCTTTCACTTAGATTTTTATTCACTTCTTTGTCTTTGGAAAGAGCACAAATATTTGAAAAGATTTTTCCAACTCAGGACCATTTTTTATTTTCTCAAACCTTTTCATCACATCTTGCTTGAGCTTTATTTGTCATTCTTCATCCCTCTGCTCCTCTAACACCTCTTTTTTTTCTTTCTTTCTCTTCCAGTTTGTTCACAGAAACTTGTAATATGACAGTGACTGGAATGCCAAAGACTTGTTCAATTAAATTATATATTTAAATACTTAGAGACGGTGATTAGAAAAATAATGAACTTCTTGACTTCTTAAAAAAAACCCCAAACTATCATTTTGACATCTAGTACTTTCTTCTTAAATGAGTACAAACCCGGAAGTTAAAGGTTATGCAGCTGTTCATTTTCATACATTTTAAAAAACAAAATGTACAAATTCTGCTGAAACACATTTTCCTGCTTCCCTAATCTCCCAGCATCCATTTTGGCAAATTTTCTTTTAGTGTTTGGAATTTCTTTGGTCAAAAAAAATTCTCACACTTTCTCTCTTTTGTTAACCAAGAAAAAAGGTCTGTAATTCTTAAACCTATTCAGGCAAAATATTGGCAAAACCATGAGGCCTTTATTTTCTAAGTGTTACAAATTCTCTGTCTGACACTCAGCATGTTGCTGTTCTGCTGCTGTTTCTATTGTTATGTGTATTTTGACCTGGGTGACCTTGCCATATAGTTACTTAAAAAAAATTTTGCTCATACCTGAAGACTTAGAGATTTTAACTCTGCTAAAGGTTTGTTACATGATTGTTCTCTTCCACATCTGCTCACAGTGTGGTGGATCTATTGTTTTACTCTAATGAGAAAAGGAGTGTATCGGTTTTGTATTAATGGAGTTCTCCTGCACTAGAGTAGTTTGTTCTATTCTTTTTCACTTTGCTTCATGTTTCTGTTCTGAAAGCTGTCACCCTTATTTCAAAGTGGTCACCCCAAATTTTGCCCAGTTCTACCACTTAACAAGACATTAACTCCTCTTTGAGTTGCCAGAGAGTTATACCAATGAAGTGTAGAAAAGATGTGCATAGCCAGAGCAACAGCTAAGCTGTTTGTAAAGTAACTCTATATCTGTACTTATGAGGGAGATTGACTTGTTCTGTGACATAATCCTGGCCATATGCAGCCTCACTTATGGAACACTGCAAAAAAATGAAGATGTTTCAGGTGAAATGGGATGGAGTGCTTCACCGTGAAATCAGAATAAAATCTCTGGAACAGTCAATGGAGCTGCATAAGCAAGCAAATTTTGGGTTTGTAGTCAGAAACCCTAGTAAAGCTGCACTTGAACACCTGCTTTCTATATATTGCTCATTAACTTCACTACTCTAATAGAAATGGTAGCCTTACCGGGTACACCAACTGGCTTAAGACAAAAATAGCTTTTCATGGAGAAGAATATGAATGCAATTATATGACATAACTTTATCCGGGAATGGCAGCTAAGGTGTTTTCCTTCCATACAGCTATATGTGTGAAACTCAGTTTTAAAATAGAGTTTTAGGTTGAAAAGATTGATTTTAGCTTATAGTTAATGCTAGCAGTAAATTATTTCTGAGTGATTATTTCTAAGCTGAGTGATGGAGTTAGAATGAATAAGTGCCTGTGTAGCAAATGCTCTTTCTTGTAACTGAGCCATGAGTCATTAGAATTATGATGTGCTATAAAACTTAATTAGCATTAAAGTATTCTCTCAGGTGATATACATTTTAACAATCCTGTATTAATAGTCACATCCCACAAGTCCATTACAGATTTCATGGTTTAATTATCTTTTCTCAGTGTTTAGAACCTGTCTGGATTGTCCATTCTTTGGCAATGAGTGGCAAATTTGTTGCGGTTTTAGTAAGTTTCTGCATGAAATAGTTTCACATCCTCTTAATATCTGTCTAAATTTTG
This sequence comes from Climacteris rufus, assembly GCA_013398175.1. Lineage (NCBI taxonomy): Eukaryota > Metazoa > Chordata > Aves > Passeriformes > Climacteridae > Climacteris > Climacteris rufus. Next base: position 135,721 of record VZRZ01004355.1, on the reverse strand, counting down.
GCTGTCTGGGCAAGCAGATAGTCAGGAATAGCCAGCATGGACTTACGAAGGCTAAATCATGCTTGACGTAATTGCTTTCTACATTGAAATGAGGAAGAGGAAGCAGAAAAAGTGGTGCATGTAATATACCTTAATTTTAGTTAGATTTCTTACACCATCTGCCACAGTATTTTCACTTGGACGTTCATGAAGTATGTACTGGAAATAAGCATAATTAAGTGGACTGAACATTGGCTGGATCTTCATACATAAAATGTAGTAATCATTGATTGAACATCTACTTGGTTGCTGGTAAGAAGCAGTGTGCTCTTGGGATGACAGCAAATGGGGTGAAATGGCTGACATACCAAACTGTAAAGCTTCAATTCAGAGAGAACTCGGGAAACTTGAGAGTTTGGAAAACAGAAATACCCTAATTTCAGCACAGATGAAATGCAAAGTTCTGTGCCAGCAATAGAATAATCCATGCAATACAGGCTGGGAACTGACGGTCTGAGAAACAGTGCTGCTGCTGCTAAGGAACTGAATATACTTGTAGGTGTCAAGCTGAATATGAATCAACAATGTAGTCTGATCTTAAAAAAGGCAAACCATGTACTAGAGCTCCTTAGGGTGAGCATGGCTAGTACCTTTGAAGGGAGTTACTCTCTACATGACACTGATGAAGACACACTTGGATTACTGTGTCCAGATGTGGCTCCCAGCTCAAGGAGAGGTTAAGGAAAGTGGGTATTTTTATTCTAGAGAAGAGAAGCCTACAAGGGTGGCCTATAGCTACTTGAAAGTGTGACAAAGGTGGCAGACACCAACACTCCTCTTCAGTGCCAAATGGTAAGTGAGTGACAATAGTCTCAGGTTGCACTTTGGGAGGTTCATGTTGGACATCAGGAAAAAGCATTTGCACAGTAGACCAGTGCTGCAGTGGAACAGGTAGTGGTGTCTTGATCCCAGAGCTTTTCAAGACTTTGTTAGATACGGCCCCAGCTGACTTGAATTGCTGATGGACTAAATGAGCAGGAATGTGGACTAGAGGTGCCTTCCAAATAATACTTTTATGATTAATTTTATTTCCATTACTATTAGTTTACCCAATGACAAAAAATGTTTTAAAATCTTACTATCAGAGATAATTCTGCCTACTGTATGTCTAGGCAAGATTGTCTCTTTTTGTTAATGTGCTGTTGATTCACCAAATGAGAAATAATTTCCTTTTTGTTGACAACTGAAGTCTGGAAACATGGTTCATGGTTCTGATTTAAGATCTCTTACAAAAGTAATATTTCTAAAGACCAGAACTGCTATTAACAGAACAAAGCTCTGCAGCTGAAAGTGGAATCCCTCCCCATTTTTCCCTCTGTCTACCTCTGTCAGTTTTAGGTCACAATAAATCTGAAATACTTACTAAAGCCATAATTTTGGTAGAAGCTCCTTAATGTGTCATGAAAAAAAAAGTAAAAAGTAAACATTTAAGAGGCTGTATATGTTTATTTTTAACTGAAGCTTTGATGCAGAAAATGAAATATGAAAGACTGATATAAAATACAAAATTTTTCTACATGAATAGAGGTGGTTTTACCCTACATGTAAAAGAAAGGAAATAAAAATTTCTGTAGACTGCTTTAGGGAAGTTTCAATTCATGAGAAAGAAAGGTGAAGGACAGCTATGTGACAGTGTTAGATCGTAGGGCAATATAAAAATTCTCCTATTGATCTCTACTGCAGCTGGTCAGGATACAGCATGTGGTTTGCCTGGCTTCCCAATGGTAGCATTTACTGAGGTAAGACTATAGCTGGACTACACCAATTTCTTAGAACATTTCTTCAGGGTAGAATGAGGCCTCTCCTTGTCCAAATAAACAGCTACTAAATTTAATTGCTGCTATGATGTCTATTTTTAATGTATCAGAGTTTTTCAATAAATGTCCTTCTGGTCAGTCACTAGAAGAATCGAGTGGCACCTTTTGAACTTGATATTTACTTTCTTACTGTTTTGTGCAAACCATGTGAAAGTAAGTGAGATTTTTTCTGGATAGCTTGGGAAGATTATGTGCTTAAAAACAACTGCTTTACTATTTATGTCAATTATAACACCTGTAAATACAAGTAACCTGCAGTATTGATCAGTTCAGAGTACATCTATCAATACAATATTAAAATACATTGCAAGCACTCAATGTAGTATTAATGACAATCAATCATAAACAGGTTTCAGAATGAATTTGAAAAGTCTTTCTGAGCTGTAATCACCACTTTTGTGTGGCCAGCCACTGGAGGATATAGAAGAGGACTTTGGATGGCCTTAAGGTCTCTTTCTTCATGTGTAAATTGTCAAGTAATATGAGTTACATGTGCTATTATTACTGTATGCTTGCTGTCCCACAGTAATTGTTAATTAATTTCCAATACAAAACACAGTAATAAATTATGTTATAATTTTTTCATGAACATAATATTTACTTTATTGCAATTTTCTGTTTTCTTCAAGCCCTGGTAGCTTATACAATTCAGGTAATTATTCTTATGACATCACTTTCAGTTTCAGAAATAATATTTTTACACTTATCCTTCACAAACAGAGATAGTCCATTCATATCTTAACCTCATTTCAGAATGAATATGGGCAGAATGCAGAAAAAATGCATTGAGTAATGATGGCCAAATACCTCCATTTAACATTCATTTCCGAACAGGAAAAATCCAATCTTCTTCAGAACCACTATTTCCACTTTAAATCCATTCTCATCACTAAACAGAGATAACTAGAATTAGCTGTTTTGGTAGAAATCAAATATCTTTTTGGTTCTTGCCAAGTTTTGTACCCTGTTGGTTGGAGGTGCAGGTGGTGAGAGGTAGGTAGAGATAACAGATTTCTTCAAGGTCTTAGTAATCCAAATACTTTTTTCTTCAGAATAATGTCTTGATTTTTTTCACTGTTGTTCTTCTTGATGCTAATTCCATTTAGTTATGCAGTGCCCAAAGTGGTTATTCATAAAGATGCCCTACAAACCGTTTGAAATTATACTATGAGAAAAAGAGGGGAAAATGTAGACTTGAAATAGGAAAATGTGTGTTGCGGTGGCCCAGCCCACCATGGGGCTGAATGACATCAAGTGGGTGGATTTCTCCGCCCAGGACTCCGACCTTGAGGGCAGATCCAAGGGCGAGGCCCAAGTCTAGGGCTGTTCCCCACTGGGTGGCACTCCTGCAGCATCTCCTCCCTCTGTTCCAGAAGTTTCTGTGTTCCCTTATCTCCATTGGTTCAGTTCTTCATGTTTAATAATGCAGTTCGTTGGTTATGTATGAAGCTCTGGAAAGTTCTGTTCTGCTCAGTCTGTAACTGGTTGATTCAAATGTGTTCCTCCCCCAACCCTCTGTAATTGGTCCCTTGTCATCTCCCTATTGGTTTGCTCCTTTGCTCCCCTCTCTCTCTCTCCTCCCCGGTTTAAAAGTCACTGTATCCACTCCCCCCGCTGCCTTTTCTTCCTCTCCTCCCTTCTAGCCAGACCTTCTGCCCCCTTGAGGGTTGAATAAAGTTGGGACTGTAGGCAAAGAGAAGGCCCTCTCTCATCCTTTGCTCTTGCCTTTGTTGCCTAGCAGCACCTCACTGCTGCCAGTTCTCCTTGGAGCCTCCTGCAGACAGCACTGCCAGCTGCTGACAGGGGTTGGGCTTGTCCACACTGCTGGGACACCAACCTTGTTGTCTGCCCAGGCCACCGGGCGGCCAGCGGTCACCATGACAAATGTGTTTCATGAATTCTGTGGTTTATTTTGCTTATTTTTCTGATTGACTTAAATCTGAAAAATTATGGGCTGAGCTTCCTTCAACATAGGAGGAAAAGAAACCTGCAAAGAGACTTTTCAAATTTCGTATATTACTCCTTTGCTCTCATTGACTGCAGCTATTACTTTTGTTTGTCTGTGTGCTATAAAACAGAGAAAACAAGTGATTTTTCCATTTCCAAGTACTATAATTGCCATTGAGTTAGGCTGCTCAGTAGAGCTAAATGACTGGAGACAGTCATGTGAGTTGAAGAGTTGCTTAGAATATGTTCCATTAAAAATGGTGAATGACAACTGTCCCCATGCTCTGTTGTATGGTCATCATTATTGCAAGTGATGACATCATTGGACATGACCAACCACGCTGACTACAATGTAATGTGATATAAAATAAATGAAGTAAATTATTCTGCTACTAGGACGAGTTTTCTGTCATCCTGGAACTAAATGTAAGCTAAGACTGAATTTTCCAAAAGTTTTGAATATGAGCCAAAACATTTTTAGAGAGATTGTGCCACTTCTTGCTTAAATTATCAGAAATTTTAGCACTAATTCCAGGACAGGTGAATTTTTATTTCAATGTCTTTCTCTTTATATACGTAGTAATATACCTCATTTTAAAGAGTATCCCAATTTGTCTTGGCTTTGGCTCTGTTGGTTTTTCAACGGAATTCTTTCAATCTGTCCCATTAGATTTCTGCCTCATCTCATAAAGTGCTTGTGTCTGAACAGTAAAAATGAGTATGATCTAACTTCATGGCTAGGGGATCATCTACGGAAGTGGGAGATTTGGATATCCAGTTACTTACCGATTAGCCACTCATATTGAACCATGCCAATAGGAAAGAAGAGATGAACAGTTTCCTGAGAGGGAGAAAATGAAGATTCTAATATTTTTTGATGGTGGAAGAAACCTGCATGAATCATGCATGCATTTTATTTACCTATGCTACTAAAGTTTTCTGTAAATTTTAATAGGAATTCACTTCCTATTAAAAAAAAAAAGGTGAAATCTTTTTTCAAAAAACTCAGTAGACATTTTCTTCAGTTCAAATGTATTTTCTAAAGTACTGAAGCAAAATTAAAAGAAATATAAATCCATCAGGAAAGTTAAGGATGTGCTTGCTATAGTGAGAGTTTTATGTAATTCTGATTTGCATGCTTTTTGAATCTAAATCTAACTTTCTGTGAAACTGGTATTTGTTAGTGTTTGTAAAACTTGTCAGAATCCATTCTGCATCTTTCTTACAAGTTCTTACTATGTGAAAAAGTAACCATGATTGTGCCAAGATAGATACCTAACTTCTATAGATATACAAAATCTGTACCAAGTAGATATTTTGTTTTCTGCATGCCATGTATTCCCACCTGGGTAATTGTAGCTTCTTTCGTCATGTCTGCAGAGTAGAGAAAAACAAACAAACAAAAGTAAGTCCTGTTCTGTGGAGGGTTGGCTAGTGTTTGTTCTGCTTAATAACTTTGAGCTGTTTCCAGAAACCATTCTATTGAAGGGTTGTCAAATAACTCTTCTCAAAAGAGCAATTATCCAGATGTAGTGCTGTAGATTCTCTCTAGGCATCTTCAAGCTTGTTTCCAGTCTAATAATTTGACATCAATATGTCCTATTCTGTCATTTAGTGTAATACTGCCACTAAACTAGCTCCCGACCTGAGGAGACAAATGTGGGTAAGCCCACACCAAGGATGTACATAAAAGCTTTGTGGAAAAATGGAGAGCACATAAGAAATACATCATTAGGAAATATTATTATAAAACATGTAAAATATTTATAGAACCATAAAATAGTTCTTAATGCTGTGAAAATGCTGTCAGGAAAAATTAAATTTAAATAAAAATTGCTGGCATTCATGCAGTTGTAAAACTAATATCTGGGATGACAAAGCTTCAGTTCAAAGTTTAGGACAGAGAGACTATGAATAAAACAAATAAATGAATAAATGCTTGTAGACCTTTGCTGTATAGAATACTTATATATTAATTTACTTAATCCTCCAATTCAGTTGAATATCCAGATTTTAGATTTGCTTACTATATCAGTGAGACTAAAAAATCAAATTAGTATGAAAAACTAATTTGAAATTCTTTTGTTGGAAATACTTCATAGGCAAAACCTTGTTAAATATCTGAGAGAAGGTCTAGCTTATTTGTCCTGAGTTAAAGTGGTTGAAGTGTCAGAGTTTATAGTCCCACTCTTATTTTTACTAAATAAACACCCTTTATTCCTAGAGAGGTTTGTTAACATCTCTGCAGTAGTAAGTTCATATATATATGTAATATACCTATTTATAAAATATTTGTAGAAGACACAATTTGATTTCTGTACAGAACTTTTGTACTATTGAATTGAAATAATTCTGAGTGAGATAGAGGTTAATAAGTAAAACAATTTGGTGTACTAGAATAAAATACAGGCAATAATATTTTTAACAGCAAAAAAAGATTTTAACAAACTGGTACACAGCTTTGGATGTCTATGCAAATAAATTCCCTAGTTTATTCAGAAAATGGTCTATGTTTTATTTCTGAAATTTTTTTAGACTGCTTTTTACCTAGTCTAGAATCTGGGAATTGAAAAATGCATGCTTATACTAGAATCAGTAAGTTGTCAGGTTTAGAATGTCACAAAGGAAAACAAGAACTTTTAATTTTGAGAAGAAAGATCACTGGGGTATAAATAGAGTACCAGATACTGTTTTCTTTAGTAAACCTCAAAGAATTGTAGATACAACAAGGTAATTTGAATTGTTCCATGAACTTATTGCTTTTGGCTTATCATTATCTTTCTGTTAGTTCTTTCAAGTTATTCTTCAGTACTGAAGCATGTTTTAGAATATGATCATGCAGGACTTCATAGTTTTTATCACAGAGTTTTTATCACAGAAGTAGCAAAACACAGCTGCATTTTTTTCTCATGTTTTTCTGTTTTCATTTCAATGCATATTTTATTGTTTTTCATCTATTTTACTGCCTCTCTTTTTGGGGAGGTTTACTCTATCAGACTGCTTCAAACCAGGAACCTGAATGGGATTTAAGGTTCCAGGTGTTATTTTATGTTTTTCTCCTGCCAGTGTATGTGGTATTCTTGTCCCTTTAGAAAAGATCTCTGCAATTGTTGAGGCCATTGTACCAATGGAACTTTATTAAAATGATTTTAAGAAAGGCATAAACTTGGATTTCTAATACAGTTCCTGCCTTTTTTCAGGGTTGTGTGCAGCCGGATTGAAGCTTGTTGTCCCTTTCCTGCTCTTCTGATGGCACTTACAAACCATTGTTCTATGAAAAATATCTTCCATTTATTTAAATGAAAAAAAATCACTGTTTCATTTCCTTTGGATTTTGCTTTCTGTTTTTTTTTTTTTT
>VZRZ01004355.1:98868-128531 GCA_013398175.1 Climacteris rufus | reverse complement strand
TTTTTTTTTTTTTTTTTTTTTTAGTAGGGATGCTCTGAAAACCACATGCACAGTGACTAACCCCCAAATAAATCATCTGGTCATCTAATTCACTTCCCTAGGGATGGGATGCTACTGAACCCCTAAAATCACTTAACTAGACAATGATACATGTTGTGTGGTTGTCACCTGCAGTATTTAAAGCAAAAATAATAATAGAGCAAAAAAATTCACCTGTACTTGTGTAATTGTACAGTGCCATTCTTTCTACCTTGATTAATAGCCTTGACAGCAAACATTTGGTCAGATCACATAATCTAGTAATAATGGAGCAATTTTTAAACTTGCCATCTCTGTTTTAAAAATTACACTTCAGCTTTATAGTACAGAATTATGTAGCGTCTTTAGAAAAAAATCTATTAATTATATTTATAATCCAAAATGCATAATCAAAATTGGTTTTACTCTGTAAGACTTGGAAAACGTTGTCAACAAAGCAGGTGAATTAATGTGAGTCTCTTCTGTAGCGGCAGAATAAGAATATGTGCAAAAAAAAAAATATTATTTACCATTTGAATTTCATACAAAGTGTTTGGAGTGGAATCAGTGTCAGAACCTGTTTATTGTGAATGGTGTTATGAGGTTTGCTGACTCAGAAATGCCTACAGTGGGTTATGGATCTTCACTGAACCATAAACAACGTCATTTTAAACTATAAGAACCCAGGAATTTAGAGAGAAGAATTTGATAGGTATCAGACACATTCCATGCCTTTTTCTGAATCTATGAAGGAAATTCCACCCAGAGTGAGGAAACTTCCAAAATGAAAGCCTTGAGAAGCTTTCTATGTGGAGCTCAACGTTTTAAAAGGTAGGCACAGGACACAACTCCACAGATGCTATCGGTGATTGTCTGAGTGACCAGGATGATGTTGTAAGATTTCTTTTAGGGACTCATCAGCTTTGAGAGAAGTTTCCAAAATCAATCTAGGCTTTTCACAAGGACTGGGCATGCTGCTAGGTGTAAGATCTTATACCATTAGACTGGAAAATTGAAGGACTGGTTGTGTACCCAGCCACTTTAACATCTTTGAAATTACTCTCTGTGGAAACCGGAAGAAGATCGGTAGGTTCTTGTACACTAAAGTAATAGTACATGTGAGCTGCACTGAAGGGAAAGTTACAGCAACAGAACAAGAGAGTCTATGTCAAGTAGCACTCTGCTAGTGCTACACAGCCTTCTATATTTGCGATGGCACCCTCTGTCCTTTCTTCTCTCCCTGCTTCCTTAATGTGTTCTCTGAAAACACCTTGCAATTACCTATGCTCAACCATCTCAAGCAAGTTACCACCTTCTCCTTCTACAGAAGTTTTAACCCAATTCATACCACAGCAGCTAGAGCAAAGATTCCCTACTGTTGCCAAGCTACATTTTAACAACAGATAAACAATGTTACAGTACACTAAAACAAAGCAAATGTTTATATAATTCACATTATCACATTAGCAAAAGAATGTTTGTGTGATGTGTGACCAACTGAATCCTAGATATATACCTAAAAATATCTAAATATCTAAAAGAACCTGATCAAAGAGAATTTGCCTATGACAGAGTAAGAAAGGGTAGAGGAGAAGGCATCTAATAAAGTTATACAAAAATATCCAACAAAAAAAAGCTTGTTTGAAAAAATCACTTCAGAGCCTGAGCTGCACTTATCCAAGATAAATAAATAAGCAGATATTTTCCCCCTTTCATCCATGTGTGTTTTGGAAAATTGTATGCAGTCACGTGAATGCCCTAGACTTGGCATTTTTGGAGACTAAAATGTGAGATGCTGTCTCTTTCATGATTTAATGAGATATCTAGAACACTGATGTTCTTTGTGGACACCTTCTAGTGGACTTCACTTTGTTCCCTTTTCCTCAGTGTCAAGGACTTGAACGATTTACCAAAGTTGAGGACCTAATGTTTTTCATGTCTCGGACCCTGAAACTTAAGCAAAATATATATTGAAGGAGCCAAAGATGCACTTTAAAAGAAAAAAAATAATCTATTCAGTCTCTGCAGCAATAATAGCTGTTGTGACAACTTGCATGGGTTTTGACAGGTATGGTGTCTGTATCCAGATAATAATTCTTCTTCTCCTCCTCCTCCCCCTCCTGCTTTTTCTGCTTCTTCCTTCTTCTTCTTGCCCAGAGTGGCAATAGTTGACTGATACCTCCTGTTAGCCACAGTTAAAACAATAAAATAAAATAAGATAAAATAAATCAAGTAATGGAAATCCTGATTAGGAATTACTTACATACACTTTCTATTGGTCATGCCTGTAGGCATTAACGGCTTCCTACCACCAATGAAATGGAAAAAATTTAATTGCGATGTAAAAAGGAAAGGTCTGTAATGCATTGCTTAACAGGTTATACATTACTTTTCTATTACCGGGATGCCTGTTATTACGGCTTATCCCGGCTTATCAGCCGAAGACGCAGAAATAATGAGAGCTGGAGTCCGAGCTGTGTTCTCGTGTTCAGAGCAAAGGGCGGAAGGGGGAGAACCCACCTTCGTTTAATTCTTATATACACTTTTAGAAATCACAGATCATTGGAGAAAGTTAACACTTCCGTCTTTAACTCCAGTGGTTAAAAGAAGTGTCCGTCAAAAGGATCTGTGTCCATGGGAAAGGAATGTAAAAAGATAATTTTTACAGCAACATAGCTATGTTTACAAAATCTCGTCCTTGAAACTGTCTAACAGAGAAAACTAGCTATTTTTACAGTGAAAATGGGCAACACTTTTCAGTGTGGAGACCATTAACAAAATGGTGGAAGTAACTATTTTTCACAAGTTTTTGCTAAATTACAATATTCTTAGGATATTATGCTCCATGAATACGGACTATGGATATGTAAATATGCTATTTGCATAAATAGTAACAAGAATTAACAGGGAAAAAGAGATCTAAGTCAGTAGAGGTGGGTTTGTCAAATAGATTTTACTTTAATGCTAGATGAGGATAATGTGAGTCTTTCAAAAATCTAATCAGATGTCCACTGATTGTATTTTGTTTGTTATCAAGTTTGTCGAATGTTAATTCTAACTTCAGGTAGAGATTTGTGTCCATATGTTGATGGAGAGAGAGGATAGATGATTCAAATTAATTAAAAAACAGATATGAAAATCAATGTATTTAAACTCCACTCTCTAAATAATGAGAAGCCTTTCTTGTAGCAGAGTACTTGGCAGAAGCTGCTGCTTTTGAGCTTCAGGATTGGTGGGAAGAAAGCCAAGGCAATGCCCTCTTGAACCTTCTCCCTCCAATATCTGAACCCCCTGCCTGAGCTGTGGTGAAATCCCGTATTTCCCTTGTGTTATCTGTATCCATACCTTAGGTCCCATATATGGCTATGCCCTGGGAAGCTCTCCCCTCCACTGGTCACTTTGAACCATGCATCTTTCCATTGGGTGGTCCCATGGTCCCACCTCCCTTTAAGATGCCTGCAGAGCTTCCGCTTGCTCTCTTTCTCCTGGGTTAATCCAGCCACCTGGATGTCTCCGGACTCCTTCCCTGGACCCTCACAACGCAACACTGGATTTATAATAAAAAAGCAATTATCCCAGAGAAGAGCCCTCTGTGCAGCTTTTAATTCTCACCGACGCTAGAACATCACGCCTGGGGTAACTCTCATTTCTAGAGGAGCCAGCAGAAATGGGTCATCTGCGGTAGCAAGAACTCTGTCCTTTGGGAGAGTTGTAGAACCATTGCAACTCATCCCAGCAGGGATTTCGCTCGCATAAAGGATGCTGTAGCTACCTCGAGAGCTCCGGGTTAAGCATCTTTACTTTCTCAGCTTGTAATAAAGAAGGTTATCAGAAGTTCAATGAAATGGGTTGAAGAAAATCTAAAGCAGGTAGTTTGCAGTCACCAAAACTACCACTAAACTTAAATCCAAAGGCTGCAAGACAGCATTGCTTTTTTTGACACTTTCTATATTCAACATGATGTGGATGGATCTTTGCATTAGATGGATCCTTGCACTTGGTATAACTAATGGAAATTGTGTTTAAGCAGGAAAATGTTGTGTTTAAGCAGGAGTTTTCTGCAAGACAAGGTAAGACAAATCTGCTGGAAAACAAACAATTGTAGGAATGATTATTGAGGTGGTATATCTTTCAATGCCACCTGTATAAGGCTACAAATGATCAGAAAAGTCACCAGTAAGTAAGCATTTCTCAATAACACCTCATCCATTGCTAATCTTAAAGTCCCAATTTTCAGGGGACACATGCAAAGCTTGCCTTTATTTGCTTTTAAAATTCAGGAACTTGCTTGGGTTGTGGATTAGGCTTTGCATACACATGGCTAACTCTGGCCTGTGGCACCACTAACAAGGTAACAACAAAAGGAATTTCAGGTTACAGCAGATCACAAAGGCAGACTGACGTTTGTGCAGATAAGCCCCCCTGACCTGTGGCATCACTAACAAGACAGTGACATGAAAATGTCAGGATACTGTAGACAACAAAACCGGGGGTGGTTATTTGAGTAGAATTAATAACCAGCACAGAAATCAACAGGGTATGCATATCATAAATATGAGATCATGCTAGAAGATCAACCAAACTAGTGCCACTGGAAAAGGGGGAAAAGGGCACATTTTATTTGGGAGGGATAGAGGTGATACAGGGAAATTTTTTGAGAGGTATGATGGAAGGCACTATAGAGTTAAACAAAACTTTTGACAAGGGTGGTTTAAGAGTCCCTTGTTGAATGTCTCATACCTGATAAATGTAGTCTGGAACAGGACAATACTTCTGGGCTTTTTTCGAACAATATTTGTGCATTACTTCCTTCCAAGGTTGGAGGGGCCTGGGATGCTTTCCCCAGTGCTGGTGAGGGAACACCTAGAGGGTATTTCTTGCCATCCTAACACTTACCCATTTTATAATACCTTGTAGTTTTCCCAAACATCAACTCAGACTTCATGGTTCCCTAGGCAATTGTGTGCCCATCTGTCTAATGTGCTAAGAATCTTATATGTTCCCTTATTAGTACTCTTTCTCCTTCCTGCTGGTAAATAATATTTTCTCTCACCTTAAGTAATATAATCAAATTAAGCTATGAGCTGTTCTTTGCAATGTATTTATTGATATATTTTTATATATATAAATGATAATAAAATATTACATTGTATTAATATATCAATGCAAAATATATGGTGGAATAACATATTATTTTACTTTATGTAGTATAAATATCTAATAATATGTAAATATAATATAAACCATATTTATTAATATATTCAGCATTAGATATCCCTGGTTTTATTTCAGACTTTCTAAAAGGGTTGTGCATTGAAAAGCAGTCTTTTAAAAATTTACTTGGTCTTACAAATGTGACTCTTTTCATGTTTGTTGAGAAACATCCTGATTTAAACATACTATTTGAAAACATAATATTTGAAAGCATCCATTAGCCCGTGCTAATTGAGCTTTTTGTGATTTAACCCCAGCCAGAAAATAAGTACTGTGCAGCTGCTTGGTCCCTCTTCCTGCCACCAATATTATCTACATATAAAATAATATTTAATAATAATAGCAGCAGTAACAACAACAACAATAATGTAATGAAAAAAGATATAACAATAACAGAGAGTAATAAAACCCCAGAAAGACAAATGATGCACAAAACCATTGCTCACCACCCACTGACCAACACCCAGCCTGTCCCTGAGCAGTGATTGAGCCTTCCCAGTTTATATACTGAGCATAATGCTCTATGATACGGCCAGTTCGGATCAGCTGTCTTGGCCATGCTCCCTCACAGCTTCTTGTGCACCTCCTTGTTGGCAGAACCTGAGAAACTGAAAAGTCCTTGACTAAGTACTGCTGAGCAACAACTGAAACATCAATGTGTTATCAACATCATGGTCATGCTAAATCAAAAACACAGCACTGTACCAGCTACCAGGAAGAAAATTAGCTTTATCCCAGCTGAAATCAGGACAGTGAACTTTTCTTCCTTTTAAATTGTTCAATATGTTAAGACATAATGGGTTTCTTGTTCCTGAAGGGAATTCCTATGAAGAATCTTTTTCTTTCCTTCTTTCAAGTTTGCCTACACTTTTGGGCAGTATAGTCCAGAACTGGGATTTACAAAGATGGGAAATAAAGAACAGAGGTGTTAAATTTTTACTGCTGATTGAATGTGTTTTCATAGCTTAAGAAGTAGCATATGAGTGGCATGCAGATAAGAGGACTCACTGTGAGATACTAAAAAGTTTTGGGGTCAGACTTGCCCAGAAGTTTTGGATTTAGCTGTTTCTACTGTTTTCCCTCACACATTGTTATGAGTTACACTGCTCTATGAAACAAGTTCTGGAGACTCAAACTGTGAGAAGGTTCCAGAAAATTTGGTACATAATGTGAAGCACTCAGATTTTCAAAATATTTGTTCTGTTGTAAAAAAAATTACATTTTTATTTGGTTCTATTGATGTGTAATCTGCATAATGGGAAGCTATACTTCTCATTGTAAATCTTTAATTTGTATTTATGGCTGCAGAAAGAAAGAAACACTTCATATTCACTTTTAAGTGGATAAACTCTGGACTTTGTGTGGAAGGGTCCACTTGCATTTGCTGTGCGGAAAAAAGCCCAGTATTCAGTTTCAAGGTGTGCCATCAAGCAGAGTTGTAAGTGGTAGTTTACTCAGTATTGATAATTAAATGTTGAATGTATTTCTTACTCTGAAAAATCTGAAATTTTCAATCAATCTGAGCATGCAAGTAGGTGAAACCTAGAGGGTATGCTATTACTTGAGTCAAATTCAAAGCAAGCTTAAATCAGACTGTAAAACGATGAGATTTTTGGGGGGAGACTAAGCTTTTGTTTTTGGTAGACTGCATTGAAGGCTGTCTATGTTTGAAAATTTTCTGCTGAAATTCTACAGGCAACATTAGGAATATTCTTTAGCCTCAGTGTTTAAAAACTCTTAGAAAAATGCTATGCATTAGACTAAAAGTAGTAAAAGAAATAAAAAAACCAAGTCTTGATAATTTTCGGGGATACTAGTCTTCACAAGACAGTTTCTTTGGATTATTCTGGTTACATATACAAATACTTACTGCACATTTCTGAACATTAGAAATCTACAACAAAAAACCAGAAGCAGAACACATATAGTACTGAAAATTCTGAAGTAATTTTTCCATTAATTTTGCCTCATGAAAGAATATTAAATTATCTTGGAAACAAAAAATAAAACCCACAAACTCTTTAAAAATTGTTTTGTCCACAAAATTAATTCATTATAGTAAATTTGATAATGGTAAGAAACCCAATAACTTCAGTTGGTCTAATGTACGACTGTCTGAGTGAGTTAATCGTATTGAATACAAGTTGTGAAAATTTGCTTACTCCTCAGACACGCTAGTCCCAGCCTAGCTGATGGAGTTTGCCTGTAGATGTTGGGCTGAATGAAATAACCCTCTTATTGATGTGTGACAGCATCCAGCAAAGTCATTTGCATGTAGCAAACACTGAGCATTTGCAGAGAAGATGTTAGGAAATAAAATATCCTGCCATAGTAATTCTCTCTAAATCAACTGAGTACATGTAACTTTGCTCATGTTGACAGTTAAATAAAATTTCACAGGAAATAACTTCTTTTTACACCTGTTGTTCTTGGAAATAGCAAAGAGAAGTGCCTGCTCTTTCCTGATCACTATCTAATGTGCAATATTTCCTCCTTCCTCTGGCTTATACTCTGTCTTAACAGAAAGGAATGTTTAATGAAGTAATCCATTAGCCCATGTTAGTACAAAGCAGGAGAGCATGCTCCTTGGTTTTCTTACACGTATTGGCTCCTGTCAAGGTAAGTAGAGAAAACACTGGATGCTTAATCAGGATATGAATACTGGTGTCCTCAGATATTCTGGGTGATCCGTGACAATGAACATCAGAAGACTCATTTTCATCACTGCACAAAATTAGCTGTGTAATGTCTGTTGTTCTCTAATTTCTCACTCATCACTCTAGAAATGTAATCCCAGGTGTCTCATTCCTATGCAAGCAGATGTGGAAGCTCATAAACTGAATTACAACCTGAAGGAATGAGTTCTCAGATCTTTTGGTTGCCAGGGAAACTACATTCTCAGTCTGTCTATGTTTACAATAGCCTCCTTTCCAAAGCTGTCTAAATTTCATGTTGTGGCACTTGGGACCAGACCATGACAGAGAAATAGTAATATGTGTCTACTAAATGTTACCATTGATTTTTAAAAATAATATTTACAAAAATAGGTCATATGTTCTGTCTCAGAGTATTTCTGACTTTAACAGATATGTGACAGATCTGGGAACTATTTAATATAGTTTGATCCTTCTGGCTACTTTTCTGTGCTCCACTTATAAATCAGTCTCCATTAGAGTACCGTTAAGCGTAGCCTGAATAAGAGGTACTTCTCAACAAAAAGTTCTTGTAGGAGAAACTGCACTCTTCCAAGCATAGTATATTTTTCCAGATTACTTTATGGCACAAATACAGGATGGGGGCTATTGAGTCATGCTATATCAATGGGGGCACTTTAGATGTAGGGAACTGACTTTTATGACAGTTCAAACTGACAGAATTTGGCTATTTCTTTGTAGTAATTCAAAATCTTGCTGGCATTCCCATGTGCACCTACTCTGAGTAGTATTTAGAGCTTTCTTTAATGTACTAATATCCTATTTTTCCCTTCAGGATCAGAAAGTTAGATTTCAGACAGTCAGAAAATCCAGATTTCAGACAAAGGTATCAGACAATTTTTTTTGTTTTAATTGGTCAATGAATTAATTTTCAAAATTTTATCTCATATTATAAAATTTGTGCTTGTTCTCCATGGAGGCAGCTTGTGTGACCCATTGCCTTTCTTCTGCACCATTTGTGAGTCAAGGCAGTTCTCCAAATTCAGTACAGCAAAAGCATCTGTCCTATGCTGGTATGTGGTGTGCATGCAGCCTATTTCTAACTAATTTTCTTCACAGCAACAGCAATCTTATCCACATTATTTCCTCCTGAGCAATGAAACACAGAAACACTTGCTTTTCCCTCTTCTGTGAAAGCCTATCATCACCAACTTCTACTACTTTTTAAGTCTGATAATTTAAAAAATCATAATAATTGGGCATTTTATCTATAAAGGCAGTTTGTAGGAAGCTGTCTGGAAGATTCTGTTTTGCAGAGGCTCAAAATGATCGGTAAAATCCAGACAGTGTAGCAGGTCCATCAGATTTCTTGTCTCTGAATTATTTCTCAACAAAATGAAATATCAATAATAAATAAATTAAGTAAATATCTTAAACAAAATAATATATTTTTTAAAAAGTCCCACAGGAACATTAATTCACTTTAAATGTGGATCAAACCTGATGTGGGATTTAAAACCAAAAGGTGCCAGCGGAAAGGAAAACAGCCATAGTGTGAATTAGTGACAACAGCTAGGATTTGAAACACTTGAGTTTGAATAATATTCATGTAGATCTGTAAGAGAAACTTACTGAATGAGGGTAATTGCTATGGACATTGCAAAAATGTAACTTGTATTCTATGTTTGACAAATATAAACAATGATGCCATTAAAAGCATGAAAACTGTAGGGTTTTAACAGCCTGGAAACTGTCTGGAGTTCAAGTTATTTTAGCTTTTTGCATAAAATTCTGACGACATTGAAAACACCATACTTAATCGATGACAAAACAGGTGAAATTTCTAATAGCTGGTTCTTCCATTACTAAAGCAAATACAAAATGTTACAGTAAAATATCATCAAGTGAGAGAATCAAAGCAAAATACAGCAGTTCAAATCTGGAAGAAAAGCTAGTATATGGAGAGGCATGTGGAGGCTTGTCATGTTTCATGTTTCTTGGTGTTGGAAAAAGAAAAAAGCAACATTTAATCATTCTTCAAGAGCTTGTTGAGATGGGCAGTATTTGTATTGCATGAGCAGGTATAACTGTGATGCAACTCTGTTAGCACAGAGGAAGACCTTGAGTGAGTGAATCAGTAGAGTTGTGCATCAGAAAATGAACGAATTGTATACTTGCCAAGTGATCTGGATCTGCTATTTGTTCATGTGAATTTGGAACCTGATACCCAGTAAAGTACTTCATTTGCAAAAAACATACTTGGATAAATAATTATTATGAGATCTATGGCTAGAAATAAAGCTGGTTATTTTCTATTTTTTTTTTTGGCTGACAGAACATATAAAGAATTAGTTCAAATATTTCTTTGGTATAATGATCTCGGAACGTGAAACGTGTGTCCAAGTCAGTGACCTTGGAGGACTATCACACAAATGCATCTTACTATAATGTTATGCTAATGACTTTAAGACATTTGATAAACTGAAATAGCTTATGTGGGGTTCTGTAGATACCAGTGTGGGAAGCATTTAAAAAGTGGAATTGAACCTTGCACAGTGGTTGTTTATACATATTTAAAGCTTTACATTATATGAATATTGACTTAAATGGGTAAAGAGGCTCACACAGGAGCTGAAAACAGCATCTGGGATGCTGTGAGGAAGCTGCTGACAAACAGAGCTCAGATCTGTACCATTAGACTGAATCTGTGGTGTCTATGAAGAATCCTGCAGCCTAAGTGAATAACGCATGAATGAAACGATATTGTATATTTTAGCTTATATTTTAAGGGAATTAACAAGGTGATTTGAGAGGAAAAAAACATATATCAGAACTATAAAACTGCTCCTGTGGGTTGCACTGATGAAGGGACAGGGTATTTATATTTCTGTAATATAAACTGATGGTGGAAAAGAAAATCCTCATGCACCAAACAGGTGATACTGAGCAGCTATTCAGTATTTTGACCATTGAGTAGTTGAGCCCATGTCACTTCCTATTTTTGTGCCATGTGCTGCAGCCTGTGTGTCCAGATAAGAGACTTAATTTTCTGAATTTCAGCTTGACTAACTCCCTGAATATCTGACCCATTTGAAGTAAAAAACCTAAATTCCAATTTTACATTGTGTATATCCATCTTTTAAAGACTCGTTTTCAGAGCTTCTCAGTAGTGTCTCCCTACAACATCCCTCAAAATCAATAAATTTGCTGCCCTTTGTTGTAAGCAATCTTTTCCAAATCACATTCTTGTATTGGTTTTCCCCTGCTTCCTTCCTCATTTTCAAAGTGGTCATGATACAGTTATTTGAGGTAAGTGAAGTTCCTTACTAAGGAACATTTATTACAAGTACCTGTAAAGAACATGGTGTATTAACAGCTTAAAATCTGGCATAGCTTTCTTGAATTTGTAGGTATCTGTTTGCAATTCTGTTTTAGTGGTATTGTAATGGAAATCACCATGTAAGTTTCCTTAGACTACTTCATGTATTGTACACAGGAGATGAGTGATCAGTGTTTGAAAGAAGAAAAAGGGGGAAACGCCTCTGGGAATACTGAGTTAGTAAAAAAAATAACATTTCTGAGGACTTATGGTTTGCAGCCCTTGAGTGCACCTAACTCCTAGCCAAAATACATACTTTTCGTTTGTAGAGGAATTGTACACACCAGCTGTTGGTTTGTCTCAGCACCTTCTCTTATGCTTAAATGAAATACATACTTCCCTTATACGCACTCTGCTACTGGCAGAATAGATATCAGTGACTCTACCATACTCACTAGAGAATCTCTTCATATGGATTCTCCTTTAGTGTCTTTGATTGCATTTGAAGAGGCTAGAGGGGTACTTCTGTTGTTTGGGATTTTTTTAACGTAAATTGTCATTATTTTAGAGTGGACTACCTCCTTGCAGTAAGAAAATTGCTGTACACTTATGCCATTGAGGCCTACTGAGACAAAATTTACAATGTCTTCTATTATTTGGCAAACAAGTCTTACTTATTTCAAATTAGTCAACTACTTAGTCATCTTCTGAAGTGATGTTTTATTGGAAGTAACCCAAGTCTGTTGCCAGATTGAGATGTTCCCCCATTATTTGAATATTCCCCCAGCTGGAATTCAACAGGATTTTGAGGCTTATTCATTCTGAAATGAATTCTTAGGTATGAACCTTGTAAGGGAACATCTTGTTTCCAGAGAAAATGAGGATGAAAAAGATGATGAAAAAAACTTTTCATAAACTTAATTTTAACTGAAAATTAGAAACAAAGTGAGCTAGCAATATTGTGTTCTGTCACTTAGCTATAGCATAGCATTGCCGTTATGGATTTTTTTTACCATTCAGTAGCAGCAAGGCCATTTGCCTTTCAAATTAATGACAGATCAGCTTCTGCACAGTTTCAGCAGAAGAAGGGTGCTCCAGTGTTAAAAAATCACCACTAAAACACTGAAACCATTAACTGTCACAACAATCTTTTCCTGCAGAACTGGTGTGTTGAAGCAGTTGGTAGTAAGAAGTGCAAAATTATTGAGCAACTGGTCATGTTTCTGAGTACTCCACCTTCTGTTTTTTTCTTTTCTGCTGCTTCAGTAGTGTCTGTTGCAGTGTTTGCCATTATTAATTGAGTCAGTCCTAAATATCTTGATTTCAAATTGATCATATGAATATAAAGTTTTATAGGTAGAACTTTAAATAAAATCTTGCTTTAAGTAAGTAAGATGCAAAAAATATCTCTATTTGATCTCTGATTACAAAGGTTTTCTTTAAAATTATCAGAAATTATTGGTAATTCTTAGCACTGCAGAATATTCTCCTGTGGAATGGCTACAGACATATTTGGGTATTAGAAAACTGATATCAGTGGGATGTTGAGTAATGTTTTACTTTTAAGTCAGACAAGAAACTGTTGGCATACTGAAAATTCACTTTGTCATGCAGGGACCCTTTTTCTTGAACTTCATTCTTTATGGAAACTGCATTGCAAGGCCATGGTTTGAAGAAGGAAAATACAGCAGGACATTGCCTTGCTGCAGTATCAATATATTATGTCCATAGACTAAATGTGCATTTTTTAGTGATTTTTGTCTGTCTTGTACTGCTACATTTGAGTGAAAGGTGACTATGGAGATACTGAAATAGAAAGTTTTTGTAGTAGTGGAACTCAAAGATGCAGGAAGAGCTTAACAATTTTACTGGTTCAGAATGGTTCTAAAGTTAAACTTGAAATTATGGTGGGAGTTTTTCTGCTTAAGGTGATTTCTTCTGTAAAGGTGTTGGTTTGTTTTTGTTTTTTTCTTTTTTTACATTCATTATCTATTTCTTCTGGCATATTGTCAAGAATAAATAAATAAATAGGATGCCTCCAACTTAGTTAACAATGCTACTGGCCAGCTTATGGACAAAGAATTCAACTCTAGCGAGACTTGGCAGAATGAAATTAGAACCAAGAGCTCACTCCCCAAAATTCTTGTAGATTAAGATGGCCCAAGTAACTTGATCATTCAGTGCTTCACACTGCATTCAATACAGGAAAGATAGAACTGTATAACTATTCTTATGTTCAGAACACCGAATAAAGTTTGCCTTCTTTATGTTTTGTGTAGGTTAGCTCAAACACATGAAGTTGTCCAGTGTAAATAGCCTTTTTGTTTTTTAGCCTGTATTTTTGTTTTTTTTTCCCACAATCTGCTGCATTATTTAGATGGATAGGCATTAAATATACCAGAAGTGGTTGAACTGGAACTGCCATCATAACGTGACATTGGTAGTGCATTTATTTCCTATGATATCCTGTGGGAATAACATGGAAAAAATGTAGTTCTATCTCAAGGTGTTTTCTCTCCCAATGTACATTTTAACAGTCAACATCACCACTGTCTGGGAACACAGGGATTTTGACATAGACCTGGAGTTCGTAGTTTTGGGAGTAAATTTGAATTTAGTTAGATATTGTTAAAAATTCTTGATACGTTTGGGGTCACAAAAGTCAAAGAAAGAAAATTAGCTTTATCAAATGTTGGTTAAACTAAGGTGCTAGGAACAAAAGTCTTTGTAGTGGATGACATAAGCACATTCACGGCGAGGACTAATTACTCCCAGATTTGCCTGATTAATTCCAGTTCCTTCTCAGAGTAATGAGGGACTGTATGCAAAATGCAAATAGTTCTTGCACGCTATGTACAAGCTGCTATCTTTTCAAATACATAGAACTTCTCTGGTTAGAAGTAATCATTAAAAAATGTGCTATCATAAAGTCATTTCTACTCTGTCATCCTATTCTAAGGTCAGATTAGCAGTTTGTGAACTTGAATTAACTGATTTTAGTTGAGATAACCTGTTTTGAACTGACTGCATTTGTATCTCACCATATATCATACTTTAACAGATGAAGAAGGATTTTATAAGATGATTTTACAATGCTGAAATTGCTGGAAGATAATTTTCAATTATTAAATTTCTTTCAATTATTAAATTATTAAAACTAAAAAGCAAGCAGACCAACTATGCAAGTGTGAGCCTTTCCCTTAATATCCCCTCTTTTCTGTGGAAAATTGTGTAAGACACAGACATTACATTTAAGCTTTGAAGATGTAGTTTAGGAAAGAAAAAATGGAGTCTGGTCTCAATGGAAATGCAAACTATGAACTGTATATAGCCTATGCTGTGGCAGAGCAACTGGATTTGCAACCTGAATGCTTGAGAGTTGGCTGTTTACGGTAGCATACAGTAGCATAACAAACTTCTGTTATTTTTTCCTTAAAATCATCCATGCATTTAATTCTTTCTCTTGTCTCCATGTTCGTGGTTTTTCTTTTCCTTTCTGCCATGGATACTAATATTTTATCTTCTTCATGCTTCCCTTTCTTTCAGTATTTTCTGTCAGCAAACAATGACATTGTAAATTTTGGGTAGATACTACTACCAGACACGCTTCTTACTTTCTGAAGAAATTAATGTCATGTCACCTATAAATAGAAGAGTTTCCTAAGCTGATCTTTATTCACTATTGAGATCATCTTTAGAAATACACCTCTTTCAGGATGACTGTCTGATGTGCCATGCTCTTTTTTCTCTAGCTGTGCATCATCACAGGTATTATCTGCAAATTAATTTCCCAGTGCAGAGAGGGTTGTTGTGTGTGACAATGTAAATGAGCATAATTTTCTAGGTACAGTAACAAAAAGGATGTCTTCTCTATTGGGCTGCGGTAGTTTTCTGAGGATGAGCAGAGTGAGTTCTTGCTACCTGTAGCTGTGACCTGGCTTGATGGATCAGAATTTGAGTGAGAATAGTGTTTAATGAGCAAAAAAAAGTTTCTTGTGGTTTAGCTTTTTTCCTTTACTACTGAAAATTTCCAAAATTGCACTATTAATAAAATAAATGAAAATAAGGATATTGTATTTCTTCTGCTACTTTGTTCTATCACCTTTCTGACACTGTTTTTCTTTTCCAGAATATTGGTAAAGATTTTCTTCTGTGTAGAAAGTGCTATAAATCGACTACTTAACAGGTATTGTAATGGAAATGTGTGGTCGTCCCTGCCAAATATTCTTTAGGGTTTTCCTAGCTATTGCACATCATTGTGTTTTCATGAGCATGTATGTAAAAATTTTGGTTCTCTTAGCAAAAAAGCTGCATCTGGATATTGAAGAGGCCATTTTCTCTGGTGTAAGGTTTTTATTCTGTATTAAAAAACTCCAAAGACAACACATTTTGACATTCATATATTACTGCTACAATACTTATGAAAATTAATTATAATTTTAACAACTTATAATAATAATGTAATGAAATAATTTAATTTCCCATAAAATAGATCCTTCTCTAAGCAGTCATTAACTGTGCTCTCCTTCCCATGTATTTCCTCTGATTAATATTTATGAATACTTTTATACAAAGTGGTGTTCAGCTTCAAGATCCAGCAAAAGAAGGTAAAAACAGAAGGAGACAAGGGAATAACTACAATAAAGGCATTTTGGAATTTTTTTGTTTGTCTCAACACTGAGAGGACAGTTGACAATTTTAATAGCCTGGCACTGTAGGAAGAACCACTGAAAACCTTCCATAAGAAAAAACATTTTCTGATTCTGAAGAAATGTTTTGATGGGAACATATTGATTTTTCCTCTGCTCTTGGGAGATACTGACCAGCCTGCTTGTTTCTCAGTTTTCATGCCATGCTGCTCCCTTGTGTTGTCAGGGGAACAGGAGGGTCCTGCCAAAACTTTCCATTTCTGTTTGAACTTAGCTACACAGGGACCCACTTCCTGACTTCTAGGCAGCTTTCTCTTCAGCCTGCTTGGTTTCCCAGAGAAATGTCTCATTAATGAGTTGGACAGTCCTGACCAGCTATGTTCATCATTCACTCACCCATATAATAAATCACTTGCGTCCCATTATATCTAGTCTCACTACGAAACTAGTAATTAGCTGAATTTCATATCACTGATGTGTTTGTATAACTGTTTCTAGAGTTTTATGACATGAAAAATGTATGTACTGAGACTCATAAACTCAGAGGTGATTAATATCTCCTCATC
Source organism: Climacteris rufus (assembly GCA_013398175.1). Taxonomy (NCBI): domain Eukaryota; kingdom Metazoa; phylum Chordata; class Aves; order Passeriformes; family Climacteridae; genus Climacteris; species Climacteris rufus. Next base: position 112,111 of record VZRZ01004355.1, on the reverse strand, counting down.
AGTTTGTCCAGAAGGAATATATCTGCCCCATAAGTGCTCTGGCAAGCAAACTCATAATACAGGCCAGTTACTCAGGCAGCTAGCACTTCAAAAATGTTTCTGCATATTACTTGTATTTTGTCAGGTGACTTTACATTGGTGACAGGGCTGCTGAACTCTACCTCAGTTAGAACCAATACAGCAGGGGATTAATGAGTCAACATCCTGATCACATTGATCAAGTATACTCTGGATTATAGGAAATGAGGATAGACATATTCACATTGAGTAGAATTCCAGCAAAGATTCAAGTTAGATGTTGCAGTCTGGGAAGCAGTTTCAGAGGGATGTACACTTTCTGATGAATGAGACTTCAGATCCTTCAGATCTAAGAAACACAGAATTCTTCTTGTCAGTTCATAGCCAAATGAAGCACAGAAAAAAATTTGGAAAGGAAACCCAAGAGTAGCTAATGATGTGTGTTCTTCCTTGGCTATTTGATGTCCATTTCTTCAAATTAAGGGAGGGAATTTTTGATTCTATGTTTTAGAGAATAAAGCCTTCATTATTTTCTTTTGCATCTTCTCTGATATGACAGCAATTTCTAGAAAATTGTTAAATAACAGGAATTTCTTCTGCTGGAAAATGATAAGAAGTACAGTCCTGCCCTCGGTGCACCTAGGATTGCTGTCTGTTGTGCTATTAACGCCTAGCTGCAAGAAGAGCCTGACTGTCCTCTGCTGGACTTCCCAAGGTGGCTAAGAGAGCAAGTAGCTGAGAAAATCTCCATGGTCTTTCCTCTCCAGATTGATCTAAACCAGCTATGGAACACCATGGGTTCTGTGCTTCACCTGCCCATGTAGCTGGGCACTCATTGCAGCTTGGTCATGTCCTTGCTGGCATGGGCAACCCCAGTAGGGACCTGGGCCAAAGACTCTGGCTGCCCTGTGCTGTGGTGCTTGGGGTTAAGGTGTTTATCTCTGTGGGGCTTCTGTGTTGGCCCTCAGCCCTTCATTCTCTCTGATGCTCCACAGCCTGCTCACTTACTGCTGCAGCCCCATACTGAGGATTTAGCTCTGCTGTGCAAGAGCTGCTGGCCTGATTCTCTGTTTCAGGGGCCCTTGTTTGTTCTTTGCTAGGACTCCCTGCCTTTTCTTCATCTGAATTTTTCCGGGGGAAGGGTGAGCTGTTGCCCATCAGGGCCAATTGTCTCTAATCAGGTTCTTTTAGATGTTCCACAAGGAGGATTTAATGTTTACTATCAAATTTATTAATGTGATGTATTTTGCATTACAGGGAATTTTTATTTAGCAGAGGTATACAGCAATGAGCTGCATAATATAGTGTCATGGTTTGAGCCGCCCCAAAGCTCCCACGAAAAGCTGCTTCCCTTTCCCCTCCCTCTGCTCAGCTGGACAGGGGAAAGGAGTTTTCTTCCAAGGTAAGAAAAGGATACTGAGAGAAAAAACCCCTCTAATTAAGCAGGCTAAAATAGGCTCAAAACTTAAAAGTGATAAGTGAATTTATTACAGAGTTGAAGGAGTAAGCAAAACATTCTCTTAAACACTTTCTCCCCCCCGCCCCAAAATCCCTCCCTCCTTCCCTCAGAAAGTAAGGAGAACTGGGGTGTGTGTGTGTGTGTGTCCTAATCAGTTCATTCCTCAGATGCTTTTTTCTTCTTGGCAATTATTTGGAGAGGAGGCAGGTCCCCTTCTCACAAGCACTGTGGCATTTTTTGCAGGAGTCCTTTTTCCCTCTTGGCAAGCAGCCTGTCCGGTCATTGATGCCCACATCCTCCTTGCAAGGCCAGGCTGGTCCAAACTTAGGGTGGAGGTGAAACAAGGCCCTTTTTACCACAAATGACTCCCTTGATCCCGGGAGTAAAGGCCTTGTTATCCATGTCAGTCCTCCTCCAGAGCACAGTCCTTCCTCTAGGATTCCACCCATCCTGCTCCAGCGTGGGGTGGATCTTGGCTCCTTCATGGACCCTCAGTGTGCAGGGAAACACTGCATTAGTACAGTCCTTACCACAGGCTGCAAGTATGTCTCTCAGCTTCGATGTTTGAAGCACCTCCTCCCCCTTCTTCTTCTTCTTCTTCTGACTCTGATGGTGCCCATATCTTTTGTTTCTCCTACATGCTGTACTCCTTCTTCCCTGTCTATCTACATCTACTGGCACGCGCCTGCATACTGCTGTGACTCCTTCTTAAATATGTTGTCACAGAGGCGTTACCTTCTTCTCTAATTGGCCCAGCTGTGGCTAACAGCACGTCCATCTTCAGAGCCATTTGGGATAGGCCCTGGCTGGACAGCTGTGAAAGCTTCTGGCAGCTTTTTACAGGACCCACCTTTCTGGCCCCTACCATGCCCAAAAAGCCAGACCCTGTCAAACCACCACATATAGAGATTGCAATAAATAATTTGATCATGATACAAATGTGATTCCTATTACCAGTCTCAGTGTCCTGATGATGGGTATCTCCAGTCACTGGGAAGGAGTATGTGGTTGAAGTCAGCACATTTTTTTTTTCAAATACTCTTTTATTAGTTGTCCAGTTTTATACTTTATGCTGAGCTGAGCCATATGTACACTTTCCCCTCCACACATCAGGTTGGTCACACACCAGAAAGACTTTGCTCTCTACTACTTATCTCAGGGAAGGCTGTTTATAGAAACTGTTGAATCATTGGAGCACCCAAATATCCAAAACAAAGGTGACCATCCAGTTCCCCCTTTTTTGAGATAAGCTCACCTCTTCTTGGTGGTCATTCCTAACATTCTTTCTTTTGCCCATAAACAAGACTTTGAACCTATCACTCAGAGAAAGTAATAATTGCTAGGTAGCAGTGCAAGTATTTTAGTGGTTTGAATGTGCTTAACTTCTACCCAGTCCCACCCACAAAAAAAAAATAAAAAGATTTCTGTTAGCTTGTTATAGATTTGGCAGATCCATAATAAATGGCAGTGAAGGATACATTCTTACTTTCTCTTTCTGTGGGCCTTTTCTTCTTTATGTGTCCTGGACTTTTTTTTTCCTCTTTTATTTATGTGCACAATATTCAATGTGTACTTTTTATTTTTGCAGTAGTTTGAGTCAGTGGAGTAGTGAGGACTTCATGAATTATAGATGACTGTTACATCCAAGAATCTTAGATGAATAGCAGTACAATTGGATAAAATTCAAGTCAGAAATGTGTTCTAATAAATGAATTTAAGTCTTCTTGTATCTGCCAAGAATGTGAAATACCATCCAAATACCAAATAAAAAAAAATTAAGAAATCAGTCTACAAGAAAGTTTGTAAAAAAGGAAGGTACCCTTACTAGAGGGAAGATGTTTTGCAGCTGCTATTTTATACATCACTTTTGGCAGTGGTGGCAGTGCAGTTAAAATGACTGTAATTAGTATAGTTGCATAATTGCTATTCCTGTGTGTCTCAGCCTGAGATGAGGCTGTTCACTGCTTTAGAAGTATATGGCACTCACGGCTCCAGTGCAAGGTGTATTCTCACACATATTCTCGCATACTAATAGCTCCTTTGAGAAATATATTATAGAATTCACTGAGTTTAGGGTTGTTTGGGTTTGTTTTAGTCAAATCCTAGACATGAAAAATTAGGAATTAGATGTAGCTTACTACTGTGATTTTTAGCTACACAGTTTGTGCAGTGTAAAGAAGCGTGTAAACTGTGATGGGCTGTTGATTGTCTGGGAGTGTGAGAAGAGGGGAGCTGTTTGAATAAATCTGTGGCTTAAATGATGAGACATAACAGGTATGTGGTGAGCTATTATTAGTGATTTCTGAGGAAAATTGCAAACAATAAAATACCAATGTGAAAACTGAGACACAGAGTTACTAAGTGATTTGTTTCCCATTGGATATTTGTAGGAAAACCTATAATCAAAACTGGAAATTTTACATGTCCTTTTTATTTATTAGTCTCTGCAAATGTAGTTGTGATGTTGAAAGAAGTAGAACAGAATTAAAAAATTCGAAAGAAATATATTTTAGGGAAGTTTGACAAATCTCAAAATTATATGTATTATCTAACCATTTGTATGACAGTTACCAGCGAAATAGGTAGACTGAGATGAATGAATGAAAACTTCTTTGGATTCTGTTAATGCTGATCTGATCCCACATTTAATGCTTTCACAAATTTTGAATGTTTTCTATAGGAGGACTTGCCTTAAGGACGTCTCACTCACCCAAGTGGCAACATGGCGTGTAAAATGACCTCTTGCCCATGGCTGGTTGCAGGAACAACAGTACTTTGAAATTATGCCTCTGGGGAAGTTGTAAGTTTTTTAAGGTTTTTAAGGTTATAGGTTTTTAAGAAGTTTTGTAGAAGCATCTTGTACTCATCTTCTTGGCCTGACCATCCTCACGTTGTATGACCTTAAACTGGCCTGCTGGAAGACCACACGTATGTAATTTATTCAGTTTTTGTTCTGCTACAGAGTTTATCTGGGAACTCTTTGCAGAAGGCTAAACTGGGTGAATTTTTGCATGTTATACCCTGTGTTTGTATAGCTGAGAAATTACTCACACCTCTCAGCTGCACCAGCTGTTAGCTGGCTGTAAAAGCTTAAATGTATCTTGCTACATTGGAATCTTAATGTGAAAATTCATGACTGCAGTTGCCAACAGAGTGCTGTGCAATAATGGCAGCACAGACAACTTGATCCAAAATGTCCTCTTGACTGTAGCCTTCCTTCCACCATACAGCTGCCTTCTACACTTCTGTCATTCTTGGGCGTTTTTAAAGTTGGTCAAATACTGCATCTGAATGCTCCAATGTGAGCATTTTTACAACTTCCTTCTGTATCACCAGTTTCCTGGTGGAGGTCTGTAACTCTTGGTGAATTTTCATCGTCATTATCATAATGGCAGACCACTGGCAGACCCTAGATGAAATTTTGTATGTGTGCTTGGTGCTTGAAGCAAAACTCCTTGCTAAACAATCTGACTGCATGCGCATTTTAATGTTAGCAGTAATTTTTGCATTGTTTTTACAAGAAAAACAAGTTACCTTGTTAGAAGATTGAATACCACGAGCATCTGAGTACACGTGTTTTTGTTGAAATCTCTGTAGTCAGAATAGGTTGACTGACATTTTTCCAAATCACATCACAGTAGATTTCTCCTTTTTATACTTAGAACATTGTAGTTGTTAAAACACTGAAACAAGTATGAAAAAAGCACCCTTTCAGTTGGCTGGTTACTTAAATGCTGGATGGAATATTTCTTTTGAATGTTCATTTTTAAGCTGTTGTACCGTTTCTCTTTTTATAGAGCACAATAAAATTCTCTACAGTTTTGCAAGTGTGTCTTCAACCATGTTAATGAATTGTAGAATTGAAAGCAAGGTCTCTCTCTTTTATATACAAACATTTTGTTATTGGTGAGGAAAACTGCTATAGATGTAAAAGAAAAAGGACCGTCTAAAAGAAACATTTGAAAAGATTAAGTACAGAGATTAATCTCTGATTCCTGATTATATGCAAGTTCTAATAACTGTTTTTGAAAAGTGTAGCTGTATATGCCATCTTAACCATTTTTTCCCATGCAAAATGACCATTTATACTATTGCTTTTTATAGGTGAAATAGCTGTGAAAAAATATGGTGGCTGTTTTTTTTTTGAAAAAGGAGGTTTTGAGCTACCTGTATTTTTAGCACAGATCTAAGTAAGAACTTAGATCCTGACTTTAGTGTGTTTCAGAATTTTCTATTTTTCTTTTTTTTTTCTTTTTTTTACCCCCAAATTGGCAAATTTTATTATCTTAAAATCATTATTAAACTGCTATTTTCTTTTTAAAATGTTTTCTGGATGTCTGTAAAATGAGGTGAGTTAGACAGCATTTTACCTGAATGAATCATAAATTTTATGTAATTCTAACCACACCCATTAATTTATTTTTGGCAGAGATAATATATACTGAAATCCTAGTTTATAGCATTTAATCTCATTTTTATAACACTAATTTTTAAAAATCCACTATGAAATAAAACTGTGTAAAATAAGTAGCTAATTTGTTTTTGCAGATTCATTTTGAAGAACTATTTTCAAGCCAGAATCCCTGTCTGCACTAGATAGATATAGCAGTAATTTATTTCAGGATGTGTTCATGAGAATAAATGTAAAAGACCTTCTCAGAATGTCTTTTTCAACCTTGGAATAAGTTAAATAAAGTCCCTTGGTTGATCATAAACCATAAACTTTAGTAGCTTTGGTGATATGTTCTGTCAATGAATCAGACGCCTCAGCAATGAAATAATTATCCTGATCAATAAAGTAAATTAAGAATAAAAGGCAGAATGTAAGAGGAAGATGCTGGGTACGACAGTGCATTGGGCATTGGTATTTTAGTTGTTTGATCTTGGTTTTATACAAAAACTGATAAAACTAAAACTAAAAATGCCAAGATTATCTTCTGTTGAACAAATTTTATTTCTAATCTTAAATAAATAGTCATGGCCAGTCAAACCATAAAGGTTGCACTCAAAAGACCTCCTGAAGTTTAATGGGACTTAATGCTGTGATTCTGAAATGCTGCAGCTTGCATGGACAGCCTTCACAAGCCACTCCCAAGCTTGCAGATAAAGTGCTGTTGTATCAGGTAGATGTCTCACAGGTAAGAAGCCTATGCTAGAGGAGTCATGTGGCATGGTGGGGAGGATATTGGATGCTTAATATCTTATCATTCGAATTAAGGAGCCTGGAAAAAAAAAATCTATTGAATAATTTGCACCCACCATAGCACCAGCACATGAAGAACAAAGAGCTATCTTCTCAGTCTACAGCAAGCTTGTCCACCAGTTGCAAGGTTGACATGACTATATTTAAAGCTGGTGGTTGAATGGAAAGCATTGTACAGTTTAGTGGAGGTAAGATATTTTAAGTTATTTGCCCCATTACTAAGCAAATTAGCACAAACACACAGGAATTATCAGAGGCACTGTATCATCTTACTACAAAGAATAAAAAATACTCAGTTGGCTCCTACAGCCAGCCAAGGAGAGCAAAAGGTGTGAAATCCACCAGGATGAGACAAGGACAGAAATGCTCTCCTTAGAGAACCATTTAAACTGACAGCCTAGAGACAAATAGGATTTGCTGTGGAATGCACGGGAAAGAGCAATTTGCAATAGGTCAGTCATAATTTCAGGACTTTTATGGAAGGGGATTTTGGTAATGTGTAGTGTATTATGGGTTACTTAGAGGAAAGAGCAAAGGCTTGGAAAAGGAAGGATGCAGGTGGGTTGGGAGGAACTGGCATGGGGAAACAGAGGTGCAAGTGTTTAACAGGTTAAACATTTTGCTGCTCTGTAAACTTGTGTAACAGCTTTTGTGCTTGAACTGCAGTTTGTCCAATGTTCCCATTAAATCCTAATTCTGTATTTTGTGACTTCCAGGGGAGCAGTGAAGGTAGAGGAGCTGATCTCTGCTTTCTGGTGACGAGCATAAGGACACAAAGAAATGAAATGAAGTTGTATCAGGGAAAGTTCAGACTGGACATTAGGAAAAGGTTCTTCACTGAAAGGGTGGTTGGTCACAGGAACAGGCTCACCAGGGAAGTAAGTGATCATGGCATCCTACTTGCCAGAATTCAAGGGGTGTCTGGATGATGCTCTTAGTCATGTGGTTTAGTGTTGGCTAGTCCTGCAAGGAGTAAGGAGTTGTACCCAATGATTGGTATGTGTCCCTTTCAACTTGTGCTGCTATGTGAATTTTTGATTCTAATTAACAACTAATTCAAATTAATTTAAGAAAAGGACAAACCTTTCCTTGCAATTTAATGTTAAGCCATTATAATAGGGAAGGATTTCAAAACTGGTTATGATGAGTTATTGTGAAAATGTTTTCATTGTGACTTACCCTTCTAAATTTAGAAATCTTCAGGTTTAGGATCCCACTCTATGCTGTGGAGAAAGCAGCACTTTCAGAGCAATCCATTCCATATTAAAACAACTGAAATTAATCTCCATCTGGAGGTGTGTTTCTCTCTAGCAGACAGTGGAGTCTGAATGAGTAATACTAGGAAATTAATTTCACTCAACTAAAAATACATAAAATGAATCCCATCTAAATGACAGCTTGAAGCTATGATGGTTTAGGACAGGACAGGAAATGTTATTAATTCAGTGAAGAATAGGGTGGCTCTCCACAACAAAAAGAAAGAATCTTAAAGGGATAGTGACATTAGATGAAACATTTCAAAGGCAGAATGTGCTTACTTTATAATTTCAGATCAGTTCATGGCTATGCAGTTCAAATAAATTTTTGATTGTCCCTACTTTATGTGGATCAGTTCACACTGTGGAGCAACATTTTTTTCTGGTGGGGCTGAACCAGAAGATGCAGCCTATTTTAGACTGCAGACCAGACTTGAAGTAGTTTAAAGTAAGTCCCTTTAATGCATATAAGTTTGGGTTTCCAGTCCTCAGCTTCAGTCACACTGTTTTATTAAGCACCTGTGGTTTTACTTTATAAATGTAGTCCTATAAAGGTGCATTAATGCTAAATAATATCTCTTCAAATAATATCTATCATCCTGAGGCGAGGGGGTCCTCACATGTTGCAAACGTACAAAAAAGTCCATGTGGCAACTCTCTCTTTTTGTGTAGTAGACTTATGTTAATAACAAAAGTGACAAGACACAGTTACAGTACAAAAGGAAAATCCATCAAAATGTTTACTTCAGCTGTCTCATACAGTACTCACACCTAAGAAATAAGACATGGAAATGCTTCCATCTGGTCTTTTTTTTTTCTGTAACTTCAATTTTTCTATATAGCAAGAAAGCTTTAAGTAATTATGAATGAGCTGTTTTATTCAAAACAGATTTTTAAGACCTGAAATTTTCACTCCACAACACTACACTTAGGCAGTCAATCTACTTCTCACACTGTTAAAAATAGTTAGATGTGGTAGATCTATACTCCATACTTAATATTTAGTACCAGTTTATAATATATTCCTCAAGCAACACGTAAGTTTTGGAAAATGTATTAGTTATTTGTATTTCTGAATACAATAGAAAAGATTAAATGAAAAGAAATGCAGATTTTAAAGTGACATAAAAGCCCCATGTATTTAGAAACAGACTGTTTTTCCACATATATGTCCAAGTACTTGAGCATTGGTTTTCTACATGTTAATGTATGCCTCAGGATGACTCCTGTTGCCCATAGACAGCCCAATCTCTCTCTGACTCCTGTTTCTCACCACATTTCAGACATTTTTAGAGCTGCAAGTTGTTAATATCTTGTAAGGAAGAAACAAATGACATTGTTATGCAGCTCTTTTGGGTAAATGAACATTTTTTTCACTGCCAGTGGTATGCAAGATGAAGATCCTTGGCTGCAATATGCATTTCCAAATTTTAACAATGTTGTCACAGACCTGCTCTGGCTCTTCTAGAGAATATATTTAATCATCACTACATTCCTTTCTGCATTCTGCCTTCTTTTCATGTGTCTAATATTCTGTTAGAGGTAACCATGCCCACAGGGGCTGTCTGGGCAATTTCTCCTGTATCAGCAGGGCTGGTGCAGTTTCATCTCTCCAGGCTGTAGTGAGGCTGAGCACACATTCCCAGCAAATGCAAACACACACACACATACCCACCATAAACTGTACATATGACCAGGCACACAGACTGAAACAGTCAGAGAACAGTGCTTTTATCTGCACCCTCATAAACACAGGACTCACACAAACATGCATCAGTGTTAGATGACTTGGTTCCATTTTTTATCTCTAGCTGAGCAAGATTGGAGTTTGCTACCTGCAACATGCACACACATACACATGATGACTCTCTCAGGTAGCTAGTGTTGTACACAGCCAACTCAGTGGCTGGCATCGACACACTACTGTCCTGGAGTTGTTGTCCCCTGGACCCTCAAATCCCTTAGACCCATGATACAGCTTTTGATGGCACTTTGTTGGTACTCAAAACTCTCATTTCTCTGCTGTGCAAATGGACATTAACTAGTGTTTCCACAGCCAAACACAGAGGAAAGAGAGTATAGTTTCACTGTCAGCCTTCTGTTGTCTGGGCTGAGCAAGCCAAGAGACCTCAGACATTTCTCACAAGTCATGTCCTTGAGACCTTTCTCTGCCTTCTCTGTCCTTCCCTGGACACACTCTAATAGTTTGATGTCCTTCCTATATTGATGTACTCAAAGCTGCCGACATCATTCTGCATGGATTTGCATTTGGGAGTGTATTTAGGATATGGCTGCATCTCCTTGCATCATAAGCAGATCTTGCTTGATGAAGATGAATCCTAGTCTTTCATCCCCATCCTAACCACAGAATTACAGTTGCTTTAGGGGTTTCTTGCACGGTGCTGAATTCAGTCTCTTCAGAAAAATTCATTGTACTACATTAATAGTCTTCCATAGCAACTTGGTCTGGTATGGAATATGGTTGCTTAGTGAAAGACATGGAAGAGTGTTTTCCATATATGCTCATATAATATATCTTGGCCATACTAAGTACTTCTTTAAAAACAGTAAATAACCCAATTAAACGCAACCTATGACAAAAGATGGATTATCTCAAAGAGAAAACCTCCTTTTGTCCTCTTTTGTTATGTCCAGCTCTTAATGTGAAATTGAAACTACAGGCCACAAAAGAAGGAAAGATATGACTGCGAAATGCTGAGGAGTGCTATGGCAGTGACTATTAAAAGACGTGAAAAGTCATGTATTTGCTATTTGTTTGTGTAGTTAGTCAGGGAATGGTTGTGGAACTGCAATGCTACGGTTGTATGGGTGACTGAACAGGGGGATGAAGGCTGTGCAAGAACATAGCTAGGAAACCTAAAACATCTGTAGAATCAATTAATTACACATCATGTAATTGGAGGGGGCATCTCAGAGGTATGTGTACACTCAGCACACATTATAACAGTTATCAGAATGTTTTAAAACTGAGCTCAGTTATTGATTATAGCTTTAATGATGTTTTACATGATAAGTACTCTGAACATTCTATCTTTGAAGATTTCCTCTACCTTCTTACTTTTATCTTTTTAAAATTATGTATGTTAACCATTTTGACCATTTTTTCCCCTTGTATTGAAGTGTTGCCCAGAATACCTCACTTCAGAAGCCTAATGGTGATAAAGATTACATTCCTTTCAGTGACATAATATTTATGCAGAACATGTGGGATATAAGCACATTTCTGAGCTATACGCAATCTTGACAAAATGACTAAATTTTTCATCTGTGATCAAAATGACTTAATTAAGTATGTTAGTAGTCATAGGGGGTTTAAATGGCTAGTAGAACTCTTTTATGCTTGCTTCCAGTAATTTCACTGGAATAATTATTTTTCTGATCAGTAGAATGGATCCATGGAGGGAAAGTGAATGTTGAGTGTTGTTCTACTTTTTCCATATATTTCCACAGTCAAAGTATGCTGCATTTAAAAAAAAAAATCTTTGGCTCTATCACAATAAGCAGCCAGATGGCAGTTGGTCCATGATAACTTGAGAGGGGAGCAGCAGAGGTCAGATTTCAATGACTGAAATCTTCCTTTCTCAGTAAAAAGAAAGAAAAGAAAGAAGGAAGGAAAAAAGTACCAACTAGCTATTATTTTAAAACAGGCTTTCACAGTGATGCTAATGCTTGTTTTGCTGACAATGTCAAATAAAAAAAAAAAAGGGAAGATTCTTGGACTATGGAAACCATGACATGTAAACTAAACTTTGGCATTGTTCCTGCCAGATTTTCTAAAGAATTGTATAAGTGAGTGCAAAAAATAGATTTTTTGATTACAGTTTCAAACAAATGTTTTGAAAAAGATGTTCACATATAAGTTCACAAAGGCCATGTTCATAAAAGCCATCATTTTGTGTTGGGGAAAGGGAAGCAGTTATGCACTTCTTTTTGTTCTCTCACTATTGATACTTTTTTCTTGAACAGTAGGAGATACCTTTTTCTCTTTCCTGAATGACTTCTGGGTTTCTACTACATATTGGTTTTACATTGCTTTTACAGACATGGTTGTCTTTCCTGGGGAGCTTAGACATAGTAATTGAACCTGAACTGGGGGAATGTATGGACTTGTACAGTTTAATTATAATCACAGCTGAAACTTGAACAGGACAAGCCCTCTGCGATGTAGAGCATATAACCTTTTGATTCACTAATGGTGCCAAATCCCTCATTCATAGTTTTTGTGCTCTGTATCATTCATTAACGATACAGGGTTTTTTTTACATTAGTCAAAGTAAAGTTAACAGTGTGCTTACCTACATCTATATGTGTATGTGAGTGTGTGTGTGTGAGAAACTGTTTTCCAGTCTTAGGCTTTTCCTTGCTTTTTTCATAGTTCTGCATTTACACTACACTTTGTTAAGATGATTTCAGGACTGAGATGCACAAACGTGCTTTTTTTTTTTTTTGGTGTAGGAATGGGACACATAATCAGTTTGAGTTCTATTTAATTTTTTTTTCCAATGGTGTATTTAGGTACCAAATTTGTCTTGTTACACAGTGCAATACAGCAATAACCTGGAATTGTCTCCATGGCTAATACGCAGTAGCTATTAAAAGCATAACAGTGATGCAAAACCATCCCTCCCCCCCACCCCCCCGATTTTTTTGTAATCTTTGTACCAACTAATATTTTCTCAGCCTAACTAGCTGGTGTTTCCAGTGTGAACATCTTCCACAAATGGAAGCAGGCATCCCACTGCCACTTAGTTGGATAGGAGAACAAAGTGATCTACTCATGACAGCAGTCATTCCTGAAAAAATCAAGCAAGCAGACACGGCTCCTTGGCTGGTACAACCTTGCAATTTCACCTCTTGTCAAGAGCTTACTGCACTGTGTCAGCTTTAGATTTGGACCTTACAGGTATTCTCTCTCCACAGCTGCTGTCATTTCATTCCTGAAATTGCAGCAAATGTTCTGAATTTTGTGTCCTTATTGAGATGATTTCATGTTAAGAAAGCTACTAAAGTTTCATAAAATGAGCAACCTGGTTTTGTCAGTTTCTCACAAGAGTAATTCGTGTAGGCTTTTTCATCTTTCTTTCTAAATGTGGAAAGGTCACTGAAATTAACCATTTTGATGTGAAATGCTGCTTTTTAATCTGTCAACATCTAGGGAAGGTTGAATGCCACTTTTCATATTTCACAAGGCACAAACACACCTGTCATATCTTATGCAGTAACATTCCTTTCCTTACTTTTTACAGAAAGGATCAGAATATCTTGCAAGGAGGGTAGTGGTTTTCT
>VZRZ01004355.1:75229-97729 GCA_013398175.1 Climacteris rufus | reverse complement strand
TGGAGTAAAATCACATACACTTGTATGCAATGAAAAGGTTTTTCTTAAAGATGCATAGTCATTCTCAATTTTTGTTCCTCCACTGACAAGCTATGAGTTATCATTCTACCAGACCTGTTTTTAACTCTTTTTTTTCCACTTGACTAACAGCTTTACAGTAACATAAATATTGCAAGACTACTTCATAACTACCAAGCTTTTGAATGAACAGATTTTGACAAGAACTCTTTAATTGCCCAGGACTAAATGGTAGACTGGTAATCTTTACTCAAACTTTACTCTAGTGGTTCCCAAGGAAGGTTATACATGAAAACCTTTACCTCTCTGCTTAGACTGAACATAAAACTGGGTAAAGTGCCCTAGTATTCCAAAGTGATAGAATACTAGAGATGGCACTCCAATACCAGGGCATTGTGTAGATGCCATTTTCATGTATTTTAACATTAGAGCTTTTTTTTTGTTTCTTTCTTTTGTGAGCTTTTGTCAGTACTATTGTAAAATTATAGTGGTAGTTTAGGAGATGACTAAATGTTTCATTTTGATCCTCTCACTAAGGACTTCCTTTCTTACTGTTGTAAAAGCCACTGGCATGTAAAGATACAGCTTTGATATGGAGATGATATGGAGATAGGCATGTTCCTTCCACTGGCAGAGGCAGGGCATATTTTCACGGAAATTGATAGTGCTGTATTTCTCTAACGACTCAGAGATGAGCCATAGTCAATAATGTTATAATGTTTATATCTTGGTATATTGCAGAAACATTGACATTTAAATGTTATTTCCTTTAGGAAAATATAAGGACTATGTATTACACAGTAGTTTCCCTGAAATGTGGGGAATATTAAGTACAATGTCATGTAAGAGATTTAGAAGGTTAGTTCTTTGGTTACATGGATTACTCTGCCTAAAACAGACATAGTTAAAGTAATTTCTGTCCATAGTTCCTTTCCCATGTTCACCTGTTTTTCTCTGCACTACACCAGAGAAAATATCCTCTCAATATTTTTGGTTTTCCGGTCTTTAACCTTTGCTTACCAGTTCTCAGTTTCATTTCTGTGAAATAAACTGGTTTTAAGGAAAAAAACAAACCATAACAGAGCCTCTTTCAAGAGACTGGTGGAACTGATATGATGGAGCAATAACCACCAATGTTGTGGAGGGACAGCCAGGGTGATAACAGCTAAACACAGATTTGCTGTAACCACAGTCCAGGGTAACAGTGCCCTTGGGCAGGATTATCCGTTTAGTTTAAAGTGGCTGGAAGGTAAATTTCCAGAGATACTTCAGCAGCATTACTCCTGCTCTGAGGCCCCTTGCTCCCCAATGGCGTCATCGGCTTCCTAAATGTCAGTGCAGTGTTTGACTGCTGCCTGTACTTTGATTCTGTACAGCATTACTCTATAAAAGCTAAAGGTTACTGTTTTACTGGTGGAAAGTGCGTGAATGATTTGCAAGAGCAAAGCTAAAATCATAAAAGAAAGGAACTCAATAGATCAGGGCATGCCCTAAGACATGTTGCTATCAAATTAATCAAAAAAGCCATTCCAGCCCCTGCTACCCCTCTCCACCAACTTAAAGGTTGGGAATAATAGAAGAAACAATAAAGAAACCATTTCCGTAGGAGACAGATGGCATCTTAAAGTTTTGAAGACACAATTAAGCATCCTTATGGCAGGATATCACTTTCTGCAACTCTTCCAAGTCTTATAGTTAAATTGTTGGTACTGAATATTAGTTTTGTGTAGATAAAGATTTTGGGGTGTGTGTGAATGTTTGTTTGTTAGAATTAATCCTTTAGGTTAACGCATAGGAAATGCAAGTCCTTTGTATCTGGTCAAGTGGCTATTTATGGAACTGAACAGCAAACTTCATGGCAAAAATTTGCTGAGGCACTGAAAAGAGTAGTAGTAATTTTAGCAGTAATTTTAGTGCACACATCTGATTACAGAGCAAGCAACCATGCGGAATAATAGCTGTAGGGGTCTGCAAGAGAAATGGTGTTACATATCTGAAGTCTTCTTTTAAGCTTTTCAGCTCATTTATATTAAGCTGTAATTCCCTGAGGAGTTGGGAGCTAGAGCTGGGATGTCTGGTACAGAACTGAGGTAAAGCTGCTGGAGGCTTCAGGGAAGACCAGTTGTTCCTTGTGAAAGGTAGTCCAGTATCCATATTGAATAGTCAAATTTCAATATTGGATGAATAGAAAGAAGTTGACTTCCTTGGCTCTGGTCATCTGTGTCAGTAGCAGTTAAGATATTGTATTAACTTTCATTAATATATCCATAAACACTGGCTTTAAAACCTTTCCTTGCCAGACAATTTTTAACCTCCAAATTATTGAAAGAAGAAGAAAAGAAACCCTTTAACTGCTTGAGTTTAGAGTAATTTAAGTGGCAGCTTCAAACTGCCAGATACAGATATTTTCTGTATATATTCTTGCAATTTAAAAAGAAAGAAAATAGCAATATCCTTTGTATTGCTCATTTATCTTCCATTTATTTAATTTGTACACAAGTGTTTATAGCATGCAAGAATACGATATCATCTTTCATTCTGTAAACATAAATAGATTTAGACTGTCAGGCATTGAGATCACTAATACAAGAAGCTACATATAAACAAGAATTTTTTATTCCAAGTTCTCTATTCTACTAAGGATTTAGTTGGTATTTTTTCAGGTACTATGTACAGATTGTCTGTCAAGCTGAATTTCCTTCCACCAAGTCCCTCCACATACTCTAATGAATACTTAATAAGGCAAATCATCTCTTGTCTGACAGGCTACGTGTGCTGTGGTAATCTGTGCAAGCCAGTTCCATGTTTCCCTTCTTTTTCTCGCTTACTATTCTGCCTCAGTGGCTGAACACAAACCTCCTCCACCACTGCAGCTTAAATGTAGCCAGTCACTTTGACTATCTGACTGATTCTCAAATACAACAAACGTGAAGATAAACATCCTCTGCCAAGAGAACCTCCGCCAGCAGCTATTGTGCATGGATGTGAGCTAAGTAACAGCTGATTTCTTTGTCACCCAGCATTCTGCAGCAGCAGAATCATGCCTGTGACTCTCAATGCATGCCCTATGACTTTTAACACCCTGCTAAAATCAGAAGCAAGACTATTCAGACTAACCAATATCTGATCATCACACAGTCTTCCCATATTTTAAGATTATTTTGCCCTTTTCCTTGCTTTTGAATGGTATCCCAGGAATATCTTTGCAGCAACAACAGTACCAGTACCAGGCTGATGGAAAGAGATGAAATGTAGGGTTTGATTTCTCCCAACATCTGACATTCTGCGCAAATGCCAGTGTGTCTCTTTGAGTTCACTTCAGAATGTACATTCTCTTTCCGCCT
The DNA here is from genome assembly GCA_013398175.1 of Climacteris rufus. Classification (NCBI taxonomy): domain Eukaryota; kingdom Metazoa; phylum Chordata; class Aves; order Passeriformes; family Climacteridae; genus Climacteris; species Climacteris rufus. Next base: position 94,367 of record VZRZ01004355.1, on the reverse strand, counting down.
TCCCCCACAGAATATGCAGGATGATATTTAAGAAAACATACTTCTGATATTAAGTGAACTACAGGTGATTAAGAGCAAACAGAATGTCAAGAAAAGGTTATGGACTGATATGTTCCTCCATCATACTCTAAGTAAAACAGCTTGCTGCATAAAACTTGGTTTCTGCCAATCTTTGTGTCAGTTCATTCCTGAAAACAAACAAAAAACATTATTCTTGGTTTATCTGAAGCCTGCTCTTTACTTTTTAGATAAATTAATAGGAGTTTGCCCTAGATCTTGAACCTCAACATCAGTCAGAGCAATGGGTGTAAGTTTCAGTTTTTGTCACCAGGCTGAAAATCTATATAAGAATCATAGAATATCTTGGATTGGAAGGGACCCATAAGGATTGTTGAGTTCAACTCCTGGCCCTGCACAGGACCACCCAAAGATATGCCATGTGCCTGAGAGCACTGTCCAAACATTTCTTGAACTCTGTCAGGCTGGTGCTGTGACCACTTTCCTGGGGAGCCTGTTCCAGTGCCCAATCAGCCTCTGGGAAAAGAATCTTTTCCTAATACTCAACTTAAATGTCCCCTGACACCACTTCATGGTGTTCCTTCAGGTCCTCCACATGGAAGAGATCAGTGTCTGCACCTCAAACAAGGAAGTTGTAGACTGTGATGAGCTGTTCCCTCAGACTCCTTCAGGCTGAACAGATCAAGTGACCTCAGCTGCTCCTCATACAGATTCCCCACAAGTCCCTTCACCATCTTTGCTGCCCTCCTTGGTATGCTCTCTAATAGTTTAAAGTCTTTTTTATATTGTGGCACCCAAAACTGTCCCCGGGACTGGAGGTGAGACCCACCCAGTGCAGAGCAAAGCAGGACAATCCCCTTCCTCCCGGCTGGTGATGCTGTGCCTGATGCCCCACAGGACACGGTTGGCTCTCCTGGCTGCCAGGGCACTGTTGACTCATGTTCAACTTTCTGTTGACTGGGACCCCCAGGTTTCTTTCTGCAGCACTGCTTTCCAGCTTCTCATTCTGTCTGTCCATACAGTCAGGGTTGCCTCATCCCACATGCAGAATCTGGCACTTATGTTAAACTTCACACAGTTGGTGATTGCCCATCTCTCTAATGTGTTGAGGTCTCTCTGAAGGGTTCTCTGCCTTCAGGGTAGTCAAGAGCTCCTCTCAACCTAGTATTTTTTGCAACTTACTTAGTATACCTTTATATTCAAAATATCCTTTGCATTGTGACCAACTGCTATGTTTTCCTTCAGGTACTTTGCAGTAACCGCCAGAATCATCTTCTCCATAATTTTACCAGGCACTGAGACTGACACAGGCTTGTATTTTCCAGGGTCATCCTTCTAGCCCTTCATGAAAACTGGTTCAACATTTGCTGTATTCCAGTCAACTGGGACCTCTTCATATTCCGAAGACCTTTAAAAAATTGTGTGATCATCTGGAACAATCTTTCCAATAGTTACAAAGGCAAAGTGTAGAATTTTTTTCTGAAGAAAAACGATTTTCTTTTTTATTTATTTTTCTGTTTAGGGTTAGTTTTTAGTCATTTAGCTCCCAGGGTTGGCTTGCCATACTTGATACCTGTGGAAGTATGAAGAAAATGGGGTGATTTCCTGGAGGGAGTGTGGGACAGTGAGGGGGCAGGACCACCATGTCACACAGCAGCTGCCTGCTAGATTGGTTTAATTGTGCTGTGATTAGAGTACCTCCATGTAGAGCCTTTCTCTTGACACTTTTTGGCAATAACTTTCAGCATAAATTTCCTTTGATTAATCCACAATTGTGTTCATTTTTTTCTTAATGTTTTGGTATTGCAGTACTTATAAGTATTTAATTTAATGTGGATCAATAATGCAGTTATCTCAGTTGATATATGAAGAATTTTCCTCAACAGTGAAATTAAGAAGTTACATCTCCTGAAGTTAATCAGAGTATTAAGTGGAAGAGTAACAGCATCATTTCATTTTCTTCCCTAGCTAAATCAACATAACTTGAGTTTTGTTTTCAAAACAGAAAAACATCCTTTTAGCAGTGGTTACTATATCTTGTCTGCCTCACTTTTCATGAAAAATCTCATTTTAAAACATAGGAATTCAAACTGATGAGGTTAATATCTTGGCAAAAACCCTCATGAAACTACAGAGTAATAGTAGGGAAAATTGTGAATTTTAATAAACCATATTTAGAGACTAAAAATTTAATTTATTTAATTGTATCCTACTTATTGCCAGAAAGTAATAATAGATACAAAAACAGCTCTTCAGAGAGAATGAAATTACCTGACAATCACATGGTGAAACCTATCATAGAGGGGAATTCGAACAAGAATCTGAATCGATCGAATGAAAATTACACGATGAACCGGCTTAGAAATAGAAATTAACTTTTCTGCCATGTTCGCAAACATAAATTCCCTTGTATGATGCTGCTGACATTAGATCACAGTGTATTATTCTGTCTTCTGCTCCACTAACAGTCCTTTTGTAACATTTTTGGAAGAGACTGCCCAGGGAAGTACTTGAGTCACCATCCCTGGAGGCATTTAAAAGACATGTAGATGTGGCACTTAGAGATGTAGTTTAGTGTTGGATTTGGCAGTATTAGGTTTGTGGTTGGACTCGATGATCTTAGAAATTCTTTCCAAGTTAATAATTCTATGGTCTCTACTTTGTTGTCCCTGCTCTCAGGGCACTGATTCTCTCCTATATTTGTATAACTTTTGCCATGTGTTAAACTCTGACTTAATAGGCAGGGATCCTGATATCTAGGAAGTAATCTTGGTGTTTAAGGGGTTTGGGTATGGAATTGGGTGCTCAGACTTTCACAAAGTCCTATTGCTAAACATGATGGTTCTGGGTACATCATTACAATAAAAACTGTAGGCAGCCGTTCATACCTTGATGTCTGCACAGGTTATATAAGTGAAGACATTCTGGTTTTATCCAATGGCTTCTACACCAGCTCAGAAAAAGAACTTTCCAAAACCTCAGTAGAGAGACATAAACATAATTTTTTTCTTTATTAGTTACAGAAAGATTTGCTAAACCTTGACATTATATACCAGATTTTTGTTTTTTTGAGAAACTTCAGCACTTACTCTAACTTCCCCATTTTGCCAGATATCTAACTTATTTCTTGGCAAATAGTAATTACCCAAGCAAAAATGTTATGTCCTACTCCAAAGAAAAAAATAAGCCTAAAAAATCCTGCTTAAACATCAGCTTCTAATGAACTACAAATCACAGAGATTTTTGTCTCTTTCACTTTGTTTTTAAAATAATTAAAATGTGTGTTTTCTTACTTTAACATATACTTTAAATGTTCTGTCAAAAATCAAGGTAAAGGAAACAAGTTTGTGTTTTCTTTTACTTTGATCAAGTGTTAGACTTGCTTGCTGAGTAGACTGACATGACATTGCAATTTAAAAGGAAGATTATAAATGGGGCTTTGCCTTGTGTCTTCTGGAAAATGTTCTGAAAAAAATAAGCCTCATAGTTTGTGTCAAATGTTAATGATTTTTTTTTAAGAGCAACTTTTGTGAACCCCTGTGATTAAAGTAGGGCTAGATAGAGCCAATACTACTAATAGAGAGTAGCTGGGCTTGCTACAAGTGTGGCTTTCTTCTTGTGGATTGGTTATAAACTTTGCCCTGTGGCTGGTTCTGCTCCAGTAAATGCAGATACTTTAGTTAGAAATTGAGTTTTCATCTTCTCTTTAGATACCAGCTGAAGCCCATATATTCTGATGAGAGAAGGAACTTGTTTTGTTCCTTTATATTGCATAAAACAGTTGGAGTTTTATGCAAAAGATAATGCTAAATTTTCCCAAGGGAAGAGAGGGAAGAAGAGGTATGGGGAAGGAGAGGGGAGGCTCCTTTATAGCCGTCTGGCATAGCACGATTTTCTCAATGATGTAATTATCCTGTCCTGTACTCTTTTTCAGTATTGCAGGTGCACGATGTCTCAGAATCCTGTGCCATGCATGCTGCAATATAACTTTGTGTCCCCACTGCTTTGTTCAGCTCTCAAACTTTTTATTGCAGCATATGGCTGTCTGATGTTAGCATTTCACCGTGGACAACATAATGAAGTTCCAACAGTCTATTGCTCCCCTAAGCCCCATGCTAGTTAAGTGGTGGTGAACTTACCTGGCAGATGTAGTGCTGTCTCAGATGAGCTTGACATGAATGTCTAGAATGTGAACAAGGACCCTCTCCACCTTCCCCTCTCTATTTAAAATTGCAAAATCTAAGTTTTTGCTCCAACTCTACCTAGGCTCTGGCTTCTTTTGATTTTTAAAATACTGTTACGTTTTAGGTACATGGGTTTTGTTTGTTTTGCTGTTCCTTTGTGAGTTTTCCCTAGTTTTGGTTTCTATTAACTCGGTGAGGAATAGGATCACAAATTAAAATTTTGAAGCTGTGGTCCAATGCCTTAATAATAACTAGTTGTATTACCTTTCTATTTTGTTTTAGTGTTATGTTAAGTTACAAGTTTTTACTAGCTTTTGTGTGAAATGATAAACTGTTCTTATTTTTTTCTGTTTGGTTCCCACAGCTTCCTATATTTACGGTGCATGTTAAATGTTTTGACAAATTGATAGTGTTTAAAATTATTGACATATGCAGGCAAACACTAAAGATTTTGAGAGTTTCATAAAATATCCTGTAACCTGCATAGCTACAGATATTTCTTAGGGGGGAAATTGTTTATTGTTTAGGAGTGTAATTTTTGTACTCCGCCATTTATTTTTGGCAAAAGGAACAGAAAGTTCAATGGAGGAATGGTGATATATCTAGTGAGAACGAACTGTTTATATAGGTTTTGTAAAAATGTATGTATTTATGGAAATAGATTGGAACATACAAGTTGGTTATCTTTTTTGAGCAATCTGTGATTTGAAGGAGTGTTATTATGTACTGCCTGGGTTAGGAGACTGCCCTGAAGGTTTGCTGCTGTCATACTTTAAACCGATAGTACAGTGGTGATGTGGTTTTTAGATAGTATTACTGTTAGGGGTAATTCACATTTGCTCTCACATTAAGCTACAACTTTCAGCCATTTGTTTAATAGTTTAAAAATTTTAAAATGAGGCAGCTAGAAATATTCTAATGCATGCAAGAGGAAGAAACAACATCAGCCACTTAGATGAAATATTTAGAGGACAACATCCTCCACGCCTTGCTTGGCTTTTTCTTAGGACTAGATCTTCCAGTGCAACTGTCAGAAATTCAGAATAATGTAGTTTGATATTTTTATCAGATAGGACTCAAAAATTTCACCTCTCATTTAAGCCCAGTATTTATTATGCAGTCATCATGTGTTATATATTTGTTTAAACACTTCTGAAAACTTGTTTAAACTTTCTGAAAAGCAACAGGGTATTTTGGTATTGCCTCTTCCCTTGGAACTTTGTTCTGATATCTGAATGCTCTGATGGTTAGCAGTATGATATTTTCTATGTTACATTAATTCTTGGCTAGTTTGTTTGTTGTTTGTTGGTTCTTTGATGGAGTAGCTTCATTTCTAGGTGCATTTAGAGGCAATATTTACATCCTATTTCAGTTCATCATGTGTAGTGCTTATAAAGCTTATGTGGCATTGTGGTTTCTACCATGGCACAAATTCAAACCTGGGAAAAAAGTAACGTTTAGTTAGAGTGTAAAGATTGAATTAACAATTTGGTTTAGTGGATGGTTGATTTCAGCTGTATACCTCTGAATGGATGAAAATCATTAAGTGCAATATGAATGATGGAAGGAAATCTAAGGCTGCAGTCCAATGATATCAAAATTTTAAAGCATAACATCCTAAGTAGTGGCTATGAAAAGGTCAAAGAGCTGCAAGCAGTATGAGTGAAGAGATTTTCTGGACCACTCTGGACAATTTAAACTGTGTAGGTAATAAAAAGACTGAAATTACTTCTTGTGGGAAGCTTCTTAGGTTGACTGAATCTGTACTGAAGGGACAATGTTAATAGTGATTCAAATGGCAGAAGAAGAATATCCAAAGCAAGTGTTTTGTCATATTGCTATCTTGCTTCATATATGTGCTTTACGAAGTGATTTCTACTGTAATGAAAGTTATTGGTTTTATGTTAATTGCATGCTAATATTGACTATTAGTAGTGCTGGTGTGAGGAACAATTGAGAAACCACATTTGCTGGTCGTTCTTTCTAGTGCCTTGAAATGCTGAATAGAACACCTGGACCTACTGAAGCCTCCACAGCTATTATGTTTCTTGTTTCTGTTAGGTAAATAGTCACTGGAATGACTAGGAAATACCGTGTCCTGCCAAATCGGAGCCAGATACAGCAGGTGTTTCTCAACAGATAGTCTAGGAGATTTTAGGAAATACCAGGGTGATGGAAAGGCTTTGTTGTCACTTCTGCCCTATAGCAAAAATAGTTTATAAAAGACAAAGATATTTTACATGGCCTTAGGCTTGGGTTTCTCTGGAGATCACTGGTCTTCAGCTGAACTTTGCCACCATCCTCAGACTCATTCTGCTCAGCTTTTGCAGATACCAAGAATCTGTTCCCTTGCCAAAGAGGGTGCTTTCAGGCTTGCTGTCACATCCAAATGCCAGGTTGCCTCCCTTTTGTGGCGGCATATGTGGCAAAAGCCACAGCCCCACACGTTCAAGACTGGTGGGTACAGCCTGAGGCTGCCACCGTCTGAGTCATACTCCCTGCTCAGGGTGAGCTTTCTGGCTCACCCCCAGTGTCCCTTGCAGCATTGTTTACATGTTTCAGTTCATGGGTTAGTTACCCCATTACTTCATGTTCTGTATAAGGTTATGTTCTAGAAGCTTCATAGCTGTTCAGTTCTCTATTGGTTACATGCTAATTCTTGTACCCCAGTTGGTTACTTTCCCCTGCCTGTATCCCTACAAATCCCCTGCTGCCCCTCAGACCTGGCTCCTGGTTACTTAAGCCTTCAGCTCTCCCGGATCCCTGCGCTGCCTCTCCTGGACCCCGGACCCTCTCCTGCCTTCCCCGCTGCCTCTCCCCAGGAAATAAAAGAGCTAGAAATCACACCAGGGCCCTTCTCTTGGGTCTTTGTCCTCGCCTGCACCCGCACCATCGGCCCGGGGCTCTCTCTCTCACAGAGGAGCCAGCACTAAAAGAGCTGCCAGAGGACACCCTGTGTTTGGGGACTCTGGAAGCTGCAGCCCCCAGGAAACCAGGGTCACTCCCAAACTAACACTGAGTGGCCTCGAGCAGGCCCCCAGAGCCAGCGTTACCCTGTACTGAGCACTCCACTCCTGCTACTCTCTTCTGATAGCTGCCAACGTATTTTTTAGCATAAAGATTCCCAGTTTGCAATCATGTTGGGGTGATTTGCAAAACAAAGGATTTTTTTTAATAGCATAGATGTTCTTCAGTGTTTTACAGTTCCCTGATAGAATTTCTATGATAAAATAAATCTGTCCCATCCCCTGATATTCAAGGTTAAAGTGTATGGTGCTTGATCCCTTCCAGTTTTTGAGTCAGGGTGTTTGACAGCTGTAGCAGCCCGAAGCTGCTGCTTGCTGCTTGTGAGAAAATCCTTCTTTCCCATGGGAGGTATAAAAACAATAAGATAACCACCAGTTGTTATTGTTCTTGTATGATATGTTTTGGAATAGGGTGGTGTAGAATGCAGCAAATTATATACCTGGGTTCCTACTATAAAAAAGGACAATACAATAAACGGGGTGGCTGCTGGCTGGCTCTCAGATCCCTGCTAACAAAGGTGTGCTCTGTCTCATTATTACGGATCACTGCAATTACTGCCATAGACGGGTACAGCACTGATCTTTTTTTCTTACATGTTTTGAAGAATATTTCTATAGTGTAGCAATGCATTCTAGAATATGGATGTGCTTCCAATTATCCTGATGGACTACAGTGCTTCACAAAATCATTGGGGTAATCATGCATGCTAATGACTGTGCCCTTGAAACAGACATAGCAAAACATGCATCTGATTACGAATAAATTGGCCTAACTTGGAGATAGCCAGCACTCAATTTATACTCTAACCTTTGTGAAATATGTTGTCTGTAGATCCATAATTATAGTTGGAGCACAGAGGGTTAAAGGCACCTTGATACCCTCTCAAATAAGGCATTGGCAATCCAGAACCAATGCCTCTTTTTTTAATGGTGTTACCTCAAAGTGAGTCCTCTGGGTGCCAATGTTGCCTTTGCTGTTGATGGATATAATGACTTTTGGCTGTGTTTAGATTCATGCTGTCTCAGGTATAATGTGGTAAGATATAATATGTAACAATAACATTTTGGAGTGCTGCAAGATCCTCAGAATTAAAATCCTCACAGTCACGGGGTACTTTTGTTGTGCTAGGAATGTATTGGGAATGAAAGGCATTAAAATTCTGAAGCAACTTTTCACATGCTGAGGCTGAAATATTACACTGAGTAGCCTGAGACTGAAATAAATAGCTGGGAAACCATAGACAGCAAAGGAGCACACAGTCATTTTGGTTAGTGGGGCTCAGCTGGGGAAGTAAAAGACAGGTAAGGGTACAGTATGGGAATCAGAATTTTCTGGGGGTGGGATTAGAATCAGTGATTTCATGTTTAGTTGCTAAAAACTCTCCTTTATGTGTTCATAAATTGGACATGGGTTTGGGTTAGTCACATTTCTTATACAAAAGAGAGAGGTAGAGTAAGGTAATTTCTGATTAATGAAATGCTACAGCAACAGTTGTAGCACTAAGTGGTACAGAGACAGTAAAACACGAGACTGGTTACAGGCCTGCAGAGAGTCTTCAATGGCAGTGCTTCAATGGCAATTACAGCCCTGTAATCCACTGCATACTTCTGAGCCTGTTTCAATTACACCTAATTGTGGCGGCGTGTGTGGCAAAAGCCACAGCCCCACAGGCTCAAGACTGGTGGGCACAGCCTGAGGTTGCCACAGTCTGAGGCAGTCCCCCAGCTAAGGGAGAGCTTTTGGTTCACCCCCAGCACCCCTTGTACCTTCATTTACATATTTCGGTTGGTTACTACTTTATGTTCTGGAAATTTCATAACAGTTCGGTTCCCTATTGGTTATATGTCAAGCCTTGTACCCCCATTGGTTACTTTCCCCGCTTGTATCCCCATAAAATCCCCCGCTTTCCCTAAAACCTCGCCCTTGGTAGCTGACCCTTCAGCTCTCCCGGACCCCTGCGCCGCCTCTCCTGGACCCTCACCCACCTTCCCTGCTGCTTTGCCCAGGAAATAAAAGAGCTGGAAATCACTTCCAAGGCCCTTCCCTCGGGTCTTTGCCTCTGACTGTGCCTGTAACATCAGACCCTCACCCACCTTCCCTGCTGCTTTTCCCAGGAAATAAAAGAGCTGGAAATCACTTCCAAGGCCCTTCCCTCGGGTCTTTGCTTCTGACTGCGCCTGTAACATCAGCCTGGGGCTCTCTTTGTCACAAAGGAGCCAGCACTAACAAGCTGTCGGACGACGCCCTGTCTCTGGGGAAGCTGTAAGCGGCAGCCCCCGGCACACCAGGGTCACTCCCCGATTATCGCTGAGCGGCCTTCAGCAGGCCCCCGGAGCGAGCGATACCTAATTAGTGTCTTTCTCTAGCATTCAACCCAAAGACATCTTGGTTTAGCTACTTCTCTCTGTAAGTTACTTACCCTTGCTTAAAGCAAACCTTATTGCTTTGTAGTATCTCCATGTCTTGTTTCACACCCTTGTACAAAAACCACTGTTCTGGTGCAAAAGATGTTTGTAGAAAAGAATGTTATAACTGCAAGTCAGTGTGTCATCTCAAATCACAGCCCTTGAGTTCACAGAGGCCTAGAAAAATCTCCATGACATCTGATACCAAACCTAGAAAAGGTACTGAAGGATTGAATGTCAAACTTGAGATGTCACCAAAGTGAAAGAAGTTACCAAAGGTTACTTAGTGTTATTAAGTACATTATTCAGGTGACACTAGAAAGTATGAATATGCAGAATATAAGGTATATGTAGATACTGGGAATGTAAAGACATCTGGTTTATGGGTGTATATGGTTAATAGGTATTCAACATAAAAACAAAACTCCAGAGACAGAAACAGTAATAACCCCACCTAGATACACACACACTAAGGCACAGGAGATAAGGGAGACCAAAGAGCCGATCTCAGATCACAGATTGAAGAAACACAACTGAGGGAACAAATCTAAGCCTTGAAGATGTTCAATCAATATTTTGTAAGTGGGGGAAGTTTATATCTGAGAATTTTGAGGAGACTTGTGGGATTATGTGAAATTTATAATGGGATGCTATGGGGCCATGTGGGAATGTACAAAATTATGTTTAGGGGTGGAGCCAAAGGCAGGGAAAGGGAGGTGGTGGGTGGGTTGAAGGAGGAACAAGCATAAGGAAATGGAAAGTAGAAGGACAAAAGGAGACAGTTCCATTTTAGCTAGATTGCTAGTTGCCATGTTTGTTTATCTGAGCTCTGTGCCAGATCACTGTAGTCTGTCCTACACTGTTAAACTCTATTCCTAGCTCTTTTCTGTGTGATCTTGCTGTCTGTGTGTTGGAGCCTCACTAGCACACTTCAGGCTGGACTAGCTGACAAGTGGGAGAACACTGGAACCATGAAAGACCCAAGGTTAGACCCGGTTAGGGACCAGGTCTGCAACCAAGTTTAAACAGGGACGTGGACTTGGGCTCAGACTTTGATTTCTACCCTTTTCCCAAACTTTCATTTGTCTTTTATTACCGTGATGCCTGTTATTATGGCTTATCCCGGTAATCAGTCGAGACGCAGAATTAACGAGAGCCGGAGTTCGAGCTGTGTTCAGAGCAAGGGCGGAAAGGGGGGAAACCCCTTTCGTTTAATTTTTATATACACTTTTAGAAATCACAGATCATTGGAGAAAGTTAACACTTCCGTCTCTAACTATATTGGTTACAAGAAGTGTCCGTCAAAAGGATCTGTGTCCATGGGAAAGGAATGTAAAAAGATAATTTTTACAACAACATAGCTATGTTTACAGAATCTCGTCCTTGAGACTGTCTAACAGAGAAAACTAGCTATTTTACAGTGAAAAATGGGCAACAGTCTTTAGCATACCAGAAGCTTCAAAGGGGAGGAGAACCCTCTTTGGATCAGAAAGCATTTTTAAAAATCTAGACATGTGGTCTGGGGTACAATTGGCTTCAAAAGTTCAGTGTTGATGGATTCTCACTGGTAACACACCAGGGAGTTATCAAATGCCTTCAAAAGTAAGAAAAACTCCCTAATACTGAAGCTGTAACAGGCTGTTACAATATCATCAGCAAGTACTGCTGGATTTAAAAATTAGCTGCCCTCACAAATGGAGGCCTACAAATGAAATAAAATGAAATTAAATAAATCAAAACAAAATAAAAGCCACTCCCAGCCCCAAAATTATAATCAAGAGAGAAAAAAATATACTTGAATGTATCTATTCTGTTTGCTTTCTCTTCCTTAGGGTTAGGAACACTCAAGGAATTCAAAAGTTTTGTGAATCAGTCAAGGCTTCCTGGGGATCAACTAGCATTTAATGCGTTCCACAAAGTTTTGCAGTCATTCTTTTTTTTTCTAAAGAACAGGTGATTAGTACATTTTCTTCTACTATTAGTGATACAGGACAGTGGAAGACTCCATATTTTCTCATTAATACTGTCAAAATATGACTTGTGACATTCATTTCTGTCATTCTGTGTTTACCAGTAATTTCTCATGCCATGAAACATCAGCATACTCATGTTAAGGATTAAGCCTCTTCTCCTGGTCACTCATGTATTCAAGCTTCATGGCTTTAGTTTTTGTTCTGAGAGCAATGTGCTTTCTTTCTATTATTGGAGATGGGGAAGAAAAGCATCTTCTAAATGAATTGACTAGCACAACTGGGAAGAAAAAAATGAAAATCACTTGAACAGTCAAGGACCTCTGTGCCTCCTGACCTCTAAGTAAGTAAAGCTCCTTTGGTGCCTTTCTGTATTGAGCATCAAGGTCCTTTTCCTTTCTGCAAATTGAAGTGCTGTAACTTTCTGTTACTGAATGATCCATGTCAATTACATTTTGCTTGAATACATAATTTCCCTCTTCATTTGCAAGATACTGTATGATTTGAAATTCAGCTTTTGACTGGCCAAAGAATTCTGACTTACTTGCCGTCAATATTGTGAATAAGTAACAACTATCTACCTCGCCTTATTTGACAGAGTTTTCTCCATTAATTAGTTCTTTCATGAACTATTCTGGTGGAATAAAATTAATGTTAAATGACGAAGAGTTAAATACTTTAAAGCTGTCTTATATATGCAGACCAGAGTGACAGTATGGCCTTTTGCTTTTTATGCAATTGGTTTGAAAACAAATTTTACTTTTGCAACTGACAGTATCATTCAAATAATCTAAAAACTTTACCGTCACAGTTTCTATGCTACAGGACTTCACCACAGCTATAATCTACATCTTCACTAATATATTATATGTATACTGTAGCCACAGCCACAAATGATAATGTCGGGAAAATTCCGTTCCCTTTTGAGAAATTATTTTTTGCAACTGAGAAGTAGAGCTGTAGAGTTCTCTGACTCACTCACTTCACCTACATCTGGATTACAGGTTATAGATCAGGGATTAGCAAATATAACCCGTGAGTGATGCAGCAGTTGGTGAAATTTTGAAGCAACTAGAAATTCTGGTGAGTGCATGTTGTTTGTATTAGTCTGAAGTACAGAGATTTAGATAAAATATCTTTTTCAGTGATCATTTCACTAATGATTTCTGTAAAGAAACTTTCTAAGGCCTTTTAAATTTTTTTGCCTTTAAATATTATGTAGAACATAGAAAAATCTCACTGTAAATCCAGGTTATTCCTAGTTTGAAAATTATTTAAGGATCAATATTTTTCTAATCAAAGGCTGGAACTGGGAATTTTAATAGTTTGTAAATTTAGGGAACTTAGGCAATACAAATATGAGAATGTTGCTTGTTTTTGTTTTTTTTTTCTCAAATGATATGTATATACACAGTATAGGACTACAAAATGCATCAAATAAAACATTTAAAGCTAGGTTGTTTGATTTGGTGGTTTTTATTTATTTGTAAGTGCCCAGGTGTAGTTCTGATCATCAGTCTAAAAGCAACATATCTTGAAGAAATGTCAGCTGTTGTAGAAATAGCAGAATTATTTGTCTGTCTTGAACATTAGAGTAAATGCTTTCTTGACTCTCTGAACATGTTGTCTGTGCAAGACAACCTTGTAGACTGCCAATACTTGTCTACCATACCAAATACTGTTTGAGAACAGAGCTAATTGCATCTATGTATCAGTATCTTCGATGTAATTTTATCTTACTATTTCTTCAGATGTTTCCTTAAAAGTATTTAGTTTTTGGGTTTTTTAAAGCATCATTCTTCCTTATTAGTCTGACTCTGTCCTATGTGTTAGGACTAATGTTCTTTCTGTTCTGCTTTAGGTAATCAGACACTGCACACAGCTCTTTACCCATGTTATCTAGCAATAAAGCAATGCTATTGCTTTATATACCATCAATATTAAGCATATAGTAGCAATAATGTTAGTGCAATGGGATGTTACTGGGTACAAGACAGTATCGAGAGGTGAAAAATATTGTTCTGGTCTTTCTCCCTTTCTTGAGACAAAAAACAAGTGTAGTCAAGGTTTCAGAGTTTCTTAAACTACAAAATGGCGAAATCAAAATTTTGCAGCCCATCAGAATGAAGGGAAGAGTTTCATGCTTCAGCAAAGTAAGTTGTATAGACGAGACCTGCATGACAAGAGTCTATCCAGACCATGTGGCTGATGTTTGAAAAAAAGAGCAATTTGAAAAAGGAAGAGAAAGCAAAGTTTCATCAAATACAAAAAAAAAAAAAAAAAACCCAATATCATAATGATATTCTTTTTTATTAAACTGCTCTTTGTTTGAATAAATAAGGCTGTTCTGATTTTCTGATTTTTCTGCAGGCTGTCCCTAAGGCAATCATCCTCAGAGATGCACAACAAACATCTGTTGGGAATATTTTTTTATTGCCATCCAGGTTGCTAGTATAAAGTAGCATAGTTCAGTGCTCAAGAGACAGCTACGTGTGTTGCTGTCCAAAGTTAAGAAAATCTGGATATTAGCACACAGTGCTGTAAAAAAATCCATTTTTTTCTCCTGCAAGTAAAGTATAAATGCATCCTTTGCAAATGCCTGCTCTTGTGAATGAACACACTGTAAAGACAGCCACAGAATCACAGAATCGGTCAACCTCTATACCTGAGGTTGTAAGAGACCACAGTGAGCTGTCTGGTGCAACCTCCCTGCTCAAACAGGGTCATCCTGGAGCACACTGCATTGAAATACATCCAGATGGTTCTTGAATACCTCCAGTGAGGGAGACTCTTCAACCTCTCTAGGCAAACTGTTCCAGTGCCTGGCCACCCATACAGTAAAGGTATTCTTCCTCGTGTTTAGATGGAACTTCCTGTGCATTGGTTTCTGCCTCTTTTCCCATTGGTTGGCACCACTGAGAGGAGCCTGACTCCGTCTTCTTGACACCTTCCCTTCAGGTATTTATAGACTCTGATGAGGTCCCCTCTCAGTCACCTCACCTCAAGGCTGAACTGCACTGTATTTTCATATGACAATAGTTAAAAAGAGGAGCAGTGCCCAAGACACATCTGAATTTAGTCTCTCTCAACAAAGGGACTTATTCTTTGTGCTATGATATACATTATATGTGGAGTCAAAAGGGCTGCTTGTAACTTCTAGAAGAAACTGACATTACTGTGGAGATTATGGGCTAGAAGAATCTATGTATAGTTCATAATTTCATAAGGTTTGTATAAAACATGCAAACTTAAGTCTTGACAATAACTCTAAATACACAAATTTTCAGACTTGAGAAATGGAGAATCTATATTTAACTGCTTATGGCAATGAAAACCTTAATTGTGGAAAAGGAAGGAATATGAAGTATCAATATTTGAGAAATAGATTATTGTAGATAAGGAACTGTCTTTACTGGTTTTGGAACTACAGCTCTGTATATCTAATTATCAAGATGATGAAGACCATTGGCCTACCACAGAAGACAGCAAAGAACAGACATTTCAAATGGATGTGTCCTGAGAGTGCAGGCAGAGCTGTGACCTAGAGTAAGCTCCAGGATATGTTTCAGAGAAAGTGAGCATACTGTAGAAAACAGTGTTACCTTACTTTCTCTCCCTGTTAATCTGGCCTTAATAACAGCTATTTTAAGAAGCTGTTTGCAGAAAACATGCTTTATTACGCTCATTTGTAGTCCTGGAAGATGAAAAAAGTGAAGAACTGAGGCAGTGATTTTCAGAATATGAGGCATCGTTCAGAAAACATGGTCTGCCCAGACTCTTCTCTCCTTGGCACTGTATATTATTTCACGGTAATTTGAGACTACCATAATAACAACTCACAGATAGGCAGTGTTCACTAACTGTAAATCTTGTTATTATAATATTATAAGGCACATGGACAATCTTATGAATACATAACAATGGAAGCTGGGGTTGGGGAATGAACAAGTGGCTCTGTGGGATTCAGTTGCTGTTTAGGGTTAACAGTAACAGACGGTTAGTTAGAACAAACATATTTCCTTGCTTGGAATAAATGAACTTAGTATTAGTTTTGTTAAAGTGTAATTTCATGACAGTCACTGCTTGAATACCATATGAATCCTTTTGAGCAAAGATGATTAGTTTGGACAGTCAAAAGAATACATGGATAACACGTATTCATTCATACATTATCCTCGGAATTTTATCAGTTACTGGAATGTATTTAAGCAAAATATTTTGCTTGTATAAGCCAGGGCAGAGTTGGAAATGTGGTGTAGCTAAGTTTCAGAAGATCAGTAGGTATCCAAGATGCATCTAATATGTAAAATTTGTGTCCAATATAATCTGAAAGTCTGGGCACAACATTACCCTACTGGAACTTGAGTACTTTTATTAAAGATTATTTGAAACTAATAATAATGCAGTTCCTCTGTTTTGTAGGAGGGTATTTCACAGTTTTTCACTTAATACACAGCAACAAGTGGGGGAAAATGACTCCTGAAACCATTAACCACAGTTCTTTTTATGTTTGCTTCATTTTGCTTTCAGCTCACATCCTGAAAGAGGGGAAAAAATGCATTTTTTTTTTCTCCAAGATTAGATTTCAAGCAGAAAATTCATGACTTGCTAAAAAGGCTTTGATTAGATCACCATTTCTGTGGGTTCATGTCAACATTTGATCTATCAAATTTATTTACACAAAGGATGATGAAAGTAAACTCTGAACTTGCCAAACCATGTTATTAGGAAGTGATTATATTAATTAGACCATCACATGTCATGTTTTCTTGCTTCACTTATAATGGATAAATTAGATCAGCTTTGAAGATAATAGAAGACTGTATAATGTGCAAGAAGACTCCTGCTTTCTTTCTTTGCTAAAATTGAAATGTACATATCATGTAAAGCACAGGATTTTAGAGAAAGAAAGGACCTGCATGTTATTCAAAGGACCATGTGCTGTCCAGAAGAACAGGATTTATTCCAAATTTTTCTGTAGCTAATGGTCCTATTTGGGACACATTTATGATATGAGTAAGATGCAGCTATACTGCCTGAACTGAATGCCTAAAATTGTAATCAAATATACAGCCAGTGAGAATAAGACATACTAAAAATAAAGAACAAAATATCAAGTCTTAGCTGTTCATCCTGGCAACCACTTATAAGAGATACCTGTTCTGCAAACACTGGCCTAAAATACCTATGCTTTGTTGCCTGTTTGTGAATTGTCTATAAGTTTTGCTTGTCTATACTTTGAAGGTGGAAAATAAAAAATCCAAAAATGCTTCCTTAACGTATGTATGGATTACGGGTATGGGAAAAGCAAAAAACAACCCAAACTCCACAAAACCCCAAATAAAAACACTCCCCTTACAGTCAGTGCAATATTTAGTACATATTATGGAAGAGGATAATACTGCAAAAGAGCAGAACACCACCTAATTATTTTCTCAGTGTGGTGGTTATTCTGAGCAAAAGCAATACATTGAGGTTTTTTAAAATGTTCTAATACAAAGCCTTCCTTTACCTCTGTAATTATAAATCTCATGAAATAGTTTAATATTTATAGTTTAAATAGTTTAAATCTCATGAAATAGTTTAATATTCCTATTCCAAGTTTTGAAATCACAGCCCTTGCAAGCTTGCTGATTGGCAGCAATCAACTGGTATCTTAGAGCTGTTTAATCATGAATGTCTAATGAATGTTCAAGATTATTGACAGTAACCTGAAGCTGGTAGTAAAGTCTTAATAAGGCTATGTACATTTAAGAGGTGGATGTACTTGATAAAATTTCTTTTTCACATACAGAATAAATTTTTGCTGAAGCTGCAGGCCAAGGCTAAGCATACATAAAAATTTATTAGATCGAGACACCTGAAACACAGCCATTGCCCTGAGAATGCATCAGATTACTTAAATAGCACATGCCACATAAAAGAAGTTGGTCTAAATACCTTTTCATCCCCTGTCTCCAGCTAATTCTGGATAGCCTGGGAAAACAAGGTGTGGTGGGGAGAGTACTGATGCATACTGAGGGGATTAGGACTGGATTATATACATGCTTCAAGCAAACATAAATTATACAGCTATCCCTAAGATAAAGGTCTTAATCTGCAGTTAGAATAAGTGCTAATTCACTTCCAGTGCTCCAAAAACAGGTCTTCATCCATACTTTCGTTGACTGATGTTGATATCCATTTGTTTTTCCGTTCTGTTTATTTTCTAAACATATGTATTGTGTTTTTCTGATCAGGCTCTGATACTTGTATCTGTTGATGCTCAAAATTCTGGTGAGCTGACAAAGAGATACTTGGTACTAGTATTCTAGCAAATTCTCTGTCTCTTTTGGAGAAATATTTCTGAAAAGAAAAGCTTTCGTTACCAGAGAAAACAGAAAGTTCGAGCCATTTTTTCTTTATACAGTTCTTCATTTGTCTTCATTAAAATTCCAGATTTTACCCAGTTTGACATAATCTATGGTATTCTTTCCATTATTCACCCAATTCAGTGAAATTTAACCTTTTTTAGTGAATTGTTACCTTTGACCTTAATTCTGTTCATTTTTTAATCACATATATTCACTCAATTTTCATATTTTCATTCACAAGCTCTGTTCTATGAAGCAGTTTGCAACATGTGCAGATTCCTCCATTTACACTTTACAGAAATATGTATTCAGCTACGTAGATTTACTTTCCTTCATATATTGAATAGGAATGGATTTCTGAATTCTTGCTGTTTCATGCTCGCCACTTCAACTTTTGCAGCAGTACCTACAGTTCTTTTCTGTTTGTAGCTATTCAGACTTCTATTTCAGATATAGCCATTATCAGTGGGATTATTTTTGATATCAAAACATGTTGTTTCCATTGGAAATTAAGAATGAAATTGTTTGGGTTGTACACATACCTACTTCTCCACATACAGTCCATTTTTTTAAATTTTTGCTTTCTTTTATTTTAAAACTTGTTCAGTATTTTTCACTAGAAAAGTAGATCATAGGATTCAGAGAAAAGAAAGGTTGAATGAGATCTCAGCAGGTCATCTCTACCAATCCCCTGCTCAAACCAGGGCACAATAAGATCAATTGTGCAACGTGTCATCCAGTTGAGCTTTGAAAATCCTCCTGAGTAGAGATTTCAGAGTCTCTCTCAGCAACCGCTTTTTGTACCTAACCCGTGTCACTGTGCAGAATTATGTTCTACTGGGATAGTACTGATTTCCTTATTTTTTCTTGCTAAAATTAGTTGCTATGCAAAGTGAAGATGAGTGAATTATCATTATTTATGATAATTATCTTCTGCACTTCCAGGAGCTCCTTGCATTTAGTAATCAGTACAGACGTAGGAAGAGTTTTGAGCAAATGCATCACTTGCTGCAACACACTGACCTACCAAAAGGTTCAAGGTTTTGCTGGACCAGTGTCACGATCCGCTAACACAAGCGGGTGTCGTGATGGTTTGTTTAATGATCTTAAAATGCAAAAGGCACAAAGGGAATTTCAACTTTAATCAAATAGTGCACCTTTATTGAGTGCCAACAACACAA
>VZRZ01004355.1:39372-75163 GCA_013398175.1 Climacteris rufus | reverse complement strand
GGGAGAGAGGGAGAGAAGGAAGGAGAGAGGGGGAGAGGAGAATAGCTACCAACGGATGAGACGAAGCCCTCATAGTCCTACCAGTAGGCTCGCCGTCGTCTGTGGGGAGATCTCTGTAGGGTTAATTAAGAAAGTTCTCTTTATAGTCTTTTTGAAAGCGGGGGGCAACTGGCCAGGAGGTGAGGAAATCTGCCACTATCTTTGGTGAGGCCCATTAACTGTATTCAGGAGGGAGTGTCCAGGACTGATCATTCTTTCTCGCTTCAGTGCAGTCCTCTCCGCCTAGGCAGAACCTGTTCCATTGGGCGCACCTTGACGGCAACACTTGACAAATGTCCCACCTTAGCCAGGCCAGGATTTTTTAGTGCAAAAGTCCTCTTTTAGGGTTTCAGTCTCTGTCGATGATCGTGAGGCAGATAAGGAATTTTCAGGCTGTCTCTTACAACCAGTAACTGGAATTAATATTAATTCAATTGAGCTTTTCTTTAGAAAGTCCTTAGCAGTTTTATGTAACTGAATTTAACATTTGTCAAATTTCTGATGTGGCATAAACAAAGCCATCACACTTATTGGGTTAGCTTTCTTGAATATTAATGTGCAGATATTAATGTCAGTGGGAGGATGAAGATGTGATACATATGACTGAATTCTGAATGATAGAGGGCTGTCATTTGGATATGAATCAAGACAGATCAAAGAGACAAAGTTTTTCCTAGTCTTAAGGGAATCAAAAAGGGAAAAGTGCTGCATATCACCACCCACTCTCATGCAAAACAGTCTCCCAACAGAGTTGTAATAGGAGAAAATATCAATGTAGAGCAGTATGAATAAGTTACTGAGGCAGAGTCCTCACTAGGGAATGTTTAAGTAAGGCTTCCCCTATTTTTTTATTATTCCCTTTTTATTTTTTATTACCAGCAAACCTGCTACTCAAAGCTCAGTTCTGCCCATTTCCCCCTTAAGTTTCTATTGGAAGAGACAGATATTAAATTTTATTGTAGTTATTCTTAAGAATATTATTTTTTGAATGTTTGATATTTGATTTTTTTGCATGCATTTTTATTTTTATTTGCTCATTTATATAAATAGCTCATTATCTAGATAATCTAGATATCTCATTTAGCAGATTAGTCAGATGAAATGCAGTTTAGGTGAGCTTATGATTACTGCTGCATTTGTTCTGACTAAAGTGACAACTTTACTTTCTGCTACAAGACAAAGCATTTTTGTCCTCTTCGTGATGAACAAATGAGTCTACCCTCCCTACTCTTGTTGGGAGGTTATTACAGTTATTGCTCTTTGCAGAAAAAGATTGTTTCTGAGCAAATTCTACCTCAGGCTACTATGTAAAGCCAAGACCAGTGAGTCACAGAATTTTCTTTACTGTTTTTATAAACTCTCTGATGAAGATGACACAAGCTTCCAGCTAATGGAGCTTTAATAGCTAACATTATTTTGGGCTCATTTCTCAATTTGCACATAGATGTCTATGCCCCTCTCACTGCTGGATTCTTCTTTTTGTGAAAATTCAGCATCAGAAATCCAGACTAATTTGGGAGTCAGAACTGAGATTGTGGCTGCAGTACTGCAGCACACTAACTCCAGAAATGAAACTGAATATACCATTTCTTTCAGATATCTGCAATCCTGAAAATACTACTAAGGGTGAAGTTAGACCACTAAAAGTAATTTTACAGGTAATATATTGCTCAGTTCTATTAGTCCATGAGATTTTCTCATGTATAGAACTACTGTAGTAAGTGCCATTCATTTGTATTGAAGAAATGGCATTTTACTTAATGAGATTTTTTCTTACAAGAAGGAAAATTAAGTTTGACGCAAATGTATATATGTGTTTATGAAAGACAGTTATCGAGTGGTGGTTCATTAGCTTGTTATTTTAGATTTATGAAATAAATAAATAATTTAGATATATAATTGAACAGTATCGAGTTCTAACTCAATTTTTTTTGTGTATGAATTTGAAGTAGACACATTACATCTTTATATGCCTTTAGAAATGGACATCAAAATTACTGTGAAACCATCAGAATGAAACTGAGTTCATTATTTCATAGAAGTGCTTTAAAGAAGACACTAAGGGCTTCCTATAGCATGTACCTGAAAAAGCCAGTAGAAGTTTCTGGAGCTTTATGTATGCCAACTGCCTTAATAAATTTACTCTCATCATCAGTTGTCAAAGGGGTGACAGCTCCCAGTAGACATCTTGGCTGTAATGAGCTCTTGGCCAAAGTTTGATTTTTGAATTGGGAGAGTAACTGTGCAGCTTGCTGCTCCCATGCTTGGAAACCTTTTCATTTCTTCTCTACATGCCTTTTTGCCTCCACAACCGTTTGTTCACAAGTCAGCAAAGTCTTCTGTCTCAGTTCTTCTTTTCTCTGTTTTATTTTTGATCCACACCTCTTTCAGCATTTGTGCTGTCAGAGCAAGTTGTGCTGCTTTCGGCCTTTCCTCTGCTGTAACAAGGAGAAGCATAGAGTGCTGACATCTGAGTGGGTGCCAAGCAGGGGACTCTGGAACAGTTCATCACTGTCAGGAGGCTACTAGTACTAAATATTAGAATAAATATCTTTATGCTGATGTGATTATTTTGCTTCTGGTTTGAGATTTCACAATTTGGACTTTTCCACATAGCAAGCAACTAAAGATCTATTATTTATCTTATTCTCTGCTAAGCTTACCCTGACATTTTGTGAGTAACAGACTGCCCTGCTATAATTTACTTTGCCCAGAAGAAAAGAGGAATTCTGCAGTGTGTTACACTGGCCAAAGTATAGTTATGCAGGGACTGTTTGTTCACACTTTGTTATCTACTAAAGCTCTGCCCTTATTGAAGTCAAACATTCTGGGAAGAATACAAAATTGATGTTGCAAAATTATTAGCTTTTCAGTGGTACTCCAGAGCTTTTAAATAATGATTAAATCAGTTATGTTTTCATTAATTTAGATTACTGATTTATGAAGGTGACAAATGCTGGAGTTAAGGAATAAAATTCTGTTAGACTCTTCATAATATATGGGAAGGAATGTACCTTCATACATTTCATCCTTTGAAAGGAAACACTTTTTACTTTCTGTAGTCTCTCCTTTCATTCAGACAGGAGATAAATGTGTTGCTTCATTTTCCAACACGTAATAATTCACAACATTTGTTGGACTTACATGGCAATATTAAACACACCAACTCAAAACTTATGAGAATTATTGCAGTTTCCTAGATGAAACAGGTTAATTAATTCCCTGAGGGGACTAATGAGACTGTGCTTTTGGTATAATCATGCTAGTTTTCTGATTGTATAAAGAAGGTACAAACAATTGGACAAATAAAATAATAGATTCTCTTAGAAATTTGTTTGACTCTGTAAAGTGGTATGATTGTTAATTATATGTTTAATTTCATGCTGGCACTCTGTGTTCAGAAAGTAACAAAATGAGTTTACCTGGGTGAATTAGGTTTAATTCATATCAGTACTGACTCCTGTTCAAAAGAATCTGTTGATACTGCTTAATGACAAAGGAATACTCTATTTTAATGGAGTTAAATTTATTAATTTAGTATTTAATTTTGTTTCAATTAGATTATCTGACTTTTTCTGATGGACTAATAGAAACCATAGCACAAACTCATTAATTCACACTTACAGACCTAAAAAATATATCCTGATTGATTTTACCTTCCAGTGCTGTCTTACAAAGTTAATTGAGATTTAGTGGTATTGTTTCAAAATTCTCTAACATTTAAATCTTTATGCATCTATGTCAATCAGACAAGGTAGACTTTTCTTCAGAAGAATTAAATCCTGCAGAACACCAGTCCAAGGCTTGGGATACATCTAGTAATTTTTTTTCAGGCTGTCTAGATATTTAGGTTCCTTGAGTACATTGATGAATAACTTGATTTAAAGCAGTTTCCAGTATTTTAAGTGCTACATGTCTTGAGAGGCACACCACTACATTTTCAGTTCTTCTAACTTTGAGTGAGTTCATAGTTTTCATTTAGTCACAGAGCATATTACAAAAACCAAAATGCCTACCTTAAAATTAATGCTGTACTACAACTAATTTCCTAGAGTCAGCTTCTACTAAATAACATGCAATAAACATTAACATAAAATATATTTTGACCAAAACATATCTTCTGTCCTGTAGTGAACAGATGTTCATAAATTAATTTTGCTTCTAAAATATTCCTCAAAACCAGAAGAATATTTTAGTATTTTAAATTAAGACAGAATTGTTGTCTAGGTTATGTTTTGTTATCCCTGTAGCCTCAATCTTTTGCTTCTGGTGGCACTTCTTGAACTACAAGCATTGATTTTAGCACTATTGCAGCTCCTGCTTCAATTTACATGAAAACAGGTAGAAATATAATAGTTTAAGAAGTTCTCTAGTCTTTAGAAAGAGAGGAGAGTTTTAATTTGAACAACTCAATCCTGCAAAAACCAAACAAGGAAAAAATCCTGAAAACCTGACTAAAATAATATATAAAGTTTTAAAACACAAGTTTTATAACACAGGTTTTGTTCCCCATTGGTTAATGAACAACAAAACCAATTTCCTTTCAGGTCCCCTTACTCTGATTCATGTCCTTGCAAAATAAGTCGCTTAATATTACAAGATTTATGCAGTAGCTGGTATTTATAAGCATTCTGCTGATATCATAAACACTCTCATATTCTCATTATAGATGCTCTTTTGTTGCAGAATTAAACACATTTCACAGGCTTACGGTGTTATTTTCTTATTTTCTTGGAGTGCAATTACCCAAGAAAAGACTTCTACTTCTTTAATTTTTTTAGTAAAAGACCAGTTTGTTTCTAGTTTGATTTTTTTTTTAAAGAAAATTGTTGCATTATCTGAATTACAAATAGAAATTCAGGGAAATTTCAGAATAAGCAGTGTGAAAACCTGTTAAAATATTATCCTACTGTTTTGAGGTAGAAAATTAAATGATTCCTAAGTGAATCTCAAGCGGCAGAACCATGCAAGAAGTATTTGTCCATATTTGCAAAAACCCCAGTTCATATACACAGGAGAAAGTTGAAGAAAAACAAGACACTTCCTTCAAAGAGACTTGCTTGTACTATTATAAGGAATGACTCCAAAAAACTGAGGTAACATCCTAAAAGCTGAAACAGCTTACACTCATCACAGTGAATACCAAACTGCTCTGTGAAGCTGAGACCTTTCAAATCTCAGTGCTTTCATTTTCTGTGTCTTTTTGTGATCCATGGCTGTCTCTTTCAGTATGAAATTCACATGGACTTCGTTTACTCTTAGACTTCAAACATGGAAGAATATTTAATTTTCTTAATGTGAAGGATGATAGCATATGCTTACAAGTGTACTCATATGCTTCTGATTTTTACCCATATAAATTTAGACGTGATAGTACGTATTCTGCAAGCTTAACCTACTTGTGTTCTATTAATCTTTTAAATTTTGCACTGTCCTTTCAAGTGAGAGATAAGAATCTGAACTTATGATATCTGTTATAGGAGTTGCATTGTCCTGTTAGTTTTTCATTTTGCTGTGTCCACTGCATCAAGATCTCCCACAGCAACCAATTTTCATTTCCATATTTATTCTTTTATAATTTTTCAATCTGTGACAGGTATTTCTTTTTATGGATAGGCAACTTCTGTTTGAATATTTCATATTTTATCTATATTACATGAATTAAAATGAGTCCTGTGTATATGTCTGAATTTCAGATATAATGCAAGATTATTACTGTTTGCTTCAACATTGTTAGAACTGAATACTGTTACAGCCAGATAAATCTTCTGTTAATTTGAAATGACAGGCAATTCCTATATTGATCAAGTTAATAATACCTGTATGTATAAGCAGGTTTCTGAAAGTTCTTGCTTATGGAAAATGTTAAGCATATGATTGGCTGTTTTTCTTAATAGTTCAGCATGTGTTTACTTGGTTGTTCTCACTGTAAAATCGTAGATTCTCTTGGAAATCCTGAACCAAACACCATTATGTCTGACAAGAGCAAATGCTGTTATGAGACACAGATTATATTTGGGATGTTAGACTGTGATTTCACAATACTATTTCATGCTATTTCTGCATTACTTGCCTGTTAGTTTCCTAATCAATACCATATTTCATGTAAAAGGATAGAAAAAAAAGATGTGAAGGGATCTCAGTTTTAACCTGTGTAATTTTTAATAACCCATTTGATAGCAAGTTTTTATTTTAATCTTAACCTCTTAGAATATTGCTTTAGTAGTCTTGTAGTTGTATCTCATGATAGCAGAGAAAGCTTTTGAATCACTGCTTGGATTATAATGGCAGATAAATAAATTCTGGAATAAAAAGAGAATTTTAATTGATAATGGCCAGCACTGTAGACTATGTCTTCAAGGTTGATGCTTCCAGAAAAGTTGCTGCAATCTCTTAGCAAAGAGACAAGCGGCATACTTACACCATAGAGAAAGTACAAGGAACAACAATTTTCACACTTGAGAAGCAGTGTATTATTTTGGAAAACTCTAATTAGGCTCTTGGCAATTCTTGTTAAAGTGCAACAGAAGAATTTGGGAGTTTTTGAGATATCACAATGGGTTTGAACTTTCCGCTGACACTTTGATATGAAAAATAATATTCCTTTTCCTACATGGATGACTTCACTCAACTTACCATTGTAGTGCTGCAAAATAAACAATTATTTATTGTTTTTATGGATCTTAAATTATTTGCTTGTTTCACTAGATCAACAAACACTATCTGTTCCTGGAGAAAAAGAAAATCAGCAAATCCTAGAAAATCATAAAATCTTGAAGTAAAACCTAGACTTGCAGTATGTGACAATTTAAGAGTCAATAATGCCTGAGTGTGGAATTATCCACAATGGGGACAACAGTTACCCCAAGAACCAGGCAAAATAGCAATATCAGATTTGTATCCTTGTTTCCTGAGCAAAGGAATTTATGTTTACCTAAGTTTCTTTCAAAAACTAAGTTTCTTTTCCAAAGCTAACAGTCTTGATACTGAAATTTATCAACTGGAATTATATGGTTGTGTCAAAACAGAGCCTCCTAAGTACAATTTGTATTTACAGGCTTTCTTTGGAAGAATGTTGAGACCTGATGTTCTATAAATCTAAGGCAAATCTTCTGTAAAATGTCATAGATTTAATTACAAATTGCACATTTTTAGCACCCCTTCAGATTCTCTGATACTAGCAAATGTATGGAATGTCAAGGCTTCTCCTCTTATTTAATCATCAGGGAAATAACAGTGATGTTAGTTAATAAAGTGGAAAGATACTTTGTTCTCAGGGGAAAACATTTTTTGGCTCACTGAAGATAATTGCTAGTCATGCTATCAAGATTTATTGACTTGAAGTCCAAAAAAACCCCACAGGTTTGAATTATCTCTGCTGGGAATTGCTTTAAAGGGATATTATTTTTATTAAAAGTTGACATATTTAGTCTGAGAACTGTACCCAAACAGAGAGTTGTAGAATTGCATTGTTCAGACCTACCTGCTGAGGGCTATTCAATAGTGCTGACACTGATTATTAGATATGCCTGTTCCTTTTTCTATGGTGAACCGCACACTCTAAATTATACTGCAGGAAATTTGTAATGTTTCTTAAGATATCCGAATTACCGTTAAAATTATATATAATTTGCTGTATGTATTGTGGAACTATCTTCCAGATTACTTGTTTCTACTGCAGAATGAACGTGTCTTGCTCACTTTTTATTCCTGAAATCCGAAATTATTTTTTAGCATAAAATTGCAGGCCTGAATCATTAAACTTTTGTAGAAAAGAAGACTAGATACAGTAAAGAGAGTTGTATTTTGTTTTCAATGTTGAATTCAGTTGAAAGAAATACATTTTTATGAAAAATACAAAAATACCAAAAGTAAATCTGTCAGAATCCAACAGTATATTTTATTGTGATTCAACAATACTACATCAAATTACTTTGCAGATAAATGCAAAATAAATATATTTGAAAAATGCTTCAAAAATTTTTCACCTACAGAATTGCAAATATAGGCACGCCAGTTGTTAATATTATAGTATTACTACCATTAATGAAAAATGTCTCATTGCAAACATAGTAATTTGTCTGAACTCAGGGTTCATTACAAAAGAAAAATAATAGGATTGAGGATTTAGACTACTTTATTTGTTAATTAAGAAGGATACAGTTAAAACTGCTACAGTACTTCTAAATTATTGGTACTTACAGACATTTCTTCAGTTGATTGTGGTCAGCTAGAAAGAGAGCAAAAATGAAATGGTTCCAGAAAAGAAAAGTAAATTGTTGTTGCTAAGAAATGGTGAAAAAACCCTGCAACAAGCACAATATTAAAAATAACATGTGGGGTCTTAATAGAAGAACTATTCATATATATCATCTGATTGTAGCAAAAATTAAGTAGTGTTTCCTGAGATTATTTGAGTTGATTATTATAATGAGTAATTGACAGAATGCATTTTGTCAGAGAAATGTTATCTTCTCTTGCAACTCAGAAAATGAAGTTTTGCATGAAAATTGTGTATCTCGGGCCTCCAGTACCACAAAAAAAAAATCAATGAAATAGAAGAATATTACGCCTTGATGTCCAGATGGAGATCAGTCACAGGTGGTGTCCCTCAGAGGTCTGTACTGGGACCAGTGCTGTTTATTATCTTCATCAGTGACATAGACAACAGGATCAAATGCACCCTCAGCAAGTTTAGAGGTGACACGAATCTGAGTGGTAGAGTTGACACACCTAAGGGACTGGATGCCATCCAGAGAGACCATGGCAAGTTCAAGAAATAGGCCTATGTGAAATTTATGGGGTTCAACAGCCCCAACTCTCACAGCCTGTACTCACAGGAGAGGTGCTCCAGCCCTCTGATCATCTTCATGACCCTCCTCTGGACTCACTCCAACAGCTACATGTCCTTCTCACGTTGGGGCCCCAGAGCCGGATGCAGCACTCCAGGTGGGATCTCACCAGAGCAGAGCAGAGCAGAGGGGCAGAATCCCCTCCCTCATCCTGCTGGCCACGCTGCTTTGGATGCAGCCCAGGACACATTTGTCTTTCTGGGCTGTGAGTGCTCATTATGGGCTCATGTCCAGCCTCTCCTCCACCAGCACCCCCAAGTCCTTCTGGGCAGGGCTGCTCTTGATCTGTTCACGCCCCAGTCCCTATTGATACTGGGGATTGTCCCAGCCCAGGTGCAGCACCTTGCACATGGTCTTGTTAAACCTCATGACATTCCCATGGACTCACTCATCAAACTTGTTGAGACATGGCCAGTAATGAGCAGGAAAAGGAGAAGAAAACATGCCCTGTTAAGGGAAATGATGTATCTCTGGGAAATACGTGAGTTAAGAACACCACATAGGTCATTTTTTGCATGTGTTGCATATGTTGGGACTTTATCTGGGCCACAGAAGAATCATTAATACATTAAATAAAAACTAAACTGCAGTATCTTAAGGCTTAAAAAATAAAGGTCACAGGTAATGCTCATGGTTCCCTTTGCTCCTCTGTAACATATGTCATGGTTTCAGAAGGACAGAATTCGAGGAGAGCATACAGGACATTGCTCTGGCCATGTGCTTGCTCTCAGTGGTCTATTTATGACTCATTAACGTTATATACTTAAAACACCTAGGAAAGAACCACAACCACTAGAAATCAGAAAAAAAATCTGGCACATTTGCCATCAAAAAACTGGTTATTGAACAGTGTTTTCAGCAACTCACCCATGTACTTCTGCTTGGATTTACCCTTGCTGGTAACTCTCACGCATGAAGACCTGCTAAAACTCCTGAACTCCTGAAAACACGTTTCAAAGAACAGGTAACCCAGAAAGAGTAGCAATTATAATCTTCTTACTTTGCTTAGAAGGAGCTGGTTATAATGTTTATTTATTGTACTTCACATAGGGCTCATTACCAACATCAAATGCCTGTAAAAGCAAGAGGAAAGGAAGAGACAAGCATTTTTCTTTTTTTCTGTGACAACCTGGTATTTAACTTTATGTATCAAATATTTCTTGGATAGAAATCAACAGAGTCCTATTACAAGCTGTTGAACTATATGCCTTTCAACAATTAAAGCTTTAAGACCATACCTCTGAATTAAACATTTTTGTGTCTTTCTCTTTTTAATTTCAGTTTCTTCTCTATTAATATTTTGTTCCAGGTGCAAAGTGTCCCACTTCATAATCAATTTTCTTTTAAAACTTCAGCTTCATTTCAATCTTTTATACCTTGGTAGAAACTTATTTATTACATTGTATAAATGAGATAGCATATTCAGGATTTCTGTTCCTCTAAATTTTAAATGTAGCCATAAAGCAAGTTTCTTATAGTTTGGTTAGACATTTGTATGTCTGCTACTTAAAATTCTATTACCCTCTCATGATGTGATGTACACATATTCTCCTTTTACCAATAATCTACTTTTCTGTTACTATAGTCCTTGTCACAGCTACTCATTTTTGAACTTTTTTTTGTGCTTTGCCAATACCAAAGCCAGGAAAATTTGTAAGTTGAAATCACGAATCAACATATTAATTTACCACAGTTGTCTTGTATTTTTCAGCAATTTGGTGAGCAACCAGCTACTTAATAGTAAAACTTTAAGCACTTCTATATGCATGCAACAGTTGTCTGATTTAAACTTTCAACAAAGCACCTTAAAATCAAATCTCTGGTGTGCTCAGGTATTAAGGTTATTTTTAGAAGAGTGGATAAGCACTCAATAGATATAATAAGATGGTCAGTGTTTGGTAATCACCATAACAGCAAGATGCTGGTGAGCCAAAATATGTTTTTATCTGCTGCAACTTGTTTATTCCAAATTCTCTAGTTACACCTACATTAATGAAGGTCTGGTGAAGACTGGATATTTTCCTCTGGATATTTTTTTCTGTCTGTATTCTCAGGAATAACTGATGCTGAGCTGTGGCATTTATTAAAAAAACCCTTATTCTTATCTCTTAAGAAGAATCTTTTCCATTCGTGGAGTTTTGTGCATTTACCTGTAGGCTGGATGATTTTTCTTTTCCTCACATATAACATTTAAAATGTAGATTGGGTTATAAAATTAAAATAAATTCTGTGGATATGTACAGAAAAACAAAACAAAACAAAACCGAACAAAACTCAACACCTGACGGAGGTTTAATTTATTTATTTTTTTGCTGATGTTTATTTTCATTTCCACGTCTGATGCAGTAGGAAAACACAAATGGTGTGTAAGTAAACATTTGCACTTATTGCAGAGATGGATCTCACAATTTTTAAAATTAATTGTTTATGAAGAGCTGCAAGAAAAAAAGTCCTCTACCCTTTCACTTGACTGAGTTCAGAAGACAACTGAGAAATAAGTTCACCTGGAGTGAAAAAGACAGAATTAATACCACTTCAATTTCAATGCTGAATATGTTTCTGTCTGCCTATCTATTTTATTTAGCTCTTTTGTGCTATTCTTAAGTATTCTGTACAAAAGCTTAGCTGATATAGGGAAGGAGAAGGACAGAGGACTCACATAAAGTCTTTGGTCACATGGTAACAAATGCCCTTGTGACTGATGGACATTAATTCTAACAGGTAGAAGGAAGCTTATAAAAAGGCAGGCCAGTATAGTAGCTGGTAATCTTGGTATCTCTTGGTATTTTGTGCATTTGAAATGGGAATAGCATTGTACTGCTATCATATTGTGCTCCTACTAGAAGAAAGCAGTAAGCATTTGTCACGTGCGTCTTGAAGTATTGTCCCGTTCAGAACTGAATTCTCGTTTCTGAACACACTGGTTTCATGTACCTACTGTGTCAAATAAAAATGTATGGAGTTTTTTGTTTGGTTTGTATTTTTTTGTTTGGTTTGTATTTTTTTGAGGTAGGAGATACTGCGTGGGATTTTTAAAAAGCAGTCAATAAATAACAATTACATGATATCTGACAAAATCTTGGAAAATATTATGATCAAGCAGTCGATCTTGTCTCCACAGACAGCACTGTGCCAGTAAAACATAATCTTAAGACAATTTAAAAAGGTGTAGTAACTGGACCTGTATTTTTATTTATGATTTTCATTAAGATTCAAACTCTGTGGTTATATATGAGAACTAATTGGTTGATCTATACTTTAATTACTATCCATTGCAATAGTGAAATAGATCTGAGCTTGTTAGCAAATGAACTTAATTCATTATGCAGTTTTAAACCCAGAGAAAAAACACTACAACAATGTTCCTCTGTTTGGTTTCTTCTTGTGAATGCAATCAGGGAATAATGCTAAGTTTTCACACCATATTTCATGTCCTTTTCATCAGCCATTTTGACACATTTGAAAAAAATTAAATAATCAAATACTAATAACGCAACCGAAATAAGTATTCCATTTACATTCACAACTAGTCCTGATTTATTGCTGATAGGTGTTTGCAACAAGCAGAGCAAAATTGCAAGCATTCCCCCTTCTTATGATACTATTTCCTTTTAAATTTTCTTTTTACTACACTATTGTCCCAAAATATAAATTTTATATTATCTGGAGAAAATTACAAGACTATGATCCCAAATGGAATTTAGATATGAAGATTTGAAAAGGAAAATCTGGTCAAGAGAGTGTTTGTATCTAAAGATTCTACACAAGGATAAAGTGGAATTTATTTTCCCAGACATTTGCAAAATGTCAGTTTTGCAATTATTCATGTTTGAACATTTATGTTTGTACTTCCTTATTGTTAAAAATATGACAGAGTTTAGATGGGTTTTAAGTCTCTTGGAGCGGCCTGCACTCCAAAACCACGTGTTCTCTCTCTGGTTCTTTAGTTATGATCGACCAGGATTATTACAACATGGATAGATTTATTGTAATAGTCACAAGAAAACACATACGAGACCCGAATTTAAGCAAAACTTCTTACTACACAGGATAAACAAAGAAATACTACCGGTAAAATAATAGTGCACAAAAATAAAGGTACCTATAGCAAAGAAATAGTAAGGTTAGAACTCAATGCAACTTACCAAATCTTTTTCACTCAACTTCTAGAAGAGAAGAATAGATACAGCATACTGACGTCTTAAAGTATGCTGGAGAAAACAGATTTATTTACTTCGAGAAGTAACAAAACTGTAGTCTGAGTTTTTGAGTTCTACAGTGGTCTTTTATATCCGTAAAATCCTTGTGTCTGTCAGTCACTTTATCTTGGATATTCTGCCTTCCCAGCACAGAGCTTACAGCTGGTGCCAAGAAGTTAGGGGAGGATAGTCCTCTAATCTTAGCATCAGCAGATAAGATTTGGCAGCAGAGAGGGGGGCTGAAACCATCCTGCCACACTTACATAAGGTGAATGTGAGTAAACGAGTTGTAAAATAGGAGTAATAGAGCATGTGGAAAATCACTTCTCTGTAGAAACACAACCCTAAAGTAAAAATCAGGCTCTCTAAAATTCTTTTTCAAATTATCTTAACTCAAAAATTAAAACAAAAAATTAAGCTTTGTTTCAATGTAGCATTTTAATATTTAAATTTAATTAAAAGAAAAATTGTTACATTTACTCTACCACTACAAAGATGGACGAGCATTTTCAGAGTAACTTAAAATTAATAACAGAAATTCTATGATGAATCTTTTTCATAAAGCATGAGATTGTGCTTTCTGAAGCGGGGGGGGAGGTCTTTTATAATGTGTTACTTTTAACAACCCTTTGACAGAGTGCTAAGACGTTTTATCTTGGCAATTTTTCAGGTGATTTCATAAGGCTAAAATGTTGACCTTTAATTGATGTTAACACTTCCAATTATTGATAGAGGGTCTTAAATTGTTCACTAACAATGTTTCTACCACAGCTCATACAGATGAAGCTAGAAAATTGCCTGGTTTGCCAATTAGAGGTGCTAATGCAACAGAAAGAGATGAAGAGAGTAAAGACACTCTAAATGTGATTATAGCTGGTGGATAGCAGAGTCTGCAAATCGGGCTGTGAAATGCTTTCAAGTGTAACGAAAATGGTTTGCAGCTTTAAGACCAAATGTAGTAAAAATTGTTCTCCTATTGGGAAAATGTTGTCTTTCTTTATGTACTGTACTGTTGCACTCCAAGGAGAAACTTGAAATCCTGCCAGGAGCTGGCCTTTGAATCTTTTGCTAACCTTGTTAAAGCACAACCATCATTAATCAAATCTGCAATGATAAACAGATCACCATTCTGAAAGCCTTCCCGGACATTAACAGTTTAAATATTGGACTGCTCTGTCCATATTGACCTCGTGAAAAATTTCTTAGTTCACTGTGCTAAAAACTCCAAACAGCCCAGTGTTCTCTACTGTTGTACAAGGTGACAGCAGGAAAACATTTCCTTCAAGTCTCTGCTCTGGGAGGAAAACCAGCAAGTTCTGAACCTCATATCAGCATTCCCATATAACCAGAAGCCATATACTTCAGGTGAGTTAGTGTTTCTCAATCTGTGACAGTCACTAAAGTGGCAAAAGGTCCGTCCTAAAATGATTGGTACATTCAGGCACAAAGAAAAAATTAAACAAAGGATCTATTGTTGTGCTTCCACTAGGGACTTCAAAAAAATGGAAAGAAAATTAATGGAAAGGGTAACTTAGTTTTATCTGATTGCAAGCAAAAGCATTTTTAGCAACATTGCGGAAGATGGTCCCTGCACTCACCTCACATATCCTTTGAAAGGAATTGAAAGATTTAGAATAAAAAAAAAGTTAATTAAACAAATTAAAATAGACAGAGAACAATATGCCATAAGGGAATCCTCCCTGATATTCTAGCAACTGGCACAGCAAAACTGCCTAATTCACAGATTGCACCAGGTCTAAACCTTAGAGCAGAACAGGACTCCAGGGAGGGAGGAAGGGTGTTGAGAGGTGCTGCAGTGTCCAGCATGAGTCTCTCATGATGGAATGGTTAGGCTGCTGAAAGAATCCTCATCACAGGTATTGACAAAAAAGCGGGTTGTATTATGAATTTGCAAAAGTGTGACTTTGTAACAGAGTTCAATGCCAGGTTTCACTCTATTAATGACTATGTGGGTTAAGCACACCGAAATAAGATTAGAATCAATTTAGAATAATTTACATGGAGACCAGAGATGCAAAAGTGTAAGGGTGCACAGGATATGGATACAAAGAGACGAGGGTGAAAAAGGCAGCACTTAATCATTGACCAGCTTACGATTTATGATGTGATTCAATTAGATTTGCTATAATTATAACAGTGACTTAATTTCAGATTCACAGTTACAAAATTCGTACCATTGTCAGTTCACATGCACACACACAGGCACAGAGATGTTCAAAACCCACGCAGATGTGGTGCTTAGGTTGCACAGGCTAACACAAATGAGACCATCCATGTCTGCCAAAGGAGGCATCTGCATGTAGCAAAACGACAATCCCAGAACTTTGTCTGTGAGGGACAGGTAATTTGCCATCATCCTGCATGTGCATGAGATTAGAACTTTCTGAGAATAATAACAGAATCACGCTTCAGAATTTGTAGATATTTATTAACCCTTTATAAGTCCCTAAGATTATGGTTTCTCTGTTGCTAAACTGGTGTTGATCCTGATCCACTGTCTGTAGGTTAATTATGTATCATTAAGAAATCAATAAAACACTTAACTTCTAATTTTGTTTAAGCTGCAGGAACTGAACAGTTTTCCCATAATCAGAATTAATCTGTCTGCAGCAGTGGTCCAAAAGTCAGGTAACAACTCAGTTTGCACAATAGCAAGGGTGAATATTCCTAGAAAATGACATGATTTTGATGCTGATTCATGGAATTTCTTGTTGTCAGGCAGCTTTTTCTAAAATATGGGAAATAACACACCAATAAGAATATTGATCAAAATTATCAAGCTAAACACTCAAAAATTAACATATGACTAAACAGCATGAGATAACACATTCTAAATATTAAAGTAATGATAAAGACTTAAGTAACATAACAGCAAATATTTTCAGCATTTTCTAACATAGGGAGCTATGACTTAACCACTTAAGAGTATTCTTCATATAGGAGGAATTCCATTTCCTTCTGGCTACAAACTAGCATTTTTAAAAATCTATCATAATATGAAATAAAAATTCCTTCTAAACAATAGTTACACTCAGCCAGAAGAACATTTGATGAAAGTCTCGTCAGCTCAGTGACTTGAATTTATATACTTGAATGTGATCAATCAAAATTAAACAAGCAAAATTAAGGCAAAGTCAGTTAAAGACTTTTCAACAATCATAGCTGAGAGAAAAAAATATAAAAGAAGCCTTATGCCTCAGCTTTCTTTTCAATAACCTTTCCATTATAGTTGCAAAATATCTTTTAAAGAATCTATAGAGATCTGGTAGACCAGTGAAACATGTTGAACATACTTCATTTATCACAGTTTCTAGATAAAGTATTTCAAGGACAAAGGAATTTTACATTCCTTTTTTTCTGATATTTTTACAGAATCCTCAAACTCTGTTTCTGTTCATTCTTGTTTTGTAAAGTTTTTGTTTAATTGTGTTGTGGTTTTGATTATGTTCATGTTGGACAAGGAGAAAGGGAGTATGAAAAAGTATTTCCTCCTACTTGTACATCTGAACCAAACTTCAAACATCCTTCGAACTTTAGCTGTCCTGTGTAAAACCACTATCTCCAAAAATCCTGTCTGCTATTTTAGCATGCCTAAAACTCATGTCTGTATTTGCTTTGCTTATGGAGCCTCTGACAAAATGCTTCAGAAAGCAGTCTTCAAGTCTTGCTTCCAAATGAAAATAATTTCATTTGATGTGTTGCCCTGATTTTTGCAGTCCTGGATGTTTTCATTTTTCTGTAGCTAGTTTCTCACAGTTTTCTCTGTAAACATGACTATGTTATTGTAACTGTATCTTATCCATTGCATTCCTTTCTCATGGACACAGAACTTTGATGGACATTTCCTTTGACCACTGTAATTGAGGGAGGAAGAACTGATTTCCTCCAATGAACAGTGATTTCCAAATGGATATAAAAAATAAAGAAGGCAGGTCTTGCCCGCCTTCCTTCCTTCTCTCTGATCCTGGTAACAGGTGTCTCTGGCGCTTCCTTTCATGTCGTTACTGCGACATTGATGTATAAATAGAGATTTTTTCCAAAGCTCTCTACAGAACACAGTTACTTGTTTTACCTCTTTTTTTTTTTAACTTCTGTGGTTTATATAGGAATAAATACCGCATAACTTCTTACATTTGCCTGATGAAAGTGTGACTTCCTCATCATCTCTCTTTACTCCACATCTTCTTGCAATATTCTGATAAACACAATCATGATTGCATGATCAACAGGAGAGCTAATGAATATGTGTGTTCCCAACAAATTATTCTTATTAAGTCTGAGAATCAACTGCTTAATAATGGAAATCTACAGAACAAGGAAATATAGCATAGTTTACATAATAAACTAAATCATGTATAAGAGCCCATAAAGTTTGTTCTAATATCTTGGGATTAATAAAAGGGAAAAGTGCAGTAATAAACTAAACATGTGATGATTAAGCAACTTTGCACTGAACAAGTTCGCTTTCTAATAACTTATATTATTCATATTTTGCTTTGTAGCATATTTATTTAAATTTTTATGATACTGCATAATCATGCAGAAGAAATTGAATTACTCCATACACTTGCATGAAATCTAAGCTCAAGTACAAATATAATTACATAACTGACTGTTGCAATTATATGGTCATTATCACAAGAAGAAAATATTATACAACTGTAATAACTTTGATTCTATTTCTCTTCATTCAAAAACATTGAAGTAAACAGATTATGTGAGGTACCCATACAGATGTCACTTATCCTACAGAAATATTGTTCTCACAGCTTGACAGCAAGAACAGAAAATTAATTAAATTTTGTCATGATTCTGATGAAAAACATTAATTTTTGCTGCTGGTTACTTCAGGGAACAGTGCAAAAATAAGACAATATTTCCAGTATTAATATTTATTTTTCTTCACTTCATCTTTCTTTTGTTTCATCTCATATCACTACACATTGATACTTTTATTTTATTTCAGGAAAAGAGCTGAAAAGCCTAATCATTATTTTACTTCTGAAATAGCTGAAATTTGGACCATAAAATTGCTGCCCCTCCTTGTTCAGAAAATAACAGATTATATACGAAACTTCAATTCTTCCTTGCGCTTTGGAAATATGTTATTTTATAAACTTACATTCAGTGCTAATCTAGAGACGGATTTCTGAAGGCAGTCCCTGCTTCTCATGTCTCCATCCCTATTATGAAAATAGGAAATTCATAAAATGATCATTGACATTGAGCTCTTGAAGTTGTATCATGAGACTCAGAGATATGCATGAACTTGATTCTTGCCACAATCATGGAAAACATCAACATATTGCAAACATGTCACTACAAATTCACAGAGCAAGTCCACTTTGCTGTAAAGATTCCTTTGTAAGATATTTTCCTTTTAATTTCCTGTTAGTTGTTTTAAACAGGTTTTCTTTCAGCTGCATAAGAATCTTCCCCTTCATTCTCTACTATGTAAGTGGAAACACGGCCTAGCAGATGTGTTTCTAAAACACATTATATTTACTCAAGAGTTTTGAGTCTTGAAAATCTCAAGACTCAAGTCCTAAGAGACATTTTCACTTGTCTGTATTAGCTCTTTTGTGACTCTATGGTGGCAGAAAACAAGTTCATAAAAAGATGAAGTGATGCGACAACAACTCTAAGGAACCTTCATGGGGCATATAACTTGAATTTCTGCAAGTCTCAGTCAGTGCAAACACAGAGTAATAGTGTCAGCATATATTCACAGCAAGTGGGAAAATAATGCCTCTAAAAATTAGCCAAAAAGAAGGAACCCTTGCCTACCCCATAATTTTGAATATTTGCCTTGTGAAGGGCACTGCTAGAAAACTTATTCCCACGTCTTTGAAGATACTTTTCTTTTCACTGTTTCTGACATATCACTTGATTTGTTTCACCTACACTATATTGTTTTTATATGAATATCTCATTATCAGACAAGAAAACCTTAAAAACTGTTCTTTCAAGTAAAAAAGAAGTAGCATTTGATAATTGGATATTTAAATAACTTTAGCTCATAAAGACATGAAAACCTGCTATCTCCCATGAATTCAAGAACTCACCGAATCCTTTCATAAGTGGATTTACTCTTTCTATTTCTCTTTGCATAATCATTTGGTATAATTATCTGCATTTCTTTTGTGAGGGTCAATAAATTAAATATAACATCTTTTATTTTTGAAGTCAAAGAACAAGCAGACAAAGCATAATTTCTCTCCTTTTAAACTCTGAAAGTAAAGATAAGCTATTAGACAAAATTTTAACCAAGTGTCACATTTCATAATTGAAAAAAGACGATTCAGACGAGGGAAGTGAGATTGTCTTCTCAGCTACTGTGTTCTGGATTGCTTTCTATTTTGCAATATGGATTTTCAATCACAAATACAGAATATTATTTAAATGTCTCTTGCTACTAAAATAATTGGCAAAAATTTAACATTTCTTTTAGATAATAACAATTTAAAAACTAAGCATTGGTTTACATACAAAATGAAATAAGCTATATAGCAAGCTAGACAGCTCAATGGAAAATACGTTTGGCCATTGCAACTTGTACCAATTTTCAAAAGAGCATTAAAACTGAAAAATGTAGATCCACTTCTGTTATGTCTTCTTTGAAAGACTTTTAAAGACTGTTATGTCTTTTCTTTGAAAAGAATCCTTGATAATAGTTGAGCCATAGGATGGTTTATGTTGGAAGGGACCTTAAAGAGCATCCAATTGCACACCCCTAGATGAGGTTACATCACTACCACTAGATGAGGTTACTCAGAGGCCCATCTAACTTGGTCTTGAACACTTCCAGGGGTGAGACATCCACAACCTCCGTGGGCAAACTGTTCCCGTGCCTCACCGGCCTCATAGTGAAAAATTTGCTTCTAATATGTAATCTAAACATATCCTCTTTGTGGTGCATGACCTTCATTTATTTTCTGAGAAATTTAAGTATGGATATGTAAATTCTTAGTAAATGACAAAATTACAGGTTACAAATACAGGACTAAAAGAGCAAATAGGAAGTGAGGTTGCTCATAATTGGTCAGAAGGACTAGGGAATTAAAGACCATTAAATTCTTCAGAATGTGAAAGATGCTATTAAAAAGTACCAAGCAATGTAGAGATTTTTATTCTTATTCTCAGCTATAATAATGGGTTACAGCTAGGCCAAAACATTTCACACTAAAATTAAGTCAGATCCATTAAATGAAAGAAATTGACCTTGTAAATTTGTGGTAGTCAGAAGATACTTATGGTAGAAGATTTCTGACATTTACTGTACAAATTAATATTCTGATCTTATAGAAGTCAAACTACAGAGTATCATGAGCACAATAATCTCTGAATTTAAAATTAAATTATTTCATTGGACAGTTCATAAAACAAAATCCATGAAAATTAGTGGTCTAGTCTCAAGAAGAATTGAAAACAGCTAAAAGGTGTTATCTGATACTAAGTCAGTAAGTTATGAAAAATGAGTTGTCTCTGTTGCTTTCTAATTATATATAGAGATGCAACGAAAAATATTAGAATATAATTTAAGATGTGGGAAGAAGTGTTAATTCTTAACAGAATTTGTTAAGATATAAGTTCCAACTGCCCATGTTAAAACAATCAAGTTTCTTTAAAATTAAAAGCAGTTTACTTGTCATTGCCAAAAAGACCATTGCTTTTGTTCAAAAACAGGTATTGAAGTATAATTGTCTAATCCAAGATATAATTTTAAATCTAAGTGACTTCTAGAGTGGATTAAAAGTGCCATCTCTGCCTCCCAATTGTCTGTTACTATCAATTGCATGACATTTCCATATTACTATAATGATATATGTTAAATGCTTAAACATTGTTAATAAGTTAATTGCCTTCCTGCTTGCTCTTTAAAGAAGAAATATGTCCTATTTACAAGCAGAATGGAAAAGGAGGACAATGCATTAGTTTTATAGCTTTGCTTTTGAAAAGATGCTTTCTCGAATTAGGACTGAGGTCTATTTGAATTCTTCTTTTTATGAAATTCTCTGTTGTTCTGTTCTGATACCACAGCATTCCCCAATGCATACAGCTTTTTTCACTGTCTAAGGCAAAGCAACCAATGAGTTCCTAGAGTGGGGAAGTTCAGATGAAGCCAAAAGGGTGGCTGCTGGAACCTGAGCGCTACAGACAGTGTGGACATGGGAGTCACCATGATTTGCAGCAGGCTCTGGTCTCACACACTGCCCACTCATAGAATAGAAAAGGAGAGTTAATCATTCCAGGGAACAGTCTTTATTATACACCCAATGTTTTCATTCATCTTTGAGGTGAGAAAAGCCCAACAGAGGCCTTAGGTTCCTTTACATGTGGATTGATTGCCTAGGGGACATCTGAGCAGCTGTTTTCTGGTGGACCAGCACTGGGCAATGACATTTCAAATTGAAAATGTTAGGGTGGCTCCAGTGCATATGCCCACAGCTCAATCAAGTCGTCTGCTGCAGATGGACACAAGCATCCTTGTCAGCCTGACCTGCCTCATACAAATTTGAATGTGGTAAGATGAGAGTAATGGGCTTCTGCAGTCCTGAATTGGAAATACCCTCCACGAAATGCCCAGACAATCCAAAGTCTTCTCTAGATCTCAGGAACCTTAGGTTAATCCTTTTCCACCCTTCCCCAGAGGTCTCACCAGTTCCATGGGGGAGGCTCTCTCAGGGCACAGAATTAGGCTGGACAAAGGTTTTGTATCTCTTTTTGGTTATGTTTGCTTGAGGAAGGGAGGAATTATGAGCAGTGCTTTGTGTCAGCGGCCCTCCTCTGACAGACAGAAGAACAGCTTCAGAAAGTCATGGTTTTGACAGAGGGGCAGAAGTTTCTAGTGTCACCTGTCTCCTCCCACTTCTACTTCATGTGAGGAAGCAAGACTATACCCACTAGCAAAACACTTTTCCTAGGCATGCAGAAGGTTTCATTCTAACATATGTCTTCATTTCTGTGAATTGAACATTCAAAATCCATCTCACACTTTTTCATTTACTGTAATATCAAATAATTCATATCAATGATTTGAAGACAGATGATGAAGACAGAAAATGCACACGACCATCTCTTACCACTTTTCCAAATTCAGACAAGAGGACTGTTGCTGTATTCAGGTATCTCTGTAGCTGTAAAGATATTTTTATTTTTCTTGGAAACAAATATTTAAGTGTTTTAAAGAAAATAGACCCATAAAAATTTTGATGATTTTTCTTTTGTGGATGTATCATCACCTGAAATAACAGAATAATGTCAGTCTTTCTACATTTTGACCAGAAGACAATTAGAATGAATTTGTTTCCTACAGCTCTTTACAGAAAGTTCCCCTAAAATTTTGCTTTAGAGCAGAAAACAAATAAATCTTGTTAAAATCCATTGCTAAACACTGCCAGTTTTATAACTAGGATATGATTATATAGCTGAGCCATTTATTCCTAATCTGGTTTTTTGTATATGTAATTTTTTATAGACTTTTTTTTGTGAAATCAGATACTCTATACAATATCTATTGACAGTGAATGTAATGTCAGATTCTGTCCCCTCTCTTCTCCACACAAGTAACAGACATGAGAATTGCCTTCCCAGAAGAGAGGGGCTGGAGCTCTGGCACAGCTGAGGAGGTCGGTCTACAGGGAAAGGGTGAGCACCGCTGCCTCTCTCTATCCTCCTTCACAGCTTTCAGGCCAAGTTCACTGACTAAAATGACTGCACCTTGTATATGCTCATAAATTAGCTGGGAATCACATGCAGACAAGGACAGTAGACAAGGACAGTTTG
Source organism: Climacteris rufus (assembly GCA_013398175.1). Classification (NCBI taxonomy): domain Eukaryota; kingdom Metazoa; phylum Chordata; class Aves; order Passeriformes; family Climacteridae; genus Climacteris; species Climacteris rufus. The sequence continues at coordinate 52,266 of VZRZ01004355.1, read as the reverse complement.
AATTATTTCAGGAACTGCTTTAACGTCATAAACAGCCAGTCACCCCTGGCTTGAGATGTGCTGTACATTGCCTTAGGTGGCTTTGCCTTTTGTATTGTAAGGGTCTTCTGTCTGCCCATCCATGGGCTGCTTTCCAGGTGCAGCTCCATAACCCTTCTCCCAAGCAGCCAGAGGAGTGTTTTTCCCTGCTCTTCTCATGCAATTGCTCTTGTTGTTACACTCATGGTCTCGCACCTGCAGACCCCATCAGTGCTGTTATAGATCTCCTGGTCAGTGACTGCAGTGTGCGGATCCTGCCCTTGATTTAAGCATGCTCCAGTCAGAAAGAACAGCGTCTCCTTACTCTCTCTCCCCTTACCTTCTCATCCAATTATTTTTTTTAAATTTTCTGCCAACATAACTTCCCTGTTAATAAATTTTCATATATGTGAACTGGTCTCAAGCCACTTTGCTTAACCATGAGTGAGCATCATGTGTCTAAACAATATTAAACTGATATTTACTAAGTTGCCATATGTTAATGAAATCAAGAAATTTGAGTAGAGTACATGGTGAATCGTGTCAGAGGTTTTGTGGTATTCCAAATGATAGCACTAATAATTATCACATCAACACTTAAATTAAATTTAGAATGTTTATTGTAATTTTTAAATGTTTGAAGGTATAGGTTATGCCATATGATACAAATGAACAACAGTGTTACTGGGTATTTTAAGAATAACTCTATGCATACAAATTATGCTTCAAATAATATTTTACCATGTTACATATATATGATATACTTTTATATACTTTTACCTGCCAGTATTAATATTTTACTTACACAAAGTTACAACAGTACTAAGAAGCTTGTATAATTAAATACTCTGCTGTTTCAGAAGAGAAATAAATTTACTACTTCAAATATAGTACAAGACAAGCTTTCAGTTAATGGTATAACTAAGTGACAAATCTTAAAATGTTAATTTGTTTAATTAATGTGCAAAGGAGGTAAATAAACTTATTTGACTGTGTCTTTTTAAGACATTTTTGAGTTTGAGATGTGTCAATATACATTTTGTGATACTTGGAAAGAGGATTTAATGCCACCTTCATGTCACTAGCTCTTAAGTTTGTAAATGTTGTTTAGCTTGATAGAAAGTGTTTCAAGTATATTGTGTGACACAAGTTATACCATTTATTTAAAATACGGGAATGAAAAGAAAATTTGCATGACAATCTGTGCGTTCACTTTTCTGAAAAATAATCTGACATCCCACCTTATTCCTGCCAAAGTAATGAGCTGTGTGTTTGACATATGCTGGCAAAATTTTATCTAGTAATCAACATTTCAACGACCATTCACTTTAACTTTCATGAAGGACTTTTCTCACCATGCTCAGTTGATTAAAACACATTTTATATACTAATGACCATGTTTAGAAAAGAGAAATTCTGCTCTTTCAGGTATTCATTAAGACCTAATAAATAGGTTTCTACTATCAAATCTGATATTTACCTGTAGAGGTAAGTGAAAAAACCTCTGTGTTTTCCTAATCATGCAAATGATTTTTAAGTTTCTTTTAATTTTACTCATACTAGTAATATAGCATGAATAATAATGTGTATATTGTGAATTAATAATGAATTATAGAAATTATTATAATTTTATAATAATTTATATTAATTTTCTAATTCCTTTGAAACAGCGTACCAAAGGCATTTCTAGAAAGGAGAAAGCAACGCTCTTGCTGTATAACAATAGAAGGTACATTTTTTAATAACACCTCCATCACACTAGGATTGTTTCTACAGTGTAACTAAATAATAAAGAATGATAATACCCAGTAGATAATTTATATTTTGATACTTATTATAGATGACTCTATTAAAATAAGTAATCTGTTCCAGTTTTTTTCATCACTAGTTGCTTTAAGTCTGTGTCATTTACTTAATCAATTCTCATTTATATTCCCAGTGCCATCATTTCATTCACAGCATTATAAATCCTATAAATAAGTTTATTTCTTTTCTTTTTTAAAAAAAAGTTAGTAATCACATTTTTTTCCCCTCCAAAACTCATTTTCTAGCAGAACTCCATATTTTATTTCATACATCATTTACAGTGTGCTTCATTTCAGCCCCAAAGGCGATATGTAGGTTATAAAGAAAAAAAAACACAATTGGAAAGCGAGGTCCTTTTATAATTGTGGTCATGGTTTTGTTGAGAATGACACTGGTCACATAATAAAAATTATTGCTTTCTGTCTTAAAAACATGTCTAGGATTTTAGTAGGGTGTTTCACAATGGATTTTTTATTCTGTGAACAGCTCACTGACAAACATCTGAAAAGAAATGAACAAGTTGACATCCTAATTTAATACTGCATGTTGGTACATTGAAGCTACACAAAGCTCACAAGAATGCAGACACTACACCTATAGAAAGGTCAATTAAGAATCAACGCAGTGTTTTGGAAGCAACAAAGGGTGTTTGCAGTAGTGTCAGAGAAACTTAACTTTTCTAAAGATAGCTCTTGTTTCATCTCTGTGAATGACATTGTTTCTTAAAGTGAGTAATACCTGACATCAAAAGCTCAAAAGTCAGGAAATCCATTTAATTATGTTAACCTAACGGTATGTCAAATGATTTTTTTGCAGGAATATCTTTTTATATTTCAGTACATCTGTGTGTACACATCTGAAGATCAAACTGATGCTGCATTCTGAACACCAGGTATTCCATGACTCCTCAACAGAACTTTTCCTGTTACTACCAGTTTACATGAACTAATGCTTAAGTACAATTTTGCCAAATATAGCTCATTATTTCATTAGTTTGGGGTTTTTTTTTCATTATAAGTGGGCACAGTATTTCTTTGCAAATTCAACCTGGTTACAAGTACAAGATGGAGAGAACTGTCTGTCATTTTGGTTTTTGTCTGCTATAGGGTTCCCTTCTTTACATAGTTGCAGGCAGATATAAACAATGTTTAGTCATTCAAATAATTTTAACATAGCACAAAAGATCATAAACTCTTAAAAATTCCTTAATTCTAAATGATGGGTAATGACACACATTGGTGTTTTCAATTTTCTCCTGCTAAATACCATACTGCTAAGTAGCTAAGTATTTTAGCACTGCAAAAAATATTTCAGGATTTTTTAAGCTGAGAAAGATGGGGTGAATTAATGAACTGAAGATATTGAATAAAACCACATTCTGTTACTTTAGATATGTTCAGTTTTTGATTGCTTGTGATACTGATGATGAGATATTTTTACTAGGAATTCAGCTTTATTGCTCTAGCATAAACTAACTGTTCTCTTGTTAATATTTGCTGATACCATAAATTCAACAGTTTCTGTACATCATATCCTCAGTCAGGAGACAAAATAGCTGGACTGTAATGACATTGAATAGGGAAGCACTATGCTGTTGCATTGGTTTTGTCTCTACTGGTGTAGTAAAGCACATTCTTCTGGACAGCTAATAGTGGAATTTAAATTAGTAGAAGCAGCTGGTAAAATCTCAGGTATTTTGATGCTACCCTTATTGTAAAGTCAAAACTATCACCTCGAGAATTAATTAGACATTGAAAAAATAATAAGAGGAAGCTGAATAAATACCTTTCTCTTTTGTCACTTTATAAATAAGGATGGAAGACTGAAAAGCAGATCCCAGAAAAGATGCTTACCTGATGCTGGATTATTTAATAGTGTTCATACACAACTCCGGGTAGCCAAACAGTTTTCCAGAAATGGCAATTCACCAGATTTGAGAGAAGTGTCTTTTGAAGGGGGAGCATGCTAAAATTACTAATAGCCGTTGTTATTTGTGATAACATTCATCACAGACAAGTGGAAAAAAAAAGGTGTAAAGCAAAATAATTTCAGAAAACCTAGTAGAGGAACAGAGAAGTAAACAGTATATGTCAAAAATTTAGAGAAAAAACTGTTTTTGCAATCCCAGTTAAAATGTTTATGGTAGAGATATTATTGCACAGTACATTATAACAGTTTTATGAAGTGGAAAAGTCTGCAGACAATCATAGTAATGTGCAACCTGCTTTATAGTTTTAACTTTTTCCAGTGATGCTCTTTTGCTAATGTGTTCATGGCCTCCTACCATTTCTTTTGTAAACAATAGCTCTGATACAGTCACCTCTTTGCACCCTGATCCAGATTGCTTTCTTCTGATGTCTTTTTATATGCCTTGCCTAAAAAGAAACCTTGTTTCTCTGCTATGAATGAAGTTAATTTCCATTCAAACACTTATTTTTCCTTCTCTGATCTATTTCAAATCCCTTGTGTTTTGTGACTGAGCTTTCTACTTTCCTTTCTTTTCAAAACACTTCTCTGTTTTAGGGTTGCTTTCATATTGACCTTTGGAATAAAACACTCTTTATTCTCCATTAGCCTTCATCCAAATCCCTCATTAGCTATCAATTTCTACCTAAAACAAATGGAACAGAGTGCAAACTCACTAATCACTGCAGTTCCCTCCCACTATGAAGCAGTGACTATTTTCCTTAGTCCATTCAGTGTTTCTTATACTGTTTTTTTACAAAATACGAAAAATGGCATCCTGAACAAAGCGAAGATGTCTACAATACTGTGGAAAAGTGTTGGAACCCTGAATTCTGAGAATTTCACTCCTTTTACTTTAAAAAGCTATGAGCCCCAGAAACACACCTCATTTGATCTTAGACCCTGGAAAAGACTTCCCCTGTTAAGTGATGACCCTGCTAACACTGCTGTATAGTTAAGGTTATGTCACTAGGTGAAATAGAAGTGTAGAAATTTTTGTTTGGGAAATATTATAATACTAATGTTCAAAATGGAAAGCTTAGGTGTTGTTTTATAACTTCCTTTTTTACCTTTGCTACTTCCCCTTTCTTCTCCAAAAACTTATGTTTCCTGTCATTAGTTCTAAACTTCCGCAATGCAGGGTAAGAAAGACTGATTATTGGATTTTAATTGAAAATATCCTTCACAGCATCTCACTAATTGGACAATCTGAGATATAAATAAGCTGGACGAGAGGTGCTCGAGGCCATTTTGCACCTTGTTATTAACGACAACGCACTTTTCTGTGCCACTGAGTTATAGATAACACTTAATAAACATCTTGATAACGAAGAAACTTTGAAGTATTTTTTACTGCGTCTTACCTCAAGCGTCTGTTAAAAGAACTCACAAAAGAAGATTGGTCGTGGCTGAGGCCAAGAGCCACAGCCAGAATCGCAGCAGAAAAGCATAAAATAAATAAAAGTTAATATAAATTAAAGGGCAAAATTCACTTAAAGTACCAGTTACTGCTTGTTGTAGTTTAGGAATGCTACTCCCCAATTTAGTTCTGCCACTTAGACTTTTCAAACCACGCTGCTGCCTACTTGCTTCCCCTTCCCTCGTGTCCCTACCCCAGCAGGTAGCCGGAGAGGAGAACTGGTGGCACAAAAGAAAGGCAAAGATGAAGGGCTGAGATGCAAACAATTTACTGGAAACAGCAATGAGATAAGAAAATAATAGTAACAGCAACAATATTAATAACAAAAAGATATAAAAAAAGAGAATGTTTCACTTGAAAAAATGCTCACCACAAATCCCAAGACAATGAACAGTGGTCAATGGGTTTCTCACTCCGACACACTTTTGTTCCACCAGAAAGGGATGTCCCTCCTTCCCAGAGGAGAGACAGAAGGTCCCATTTCCCTGCCTCTGGCAATGTCATAATGTGGTATCGAATAACACAATGTCTTGTCCACAACCCGTCCTGCTGATGTGGGCCTGAACCAGGACACTGCCACAGTTAGTACAGGTTTTGAATACCTAGCTTGCAGCAGTGTCAAACTCACAAAAAATATTAAAATCATTTCATACTGAGCTAAAGGTCTGCCTACCACATTTAAAGAATGACTTGTAAGTGGTTTCCCAATGAATTTTTTTAATGAACTGTTTTGTTGTAAACAAGATGGCTGTGTCTCTCATTCTTTGTGTGTATACTTCTCATGTCACAAGACTCTTATAAGGGAATTTGTGTTCCCTGTTCTTGAATAAATAAAATAATAAAAACCAGGCTAAATTTTCATCAGTTTAAGTATTCATCATGTTGTAAATTATTTAAGGATTCAAATATATGTTATGTGAGTCTTATTCAAATAATTTAAGGAATTGTTGACAATCCCCAGCATGTCATTTAAATGAGGATGTTAGTGTACATAATCTCTCAAAATAAGGATTCTCTTTCAAACTATTTCCCTTCTGAGTATATACCAACAGACCAAAATGTACTGATCTGCTCTGAAACAATCACTTTTAGTTCATCAGGGGCTGGCACACTGATACAGAGCAACTATGCATAAAGGTAAATAACATTCAGTGTTTTGCTGAATTGGTGTGTACACAAGAATATTCCAGGTAGAAACATTTATGCTTCCTTTTCTTTCCCCAGCCAATTTATGGAAGTTTAGTCTTTAGTAAAGTCAATATTAGGTCAATACACAAGAGTCAATGAGTCGTTTTAATGCTGTATTTGCAATTGCTTTTTGGAGGCATTATCTAATTCTGAATTGTAGATTTCAAATCTTTATTTTTGCTTATTCAGTCACTGTGAACAACTCTGCATTTATTGTGATCAAAAATCCCTTCTTGGTGTACTTCTCTCTGTTCTAATATTCCAGAATATTTTGTATGTTGCTTCTCTTTGCTCCTCTGGTAGCTCATCTACCATTATTAACCTACCTAGAAAATCCATAAATCATAGTTAATTTAATCTGATATAAAGCAATAACAGTCAGACAACACATATGGGTTTTTTTCAGTCTTCACAATTTTGTTGGTCAAAAAACCCAGCAGGAAGTTGCAACCAGCAGGAAGTACAATTGCTTGAAGAGTAACAGATGATGCCTCATCACAATACAGGAAGCTGTGTGGTAAATCATCTGGAAATATGTCATACAACCCAGCAGGAAAACTACTGAACTAAAACTTTTTAGTCTGCCAAAGTCTGTTTTATAGACACATGGACAAAAAGACACCAGAGGGATTCGGTTATGGTGTTCACAGAAACTCACTTCCATCAAATGCAAAACATCATGTTAGAGGTGAAAGTCAACTGATTGTTTGTATTATTAAACAAGAGGAGTTCATAGAAAAAGTTTATATATAACCTGTGGGAAGTAGGAATACCTCTGCTAAGTTTGCTAAAGATCTTTTCACAGAAGAACACACTGAGGACAGGTCAGCTGCAGGTCAGACAGCTGGATGAGCGGTTGGAGACTCAGGCCAGGCAAGGCACAGGCTGGGTGTGTGGACACTGCGTGTATGGAGAACTGATGGGACGTGGGAATGCACGGACACCACATTCACAAGAAGCTGGTTGGATGGAGAAATGCATGAATGGCTGTACCAGTCTAGCTTTTGGCCAATGAACACTGCTTCGGTTAACATTCAGTTCGGTTCAGTTTAGGTATAAATAAATTCTGCTGTGTTACAATAAATGATCTCCTTGAAACATAGAAAGGGGGTTTGTGTGTCTGTGTTCCCTATTGCTACAATAACCTGTTTTCTTCCTGCATGAATTGTGGCAAGGATGGAGAGATGGTGAGGTATGCTTGGGTGTAAGGGGGTGATTTAAATGTCTAGAGCTTAATGATGGTGATGACAGGCCACCGTGGGTAAAAAGCGTGAGTAACTTGGAGCCTTCAGCAGCGGTCTCGTGACCTGAGAGAAGCGTCTCGGCTTCACCCAGTCTCTGATTGAACAGAGTCAAGCCTGCATCAGAGCTCCCGCAGAGTCTAGGCTTAGTTCATACACAGAGGTTTAATTTAAGCAGGGAAGTAAAGAGATGAGGAAGGGTTCTTTTCCGCTTATTGCCTGCAGGTTTTTATTTCTGGAGCCACGGAGGGTGCGGGTAAAAGACAAAATGGCTGTCGGGGGTGTCTGTTATAACACGGAAGCGAGGGGAGGGCAGTCAGAAGAGAGCCAATCACTGCGGAGGATTACAATGACTGACAGGGGCGCCGCCCAGCCACTTGGCTGTCCACACTGGCACAGGAACACATGAGCTGCCCTTTCGGGTGGGGACCGCACCTGCCACCCTGGCTGGGGAGCTCCCGCGGCAGCCTGGGCTGTGCCATCCCCGGCTGCATCGGCGTGGCGGGGAGAGAGCCCAGTCCCCATGGCTCCGGCACGGCGGGTCTGGGCCAGGCTGTGAGCTACCCCCAGAGGCACTGCAACAACAGGGATTGAGTATTTATAGGTAAGAATCAGGGGCAAGCCCAAAAAAGTGGGACTCTGTTATAGATCACCTAACCAAGGTAAAGAGGTAGACCAAATATTCTACAAGCGTTGTGGAGAAGTCTTGTGGGAGACTTAACTTACCAGATGTTTGCTGTAAATACAACATGGCAGAGATGAAACTGTCTAAGAGGCTCCTGGAGTGTGTGGGAGATAATTTCCTGATGCAGCTGCTGAACAAACCAGCTAGGGGAGGTAGGGAGGAGCTAGGGAGCTAGGAGCTAGGAGCTAGGGAGGTGCTCCACTGGACCTGTTTCTGTGAATGGAGAAGAACTTGTGGATGATGGGGGTCTCAGAGACAACTTGGGCACAACGATTGCTAAATAATAGAGCTTTTATTCTTGGGGGAGTTAGGAAGCAGATCAGTAGAATTCCTACCCTGTGACGCTTTGCTGGAGTTTCTTGAGTCCGCACAGTGTCTGAAAATCAATCTTAGTCCCTTGCTGGTGTGAGTTGCAGAAATCCACAGCTCTCCCAAAGCACAGACTGCTGGCTAACGCAGATGACCAGTTTCTGCTGGTTTCTCTGGCTAGGAGCAACCCCAACCTTGGTGTTTTAACGTCAGCAAGAACAAAAGGCTTAAGAGGGCTCTTCTCTGGAACTACAGCCATTTTATAGTAAATCCAATTTTGCATTCTGAGGATCCAGGGAAAGCAAGGGAGGAGACATCCTGATGGCTGTAGGATCCCAGAAGAAAGAAGTGGGAACCTGCAGGGACCCTTTTCTGGGGAGGTGGGACCAGGGGACACCCAATGGTAAACCGCATGGTTCAAAATGACCAGTGGAGGGGAGAGTTTTACAGGGTATAACCATATATGGAACCTGAGGTAGGGGATACAGGCTACACAAGAGAAATATGGGATTTCACCACAGCTCAGGCAGAGAGTTCAGATCTTGGAGGGAGAGGGTTCAGAGGGTATTGCCCTGGGGCTTTTCCCACCAATCCTGAATCTCAACAGCAGAGGTTTCTGCCAAGTACACTGCTACAACCTTGGACTTCTGGAGGGCAGACTTTGGCGTGTTTGTAAGACTTGGTGGCGGAGTCCCTTGGAAGGCAATCCTGAAGGGCAGAGGAGTTCAGGAAACCTGGACATTCCTCAGGAAGGAAATAGTGAAAATGCAGGAGCCAGGTGTCCCCATGTGCTGAAAGACAAGTCAGTAGGGAGGAAGATCAGCCAGACTGAACAAATGGCTGTGACTGGAGATCAGGAAACAAAAAGAGAGTTTATGGCGATTGGAAGAAGGGGCAGGAAACTCATGAGGACTAAAAGTGTGTAGTGAGGTTATGCAGGGAGAAAGTTAGAAGGGCCAAAGCCCAATCAGAACTTAATTTGGCTAGAGTCAGGAAAGACATTAACAATTATTCTGTAAATACATCCGGAGCAAAAGAAGGGCTACAGAAAATTTCCTTCCTTTATTGGATGTGAAGGGAGAACACAGTGACAAAGGATGGAGAAAAAGGCTGGGGTGCTTAATATCTTCTTAATGCAGCCTTTAATAGTAAGACCAGTTTTTTCCATGGTATCAGCCCCCTGACCTACAAGACAGGGACAGGTAGCAGAACACATGATACAAAGGGAAATTGTCAATGACTAACCACACCACTTAGACACACACAGGTCTATAGGCCCAGATGGGATCCAGCTGAGGGTACTGAGGGAGCTGGCAGAAGGGCTCATCAAGACACTTTCCATCATTTACCAGCAGTCTTGTCTAACTGAGGACATCCCAGAGGATGGGAGGTTAGCAAATATGATGCCTATCTGCAAGAAAGGCCAGAAGAAGGATCTGGGGACCTACAGGCCTGCCAACTGGACTTCCGTGCAAAGAAAGCAGATGGAAGCAGATCATCTGGAGTGTTATCACGTGGCATGTCCAGAACAACCAGGGGATCAGGCCCAGCCAGCATGGGTTTAGGAAAGGCAGGTCCAGCTTGAGCAATTTGATCTCCTTCTATGGGAAGGTGAATGACTTAGTGGAAGAGGGAAAGTCTGTGGATGTTGTCTACCTGGACTTTATTAAATTCTTTGACACCATTTCCCACAACATTCTCTTAAAGAAACTACCTGCTCATGGCTTGAATACTTAGTTTGTCAAGTAAAAACCTGTGTGGATGGCTGGGCCCAAAGAGTCATGATGGAGCTAAATCTGTTTGTCAGCTGGTTATGAGTGGTGCTTCCAGTCCTGTTTGGTATCTTTACCAATGACCTGGAAAAGGACATCCAGTGCACCCTCAGCCAGTTTGCAGGTGACATCAAGATGGGCAGGAGTGTTGATCTGCTGGAAAGTACAGAACCTCTGCAGAGGGATCTGGACAGGCAGATGGGTTTAGGCCAGTTGTAGAGGATTCACAAGGCCAAGTGCTGAGTCCTGCACTTGGGTCACAATAACCCCTAGTAGCACTATGGACTGGGGGCAGAGTGGCTGGAAAGCTGCCTGGTGGAAAAGGACCAGGAGGTGCTGGTCAACAGCAGCTGAACATGATCCAGCAGTGCGCCCAGGTGGCCAAGAAGGCCCATGGCATCCTGGCCTGTATTGGCCATGAGGATGAGTGCAGTGATTGTCCACCTGTACTCGGCACTGGTGAGGCCACACCTCGAATCCTCTGTCCCGTTCTGGGCCTCTCCATTCAGGAAGGACGTTGAGATGCTGGAGCATGTCCAGAGAAGAACAATGGAGCTGGTTAAAGGTCTGGAACACAAGTCTGATGAGGAGCAGCTGAGGGAGCTGGGGTTGTTTGGTCTGAAGGGGACACCTTATTGCTCTCTACAACTACCTGAATGGAGCTTGTAGCCAGGTAAAGGCTGATCTCTTCTGCCAGGTGACAAGAGATAAGACAAGAGGAAATGGCCTCAAGTTGCACCAGAGGAGATTTCATTTGGATATTAGAAAAAAATTTCTTCAGCAAAAGGGTTGTCAAGTATTGGAATTGGCTACTCAGGGAAGTGGTGGAGTCACCATTTGTAGAGGTCTTTAAAAAATGTGTAGATGTGGCATTAAGGGACATGGTTTAGTGGTGGTTTAACAGTTGGACTCAATGATCTTAGAGTTCATTTCCATCATAAATGATTCTGTGATTCTGTGGCAAGCCAAATCACTGCACTGTTCATTTCAGCCTGTACACAAAGGTCTGTAGTAGCTTTGGATGAGCGATTTCTTTCTTCCTGAGTCCTAAGAAAATACTTTTGCAAGTACATTATTCCTAACATATAAAATGTTCTGAATAAAATAAAAATAAATAAAAAGAACAGAAGGACAAATTTTGAGCTGTTAAATCTCTGCACCACGTAGTGGCCAGGCCTTCTGAAAACCACACTTGTCTACAGCTGTCATATGCTCCTTCTTTAACTTTGCTAATGATGATCTAGAGAAGCTATTCATTTGAGCCATAAACAGGTTCACCCTGACTGTCTTCTTCTGAGAGGAAAGGAGTGAAGCTATCTTGAAGAGACAGGAAAAAAAAGATCTCACAAGTGATGTCAGAGTCATGGTTTCTAAGGAACGTGCCAGAAACTGTGGCTTAAAATCATTTTATTAAATCAGAAGGTGGTGTCTTATCATGGTGGTGGCCCATTGAGATCTTGTAAGACTTTTTTCTTCCACAAAATTACATTGCACTCCCATTTTCAACAAATTGCAATTGGGATTACGTAAAGGCTGGTTTAATTTGTTTTGTGTTGTCGTGGAAACAGACAGAATTTCGGAGTCCTCAGGATGGCCTTTAGAGATACTGTGTACTCACAGAGTTATGAGGGATACATGTGTATCTCCTTACAGGGCGGACTTTGAATTGAAGCATTTTGCACAGGAATAAAGATGCTGCACAAAAGTGCCATTTTCCCTGGATGTACAATTACAACCCTGGTAAGAATCAACTTGCCCTCCAGAGACCATGTAATAGATATTAAGATCTTCATTTTTCTGTGAATTTTCTGCAAATCCTAGAAAATGAACAGTTATGAAGATAAATAATTATTGTTTCATTTGTTTATTCTATAAATAGTAGACGACCATAATGTCTTTTTAATGCCAGTAGTATCTCCTAGACTTCAGGTGCCAGTGACTACTATAACTGAAGCTGAGTGAAGCTGACCCTTTTAATCCTTAGTGAGAAGTAAAAAGTAGCAGCATCAAGCTCTGATGTTAGATACCCTCTTTCAGGTAAGTGTTGGAGCTAGACAAATTCATAAGATAGTAGTTTCTTTCAAGATATTTCTGAAGAACAGATGAATTGCTGATATCTTCATGATGAACTAAAAATTTCCTACATCACAGCATGACATTGGAGGACCTAAAAGGACCACCACAGACAGATATTTCTTTTTAAGTCTTACTTTTAGTAATTTTTGCCCTGTTTGTACCAAGTTCAATACTAACATTAGAATATACTGAGAATTATTTATGTCAATTCTAAAAGCATTTAAAAATAATTTTCTTATTTAGATAGCAAACCTAAATGAACTGCATAGATTTACTTTATCTTGAATTTCAAAATATCTGTTTTATAAGTAAAATTAACTCCTCAGGGAAGAACGAAGCACTAATTTACCAACAAGAGAAAAGGGGAGGAGATGGGAAGGGAGAAGAAGAGAGGAAAAGAGAGTAGAAGAATGG